>CM034152.1:774949825-775417325 GCA_019776745.2 Taxus chinensis
ATTAAAGATAATAAGTGTTTGCATGGGAAAGTATAACTAAGGCTGAATCATTTAGAAATAAGTTATCAAAGAGACCATAGAAGTAATAAGAAGTATTCAAGGGAAAATTAAGTGTCCAAAGGAACAATACCACATGTTAGAATACAATAAAATCATTGAGGTCCCTCAGGAAGATATAGATAATGTCTGAGAAGTGTTTAAGATGTTTCACCAAGAGAATATCATCCCTTTGTTAGGAGAGTGATTGAGAGAGAAAGTACCAAGCTATGGGGATGAGTGTGAGAGGTAGGTCTTACATACTAATCTTCCTCCTCATAGTATTTACCACAGTAAAGAAATCACATTGAATGCATTTGTGGATGGATGGATCTTAAGTAACATCTGATGGACATAGGTGTGAAATTCAATGTTATCATTTTAGATGCATGGAATCAGATGGGAAGCCCCCATTATATCCCTCTTTGAATGTGTTTTATATGGTAAATAACACAAAGGCTATGCCCATAGGAATATTGAAGGATGCATCCATAAAAATTCAAGGGGTGAAGTTCACTAGAGACTTTGAAGTTTTAGCACTAGTAGAGGCAGATAACTTCCAGCATACGTAAGACCCTGGTGCTATAAGAAAATGTTGACTTCCATTTCAATAAGGGCTACATAAGTTCAAGAACAACAGGAGCGCATCATAATTCCCATGGATTATGGAAAGTCAAACCCATATTGAGCCCTTGGAGAAGAGGAGAAGGGATTGGGATAGGATCTAGTCCGCACTTACTCAGGAACGATCCTAAGGGTATTCATCCGTAGGGAGAAGAAGGCATAATTCAATGGGAGAGGATGCTCAATCTATAAGGATACAACTAGGTGGCCATGTGACAACTGGGTGCATGGGGACTTATGAGTAGAGGGAGAAAAAATGAAGGATACCCTAACATGGGTTCTAGGGAATGCTCCTAGGCACCTAGGAGGAAAAACATTTACCCAAGTGGGTAAGTGGTAACAAAGTTGGGGGAACAATAATGTGGACATCAAATCTTAATTTTACATCAAAAATAGCAAAACATCAAATTTAGTCCTCTGTGAAGTGAACCATGCCTAAAAGTCAAAAATTGTCATAAAAAATGGTACCATCACTTGGGAGACGTTAGTTTCTAAATTGATTTTCAAGTGCATATAATAGGATAAATATAATTTTTTAATTTTTTCTAATGATAGGTCTTTAAGACACTTTTTTCCCAGAATGTTTATATTACGTTTAAGACTGCAAATTTTGTTTTCACTTTATTAGAATGTGCTTAAACACTTCTACCATCCACTATGGTGAAATTATATACATGTTCAAAAAAAAAATTATTTATTTCAATATTTTTTATTAAGTTATGGCGGAAACTAAAAGGCTTCTTTTTCTTATGTTTTCAGACACTTCACAAGAAAAATATCATGAAAATAACAGATTTCTCAAAAAATACCAAAAAAATCTATCCCAAGATAGATAGCAGCATCTAAATGTCTCATGAAAGGAAAAAATTAGATCAATTTTTGGTCATCCCAAATCGTGGGAAAACAGACACAATCTTATAGGTGTTTAAATAAAAAACAAGTCATTGAATTTGATGTATTTATATAGCTAAACTTCTCCAGTTTTAAAACAATTAGTAGTTCGAACTAGAGTTCCGGATGCTATATTCATATTCATATAAGTTTTTCTAATTTTGAGTTATGATGTTGGTACCCACTTTGTTCTCCTTTTCATCTGATTATGCTCAAAGATATGGCCATGAAGCTTGAAGCGGATAGATCATGATGTGTGTCATGCTATAGCCAAGGATGGATCTGACTGCACTCAGATTTGTGGAGAGATGGTTAGGCCCTTGAAAGGATCTTGATCTAATCCTCACTATTTTGGTTGTGCCTTTCAACCAAGTCAGAGAACCTATATTGTACCTCTTTTTTGTGAAGGAGGTGGGGAATCGTTATACGTGCATATTGGAAGTATATGGCCTGGAAACTGATCAATTTTCCATTATTCAAACTCAACAGCAGCTATCACTACTAAATGATGGAAATGCTTTCAAGACAAGGTTGAGACTGCTAGAGACATGGTGTGATCCTGATTTGCTTTGTGCATTTTTGTAGATGGGTTAGATCCTTTTTTTGACACAAAATGCAATGCAGGGGTAATATGGGTAGGATTAGTTTGTTTGAATGAATTTTTTGGTGGGGCATTGACAAGAAAAACTTGGATATATCATATCTTTGATAACCTCTACAATACTTGAACAACTATCAGATAAACTGCTTCAAATAATCAGGATATTCTTTCAACCAGAAGATGCATAAATGGAAGCCCAAGTTGCACTCTTCACACAATCTTTGAGAAATCACCACAAAATCTTGAAGTAAAGAACCCAATTAAACACAAAAATCCTTGATCAAATCATGCCTAAGGTACCCCCAAAGGCTTACAAGCAACCTCTATAGTCAAGGAAGGTAAAGTGATTTTAAATTTGTTTATCTCTTTATCATATGAAGGCTCTTCTGAATATGAGATTACAAATGCCACTAAACTATCAAAAAGAAATGGAGATTCTATGTGATTTCTAAAGACTTTCAATGCAAGATTGCAACAAGAACTATGAAAACTATTTGCAGGAATTAAAAAATAATAATAGACATCATATTTCCCAGAAAAACATAGATTAACTCAAAATCTTGTTAGATTCATCAACAGGGGAGAGTTTTATGAACAATCTCAGAGCTGTGCGATGGCTATACACTTGTAACAAACTCACATACATTAAGATCCAACATAGGAGAAATTAACCTGGTTCTTTGGTGGATTTCTCAGAAAATGAGCTTTCTCTCAAAATTTTGTCGTGATTTTCAACTTCCCGACCCCTTTGCATTTCTCAAAAATGCTTTATATATCTCTTGCCACATTTGATCCTTATTTCCCAAGAAAAGAATATGCCAAGGGATCAATTCAGTTACAACAATTCTTCATGATTACCGAAAAGGCATTAACAAATTTGCAACGAGAGTTTGCTAGGTGTTTTCTAAATGGTGAATCATTGCAAATATTCAGATCATTATCCCTCCTGGAGGCACCGTTTTTTCATCCTCAAGGCATGTAGACCCCTCATCCCTCATCATTTCATCTTATCCTTTTCCAATTTGGTTTTGCAAGTTTATAATTTGACATTTCACATTTTACATGGGCATGAGTAAAATTTATCTCAAAAATACCTCAAATTTGCAAATTGAGTCATGAAACTGATTCCAATGATCCTAGAAGGCCAAAACGACATGGAATTGCCAAAAATTTGATGTAAAATTCACAATTCCAAGATTCCTGGAACAAAATGGTGGCCAAAAAATGAAAATGTATAGTTTCCCTTGATCTAATCTTTCACCTTCAATATTGGCCCTCCACGTGTCAAAATATGATTGGGAATCAATTCAGGCTCACCTTTTGACTTTTTGACATTTTTGGAAAAATGGAAAAAAATGACCTTTTTCTTCGCCCCTCTGCCCTTGAATTTTGGTGATGGCATGTGGCACATGGTGGGTCCCAATGGGATCACGCTTCAATTCTACGCATTTTGACCTTTTTGGGAAAATTGGAAAATTTTCACCTTTTTCCTCGCTGGCCCGCATCTCCACCTTTCTCCTTGACACACGTCATGCTTTCTATCACTGAAATTTTGTGGGCTTATTTCATGTTTTGACCCCCTTTTTCACCAAGGGAAAATTTTCAATTTTCCTTCCGCGGGCCCACACCTTCCATTTCTCCCTTACCACGTGTCGCTCGATGATTCGCTCGTGGGCCAGCGCTTCAAATTTCCATACTGAGTCTTTTTGTAAAAAGGGAAAATTTTCCCTTTTGCCTCCACTGCCTTGTCGATCAACTGTGCCTTCACTATGTGTCGCTCGATGATTCGCTCACATGCCAATGCTTCAAATTTCCATACTGAGTCTTTTTGCAAAAAGGGAAAATTTTCCCTTTTTCCTCCACTAGCCTGCCGATCCACTCTCCCTTCGCCACGTGTCTGTCTCTGATTAGAGCGGCGATGCAATTTTTTTTTTAAATTTAGAAAACAAAGATAAAAAATCATTAAGTTTTCCATTGGCCAGCTCCTCCATTTTTACTTTTTATGGACACGTGTCCACCTGTGATTGGCCATGGGGCCACACTTCAAAATTTAACCGTAGGGCTTTTTGACCAAAGGGGAAAAATTTCCCTTTGCTTTCAGGCCTGCCACACTCCCCGCTTTTACCAATTTCGCCATGGTGTCAACCTCCTACTTCCAATTCGGCTACCCCACAGGATTATCCTCATGTTTTTCCCCTTGGCAAAAGGTAAAAAATTCTAAGTCTTGCCAGCGTCCACTACGCCTTCGCCTATAAACCTGACACGTGTCCCCGTGGAGTTGCGGGGGGAGGGGGGGAATTTTGATTTTCCGATAAGCCCACAAATCAGCTAAGTTTTCAGAGAAACCCACCGATCCTGTCCAAACCAGAAGACGGCCAACGTTGAAGAAGAATTTTGAGCTTAATTTTGACAGGCAAATGACACCCATACGACCTGTTTAAAAAAACATAGAGTTTGCCAGAGATGCCTGAATTGGATTTTCTCTTATGGGTGAGGATTTTTTGCTCAAAAAAACAAGGGGGGAAGTTGATTTTATGCAATTTTAGACCATGGGGAAGGGTTTGTTTTTTTGAAGGCAGATACTGCACGAAATGAAACCAAATTTGATTGTCACGATAAGGCAAAAGAGGGAAAGAAAAACATGACATTAGCCCACAGCGATTTGGAAAAATTAGGGCACAAACAAGGCAAAACAGGGTATGTTTCTTCACAAATTAGCATGGAGGTAAAGGAAATGATTTTCAAATGAATAAGGCATGGAAAACAGAAGAAAACAACTTCATCTCACCAAAAACTGTAGACAACATTTCAGGAAGTGGTGCAGAGTGAAAGGCGGAAAATTAGGGCAAAAAGCATAGGGATCAAATATGGACACAACTTTGGCCTCATACTCAAGGATGGGCCACTCCCAGTGAGTGCAACAAGACACGTAGGACATAGAGTGCCCAAAATAAATCCATTGAGAAGGAAAATGGAGTCATGAGCCAAAAATCACAAAAAACAACCACTGAGCATGACAAAAAAACAATGGCTGCCAACAAAAGCAAAACATAAACTGATAAAACACCAAAAAAAAGAGTGAAAACAAACACTCTAAAACACTATCACTGGACACGTGGTGCATTACCTAAAATTTGGGGACTAATCCAGAAAAGACAATTTTCAGATTGCCTGACATTAATAGAAGTTCAAGGAAATTCCCATTTTAAATCTTTGAGAAAAAAGGGTATTCTGACCAATTCTGATATCAATGGAGTAAGGGGCCCAATCCCTAATGCATCAAATTTTCCATGTTTTCCTTCTCCCCTTCCTGCTATCCACAATAAAACCAGACTCCAATAGAAGGGCGCTAGGAGTGGACTTCTTATCAAACAATATTTCAATTCTCTCTAATTTGAACATGCCATCTAGTGAGAGGCTCTCTCGCTCATCAGCTCCACAATCTGATTTTATCTTGGCCTCAATGGACTAACCCTTCATCTTCAAGTGTTGAAACAAAAATGAACTGAAGATATAATTACAGAGTTAAGGGCAGTAAAGCTTGAGGTCATTCAACTAACTCGAATGCTCGTACGGAGTAGTCTCTTGGCAGTGATTCTATCAGCAAAAATACAAATTTCAGTTGTTCACCCCATTTTCTATGTTTAATTCAAAGTTCCTCCGAATGACTTTAGCAAATTCTTATTGTTGGGACTCAGATTTCTATTCCCTTTGGGGGTTATAGTTTGAAGATAAGTTAGAGTGGTTCCATAAACTTTGCACATTGCCATCAAAGGTTTAGCTCTGCTAAACACATGGCATTTATCGCCACCTGAGCCTGTGTTTATTGACAAAATGCCTAGATTTTTTTGTAGGTTTAATGACAATTACAAGATAATTGGTATCAAACTATACACTTAAATTCTCTGATATATAATTGTTTCCTACTTGTTAGAGAATTTTTGGGAGTGGAATGGTATAATTCCAAAAATTTGAATTAGAGAAAATGTGAAATAATAAATTGGAAACAAACCAAAATATAAAAAATTCACAACCATATATAGACTTAAAGGCTCGTGGTTGGGAGTCTCATTTACTTGACCTATACCAGACCATACCTATGCTTTACTATCAGCTATCTTTCCATATTCATGTAAGAGATAAATAAATTCCATTGGGTAGTAACAAAGCATGTTATTAGATATGTCTGAGGTATAGATGATTATGATCTGGAATATCAGAAGAAATATCATTTCTTCTTACATGGATATACCAACTCAGACTATGTCGGATCTATTGATGACAAGAAGTGAGCTACATGATATGTTTTTCATCTTAGATATGAACCTTCTCATGGATTAGTAAGAAACAAACAATTTTTCTCTCTCATCCACTGAGGTAGAATATCGTGTCACACACGGAGCTATCTACGAAGTAATTTGGCTACGTCACATTCTTGCAAATATGTAAATTATTGAAGAAAATCCACCTATCATTCATTATGACAATCATAGTGTGTTAAACTTATGAAGAATCCAATTTTCTATGAAAGAACCAAGCCCATTGAAGTCAAATGTCACTACATTTGGGAATAAGTCTTGAACCACAACATCCAACTCTAGTACTTCCCAAAAAATTCTTAGGTAGCTAATATTCTCACTAAATCTCTTTTCAAGGTGAAATTTGAGTTGTTTCGAGAGTATATTTGTAATAACAATGTAATAAGGGGGAATGTAAGCATACAATAATACATTATTGTTTATATGGTACATAGGTGTTAGTTACTGAAATGACTTGCCTTGTTGTACACAACCACTTGGTTGTAACGAAAGATATCTGCTATATATTTTCCTCTCCATGTTGAAGAAAGATCATTGAATCTTCTAGTGTTCATTGTTTGCAAACATGAGGAAGCAAACAAATGTATTTTGAAAGAAAAAAAATAGTTAAATGATGCAACAAACCATGGGATTGGGAAGAAGGGCCATGGGAAGAAGCCATCAAGATTTTCACGAGCCTTTAAGATCTATATATGGTTATAAATTATTTATATTCGTTTGTTAAGTTTTCAATTTGATATTTGATATTTTCTCTAATTCAAATGTTTGTAGTTTTTACATTCCACTCCCAAAATTCTATGAAAGGTAGGAAATAATTATATATAAGAGAATTTAAGTGCATAGTTTGACTCAATTATCTTATAATTTCCATTTAACTTAAAAATAATTCCAAAGAGCTTATATTATTATCATTTAATTTATTATGGGAACCAACATCCAGTGATCAATAAATATAATTTGGACACTAGAATCTTATACCTTGTTATTATTGAGTCAAATAGGATTTTCCTTCCTAAGATAGGCAAGCTAAAATATTAGCGGAGATTATTTTTCAAGAGTTAATATCCCTTGTTTTCCAGATCTAGTTATCAAATTTATTATAGTCTTACGTGAGTATTCATTGGTAGAATTACATGTCTCTCATGAAATTACATTTTATCGCTACAAACACATGTCCAAAGCTTTGAAGCTATTTGCGAGTAAAAACAAAAAAAGGTCTTGCATCTCAGAATTAGTTCCTTTCCATCTCTAAAACTTGTAGCTTTATGTGTATACTAAGTTTATTGTATCACTTCTTATATAGTAATACAATTCCATAGAAACATTGGATTTACATCCCATCTCGCGTTATTTAAGCATCAAGTGAAATTTTTGGTTTATATAAGAACTTTAACTTGTTTTTGGTGAATTTTTCAAACTATAAACTTCTTTCCCATTAACTAGTCTTTACATTTTTTGTTTTTTTTTCTTTTGTAATCAAGAAAAAAGAGTTACATAACATTTTTTTGTCCTGGTCAAGCGGTATTCTTGAGAAATGCACATACATGAAAAATAACAATCTAACAGTGAACAACAAAAATCTATGTGGAAGAATATCATTGTCATGACCATATTTGTCTATCTATATATGTTTACATGTTAAAAAATGTCAAATTGTCTATGTATTCTCACGCATTTTGTCAATAAACATACACACTCATTCATTTTTCTTTTGGTTTCTGAGAAAATGATGTACTTTCTTATTTCTTCGATAACATGATGAAGACTTAAAGCATATAGATCCATAACTAATACATCATTATATAGTGCATGACATATCTAGATCTAGGAAAGAATAGATTTAAACAATAATCATGATAGAAATAAGAACATGCACTACCCAATTACACACAGGGAATGACACTTAGGTTCAGTCAATATCTTCCATCTCTTAATTATCACAATAACACAAAATCTTCTTACAATACTGGCAATCTATGCTGATGTGCGCATGGATCTGATATGGTAATCTAGAAACATATACATGTCTATTTATACGTATCCCTCACACACACACACTCTATTATCTATCTCTCTATATCCATCATCTCCCTACCAGGTAATTCACTACATATATATAGGGTGGGGACTTTCCCTTCACCGCTTATCTATTCCAAAAATAGGCCACATGTTATTAATAGCCACATGCCATTTTCATGCATAGCCACACATGCAAGTGTGCTATCTATATACTACTGATAGTTAACTGAGGTGACAATCCTATTCTTAGACTATCTCCATGCAAAATCACTCTGAATCCGATCCTCCAGAAATAGACAATGTGTGGCATGCACGTCTCTACATCATTGGTGTGTTCTGCACACCTATCTTCTAAAAATAGATCTTCATGCCCAAAAATGGCTAAGTCCTGAATGCTGACTTGTCCTTGCATGTGTGGGTTCTTCCTATCCCTTTGTGCCCTTGAACCTGGCTTGTTTTCCCTGTGCGGACTTCTTGTGTGAGTTCTGTCAAGTGTTCTCTAATCAACATTACCCCACACTAATCTCATTGTCACCCCGACAATGGGTATCTCAAAAAAAAATGTTGAATAGAAAGAATCAGAAAGAATTTGAATGAATAAAGAATGCTTTTATGTGGCAGCCTCATCTGTCTCATCTTGAAGGATCAACTCTGGATACTCCTCTTTTATTTCGGCCTCTAAGGCCTGCCACTCAGTGAGAGCCTTCTCTGCTTTCTCTGGAATGTCCACAATGATGGACTCAAGCTCATCCTTCACAATTTCCCCTTTTTCATTCTGCAAGACCAACATAATGTTGGACATTGCAGTCATCCTTCCCTCCAGTACATCCATTTTTTGTGCGATGAGTTTCCCAAGCTCATTTAATCTTTCCTTTGTGTGGCTCTTGTGCTGCTGTCAGGGCCTCATGCTTTTGTTTTACAATAGTTAACCTCTCTATATGTGGCCCAAGGTATCATCCCTCATAGCCTTCTGGACTTCATTATCTTCTTCCAGAGTCTTTACCTTGATCAATGCCTCTGGAGCTGTGCATATATTTAAGGCATGATCCACTTTTTTCAATTCTTCTTGAAGCGCTTGCAGCAGTCCCATCGTATGATGCAACCTTTCGCACTACTGTAGCCTTTTCCCTTTCTACCTCTTTTGCTGGATCCTTTGGCACTGGCATACACAGATGGTTCATCTTCAAGCACTAGGTCTACTAAGGTACTTACATAGTGTATCACCAAAGGAAACATCTTTGGTACCTTTGGTTCTAGGTATGGCCTAGCCTTCATACATAGTATCACCAATTTCCTCTACGAGGCTAATAAATACAACATTTTTCTTCTTCACCAAGTCTCTTTCCTATGTTAGGTGTTATCTCTGCATCCTTTGTCTTCATCTCCTCAGCACAGCACCTCTTATTGTTGCATCTTTGTCCATGTTTCTTCTCGCAACTTCAGTAGAAACCTTCACCAATGTGTTGCTCACCTATTCATCTGACATGACAGTAGGCTTTACTGTCATATGTCTAGCTTGGGGTGCCTTCTTCAGCCATCTCGACATGCATGACTCCTCACATACATCAAATTTAGGCTCATCCATGTGGGTGTGCATTGACCATGATAGTTTCTTTCGAGTGTACACATTGTCGCCATATCCTCATCCATTAGCTCCCAGCCAAATAAATCCTTTTGTGCTATCATGCTCTAGAAGTGGGCACAGAAAATCTTTCCTCATGTCCTCTCACATATCCCATGAGTGGTGCACTGTGTTCTCCACTCATCCTCTTTGTCCTTGGCCCTTTTGGAACTTGAGCTTCAAGGTTAGGACTTCTGTGTAGTATCCTGGGCAGTCTCATGTGTGGTTTCAGATGTTTCCTTCTCTCCTTCTTCTCCATCTTTCATCTCTTCATCTTTTGGCTCTTCTTCTTTCTCAAGTGGAGTAGGAGATCCTGCATGCTCTCCTCCGATCCTTCGACCTCTTCATCTAACTTCAACTTCCTTCTCCTTTTTGGCTCAGTGGACTCCTTGTGTGGAGAGAGATGAGGTGATCTCCTTACCATTTGTGGGGTTCCACCTTGAGTCCTTGTGCATCTGAATACTTTCTTGAACCTGTTCTCTCCTTGTACTACCCCCGTATCATCTTCTTCATCCTACCCCCCTGTGGTGGAGTAGTGGCACGTTGTGATTCCTTCCTATCTGAAGGTTGCCTCCTTCTATGCTCCAAACCACCACTATCTTCATGCTCTTCTTCTTCATCTTCTATGTCAATGGTTTCTGTGGGCTTCGACACTGGTATGTTCTCCATTGTATGTTGACCCTTTGGTGGCCCTGGGAGTGCGAACTCATTCTCCACGTACTTATTGTTTTCCATCTTGGGCTTCAGCTGAAGGTATACTAGTGCTGCCCCAATATCTCTGACAACTAGACTCATGGGATTTATGCTCAATACTTCTGAAATGAGCCTCTCGATATACATGCTTCACCCTGGATACACATATTTCTTTCTCAGGGTGTGGTAGTCACAGTCTACCTTCTCTGCATTGAAGGCCAGGTGGTGTGTGTCTGTGAATCTGTGGACTGATGTTTGAAAGTACCTCACTGTGAAGGCGTAAGGAAATTTGCACCAAGGGCTCTAGGATCCATCTTTCATTGGGAAGCGTGTGATGCAGAAATGTTGATATACAACAAACTAGACTTGTTTCCCTATTACCGAAGGTAGGTCCTTCGGGATGCGCCACTCTTCTTCAAAGGTTGTGCGGAGCCTGTCGTACCATTTCTCTGCTCTTTTCTTGACATCATCTATCATGGACCCTTTACATAGGTACTTGCTGAACCTTTCAGCTGGTGACTTATTCTCCATGGGGTATTCCCATATCTTCTCCTTCGGTCCGTCTGGTACTCCAATCTCCATGAATACCAGTGACAATAGAACAGCTCCAAAGCTGATTTTTCCTCCCATGTGTGCACTTCCTCGACTATCTGTTCTACAATGTAGCCTACAATATTGTAGACTACTCCTTCTGACATCCACTTCACAACATGCAGCCACATGGTGTTCACCTATGACCACCTCTCCTGGTCATTCAACTTTGTAACAAGATGTGTTGTTGCTTGTACAACTAGACAATTCTTTAGTTTATCAATGTCCATACACACGCGGACCCTTCAAGTATCCCAACTCCTTCCTAGTTTCTAGAATCGTGGCCTTATCTGTTAGGTCAGTCTTTATATCCTCTCCTGTGGCCTTCAAACCTGTCACTGTGGAGATCAGCGTGGATGAGATTCTGACTCTACATCCTGCAAAGTAGAAAAATTCCTCATGTACTCTGCTCATGAGCCATTGGTATAAAGGCTCATACTTCCCAAAATATGGAAGCTCATATAATTGGTAGACTCCAATTATTTTCAAGAAGTTTCTCACCTGCATCATCATAAATTGGCATGTCATCTATCATGCGTTTGTTTGTCTTCGTGTTGAGCAGGGCATCGAGTTCCTTTTTGTTCTCTATGGTCCTGTGGTTATACTCACTCACTTTCTTTTTCTTATATGTGAATCCCACTCCTGGCAACTATGATGCCCTCTGGATATTGCATTTCTGAAAAATTACTTTCAGGTGCCATCTCTTCCTCCTCTACAACTACCTTCTTCTTCCCTTTGTTCCGCTGCAGCTACTTTCTTGGGTGCCATTTTTACCTTGCAATCCTTCTGTAGACACTTACCTCTTCAACTCTGTAATGCCTGACTCAAACCCTAGCTTGAGTTAGCATGCCCTAGGTGAAATCATGTGCCCTAGCTCCTCTCTGTCATCCTGCTTTGCTCAAACCCTTCACCACCAGGGATGCAAGCTTCTTCTACGCACAGATCTTCTTGTCACATCTGGTTTCACACCCTTCGCACCTCAAATCGATTACTCAGCTCTTCGCACTTAGCTCTTTCTCAAATACTCTTAATCGCAATGGTAAAAATGAACTCGCATCCCATCCTTATATAGATTTTCAAATTTTGATGCATTTATTACTTCTCCACCTACCAAATATCCTCTCATTTATTGACCAAATTTGTTCTTTCCATGTGGTACATATTCATGCCCCAGCTATAACCTTCTAGTGTGCCTTCCTACCCTCTGGTCACAGACTTCTCTTCAGTGCATGCCCATGCACCTGAGTACCTCATCACTGTACCTTATCCTGGTAGTTATCATGGCCTCTACTTACCTCATGTTATATTGTTCCTTCATTCATCTCCATCCTTGGTCACTTTTGAGAAGCAATATTTTTACTTTGACAAACACCCGTAGTAGCTTATTCCTTTCCACCTTTTAGTTCCAGCAGTCTTGTACCTTGATATCAATAACCACACCCCACACTAAAATTATGTGCAGTCCTCTGCACATCAACATGCTCCATATTGTAGTTAGCTTCATGTGCAAGCAAGTGTGCTTATTACACAAGAACAAAAACTAAAGTGACAAAGCATAGTGACAATGAAGGAAATACATTAAGGAAATACAGAATGGAAACCTAATCTAATTGGAAATACTACCTTATTACAAATGCCAAGAAGACTTATTTATAGTAGGGCTTCAGCCTACTCCCATTAAAGTAACCAGGTAGCCATGTTCCATCTAGTGCTTCTAACTAGCAAGTGCCTGTTTCAAGGATGTAAGTAATAACATACGAGCCCTAACCAATGTACCTTAAGTTTTCCTGGATGGTGCAAGAACTTAGAGTCATAGAGAAGTACCATTTTTCCAATCTCAAACTTCTTATCCCTTATGTTTCTATCATGCCATGCTTTCTGCCTGGCCTTTTCCTACTTCTGACTCCATCGTGTTATGGCTCTCGTCACTCATCCAGTTGAATCATCTTCTCAATACGCTCTTCTAAATCCTTCTCATCAGCTAGACCTCCAGCACACGCAATGCGCAAAGAAGGTAACATAAATTCTATAGGGAGAATGACTTCTACACCAAACACCAACTGAAATGGTGTGGCTTTGTTCAATCTCTTATAAGTTGTTCTATATGCCCAAAGAACAGCTGACACTTTATCATCCCAATCCTTTCTTCCAACATCACAAATTTTTGTCAATGTCTGGCTCAAAATCTTGTTGAAATCCTCAAGCAGTTCCATTTTCCTGAGGATGATAGGGTGTAGTCTTATGGTGTGCAACCATAAACTCATCTAATAGGATCCTGATTGTCTCATTCAAAAAGTGTGTACCCCTATCACTTGTCAAGCTTAAAGGACATCCATATCTTGTAAGAACATTCTCCCATAGAAACCTAGCTGTTGTAGCCATTGTACAGTCCTTCGTAGGTGTTGCTTCTGCCCACCTTGTGAGATAATCTGTACAAGTAATGATATAGTGTGACCCAGTCCTATGCGCGGCTGGTGAAATAGGTCCTACAAAATTGATGGCCCATTTCTCAAATGGTTCGGCACTAGTAATAGGTCTCAAAGGCATCTCATCTCTTTTCCCTGGTTTACCTAGATGCTGACAATGGTCACACGCTTTGCAATATGCTTTACAATCTTTATACAGTGTCTCCCACCATAATCCAACAAGTAGGATCTTTCAGGAAGTTGCATCACCTGCATAGTGGCCTCCTGCAATACCACCATGTGCCTCCTCCATTATATCCTTTGCACTCATGCTCTAATACACAATGGATGTAATACTTCATCTCTGCCTAACTTGTAGAGGTCACCACTGATTAACATAAATGGTGTGTCGCATGTATAGCAAGTTGTTTCTTTTCTAATGCCTTCATTCCTTCTGGTGCCACACCAGTCCGTAGAAAGACAACAATGTCTTCTAATTCTGATGGCATGCATTGTAACCTATATAACTATGCATCTGGCATGGTTTCTTCAATTGTCTGTGCTTCTTCTCCTGAGTGAATTCTAGACAAGTGGTCTGGTCCAGAGTTACTTTTCCCTGGCTTCACCACAACTGTGAAGTCAAACTCTTGAAATAGGAGTACCCATCTACATATGCACCCTTGTAAGATGGGTTTGTTCACCAAATACTTCAATTCCATGTGATCTGTATAAAACACAAATGGTGTTGCTAACAAGTACTATCAAAACTTGTGCAATGCATAGATCATTGACAAAGCTTCGTGCTCTGTAGTTGTATAATTCTGTTCAGCAGGAGTCAGCTTCCTACTAGCAAAGAAAATTGGATGATCTACAATACCTTCACCAGGTTGAGCTAACACAGTGCCAATGGCCATGCCAGAGGCATCCACATGCACATGAAATGGTTTATCCCATGAGGGAAAGCACAAAATGGGTGCATGGTAGTAAGTTTCACCTTTAATATCTCAAATGTGCTACTGTGGTTCTCCCCAATAAAATGTACCTTTTCCTTTTAGTAACTCTTCCAAGGGTGCAAAAACTTTGGCATACCCTTTGATGAACTTCTGATAATATCCTGTGTGACCCAAAAATCCTGCACGCACCTCACTTTGACTGGTAGGCGCTTCCAGGCCTAGAATGACTGCAACCTTAGCTGGATCAACCAACAAACCTTCCTTGCAGATTATATGTCCTAACAGTATTCCAAAAGGTGTAGCAAATATGCACTTCTTGATGTTCAAAGAGATACTCAATTGTCTGCATCATTCAAACATTAAGCGCAGATTGTCACAATGATCTTTCACAAGCCCATATACTGTCCAATCATCTAGATAAACCTGTAAGAAGTTGTGAATAAAATATTTGAATGCCTGAACAACTATCCATGCAAGAATACAACAGGCACATTTTTCAGTCCAAAAGGCATCACAGTATAGGAAAAACTACCCCATTCAGTAGTAAAAGTTGTCTTTTCTTGATCCTCCTGAGCAATCCTAACCTGATGATACCCCTGAAAAACCCATCTGTGAATGAATATATTTTCATGCCCTGCCACTCCTTCCAGTATTTCCTCAGTGAATGGTGTAGGAAAAGGGTCTGTGACACATGCAAGCATTCAACTCCCTGTAATCTACACAGATTTGAATCCTACCATCCTTCTTGATACTTATCACCATAGGACTAACCCATTCTGACTCATCCAAGGGTCGAATAATCCTAGATTTCAGCATCTTATCAATCTCTTCCTTCACCTTTTCACGTAAATTGGGATTCATTCTATAAGGTCACTTTCTAACTGGGTGTGCACCATCCTTAAGCTTTATCTTCATTTCCCCAAGTGATTCATGCACGCCTTTAAGTTCATGATACCCTCGAGGGAATAAGTCCTGATAATCCCTGAGTAACTCAATGATCTTTGCCACTTCTGATTCTGACCAATAGTCTCCAATTATGACCTCCTTTGGCTTAGCCTCTGAACCTATATTCACCTTCTTTGTCTTCATGGGTTTGTGATAGGCACGTGTATCCTTGTCTGCACTGTCCAAGACCTCGTGCACCCCTTGTGAATGTTCAATATCCAGGTTCTCAACTTCCTCATCATCCACTATGTAAACCATCTTTCCTTTCTCTTTCTCAAGGCAAGCGCATTCAAGTAGTATGGAGTCCATTTCTTCTTCCTTTTCAAAATGCACTCCTGGACTCTGTCTCACCAAATATTTCCTGAATAATGCTCTTCTGCCTTTGCACTATCTCCCATAGTTAAGCACTTGACAAATTTTAATGCTTCTTCTACTGGAGGTTTAGTCGAGAAGTAGTCAAAGGTTTGGATCATTCCTGTAGTCAAATTCTACCAATTCCCAGTCTCTCGATGTAGTTCTACATATACATACCAGGCACGTGCACATCCTTGTAGAGTAGAATACAATCTATGCACCCAGAGTGAAGGTGGTAATGCTTCCTTGTCCTGCTATCCAGAGTCTCTCACACTGCTGAATGTGATGCTGAACAGGTTGATCACCATTATAAGTGTAGATCTACGTAGGTGCATTGCTCCTTAAAAACCTAGTAGATAGGGCAATTCCAATCTCCTCCCATTCTATAACATTATCTCTGTGGACTACCCACTAGCACACTGCTATCTTGTGCAAGGTATACACTAACATATCTCTTCTCTTAATTTGATCTGTCCACTGTGCTTCCATGGCTTTCAAAAATACAGGAAGATCTTCTGCCCCAGTATACCAAGGTATTGCGCTACCTATCCATTGAACAGAACAAAGTCCATTCTTTGCACACAACGCACTTTTTACCTCACGCCCTACTAGTTCATATGTACCATGAGCCCAATTGTCACAATAAATACTCATAGTATCACTAATAGAATGAGAATATTCCCACTGTAGGATGCCTTCCTTTGATGGCTCATTGACCTCTGGGTCCTGAATAAGCGCGTACATAGATTCTGTTTAAGTCCTCCTCACTTAGAGGCTCAACATATGGTGTAGAATTCCCATATGTCAAAGGTATTACAACCATTTCCTCCTTGTTCTCAAAGCTGATATACCCCTTATTGAATCTCAAGTTAGCATTATTCTCATAACACCAAGGGCATCCAAGTAAGGCTAGAAAATTGTCTACTTCCACAAGTGCTAATACCTCAAAATCCCCAGTGAACTTGGCCCCTTGTATGGTTATAGATGCATCCTTCAAAACTCCTATGGGAGTGGCCTTAGTCTAGTTTTGCCATAAAACAACACATTAGATGATGAAATTCCCTGCTCTGTCAAAGGTAAAATCCCAAAATTTTGAGTCTAAGTGTCTTTTCTACCAAGCTGGTGGTGTGAAAAAAGTCTTGGAAGTCTGAAAATCTAAGTATTGGACTTTTCTTGCATGTATTTCGGGCCTGTCGGACATTTTTGTCCCGACTGTCCCAAGTTCCAAAGTGCGAGTTGTTCCCCGACCGGCCGAAATCCCCGAAATTGTCCTATCTTCGGGCCCGTCGGAAGTTTTTGTTCCATATGTCCCAAAAGCTTTTGTGCAAGTCATTCCAATTTCGGCCGAACCATCCGAACCGCGTACTTCGCACCACTTTGTCCCAAATATCCCAAAGTCAAAAGTACGAGCTTTCTCTTTTTCGGCCGAAGCTTCCTAGTCGCGTACTCCGGAACTATCTGTTCCAAAAGTCCCAAGTCCAAGCGGACCTGCTTTTCCAATTTCGGCCGAAATGCCCGAGCCGCGTACCTCACGTATTTTCGTCCCAATTGTTCCAAAAGCTTTTGTGCATTCTCTCTCCATTCCGCCCGAGCCGCGTGTTTCGCGCATTCGCGTCTCACATGTCCCAAGCGTACCTAGTGTCATCCATACTTAGTTTTTCCTGCTCACTCCAAGTATGGCGCTTTTCAAGTTGGTGGTCGTGTAATTAAATGCGCATTGAATTCACTCCTCTCCCCAAAAGGCTATATAATGAACATTTCCCCTTCGCATTTTCTCACATCTTCCTTGATTATCCTTTGCTCAAACCCTCGCCGCCTACAAACTTGCGCACGTTCCTCTGCTTCTGTAATTCCATTCCAAGTCTAGTTTGCAACCTTGTTCCCCTGAAACTATCGACATGAAGATCAAATTTCAAGGACAAGAACAGATTTCTCCACTCGAGTCTGCTGTAAGCAACATTGGAGATAGCGAGGCCCGACATCTCGATTTCAGCGATTTTTGGGCAAGGATGGAAGATGCGAATCCCTCGCCGATGGCTCAGACAATTTATGACAGTGGTTTGGCGTACGCTGGAGGATTCCCAATTTCAGTACAGTGTGCTGATACAGTGCTTGCATGCGGAGCTCACTTCGACCCTGCCTCAAGTGAATTGACAAACGTACACGGGGAGCTCATCGCCAAGCTAGACGCTGCCGCCATTGGTGCCGCTCTGAGAATCCCGGAATTGGACAATGCCATAGTTGTTTCTCAAGTCCAAGCGCAAGCCATGTTCGATCAAGACAGTGACAAGTACAGGGCACGAGTGGCGAAGTCCTGGTTAAAAAACCCTAAGAAAGGAGCTTCCCGCCTCACCAAAACTCTCATCCGAGCAGACTTCAACGAAGAACTGTCAGATTTCATAATACTGCTGGCTCGGGTCATGGGTTTGCCTTCCACCAGCGAGTTCCATTTCTGGATGTGCCCGCTCATCAGTATGGTGTGCGAAGGTACACAAAATATCAACTGGGCTGAGATCATCAGCATGAACCTGACGGAACAGCTATCCAACGTACTGCAAACAAAGAAGTTTTTCATGACTTCGTATCTGATGTATACTCTAGCAGCATCGAGGCAATGGTTTGGATTCTCATATATAGA
Source organism: Taxus chinensis (assembly GCA_019776745.2). Taxonomy (NCBI): domain Eukaryota; kingdom Viridiplantae; phylum Streptophyta; class Pinopsida; order Cupressales; family Taxaceae; genus Taxus; species Taxus chinensis. The sequence goes on from CM034152.1 coordinate 774,968,516, forward strand.
TGCCCACAAAGGCGACCCAGTGTACACCTATTGCCCGCAGTTTACCTTGGAGACCAGCAACCGCAATTTCAGAAGGGTTAATGATGCTTTCACTATGTACGTGGTCCGATTGCTCGAGGGTGACACCGCCAGGAGGTTTTCAGATGAAGCCATGAACTTGATATCACGGTATGGGGCCTACTTCATCCAATTCAGGAAATTCTCATACATCAGACTTGCTGGTTATGAGGGTACTCCTCTGAGGCTTCCCATGTTCTGCAATGACAAGATGGCCTTGATTGAAATATGCAGGCAACTGGACAAGTTGCACAGAACTTGCAGAGACAAGAAGATCTCTGGCTTGCACTTTCCCATCTCTCTGGGAAATTACACGTGCAAAACAGCCCTGGATGCCCAGAATATAGAGAGAACTTTGGTCCCTGTCACCGTTCATTTCTTCAAGCCAAGAACCTGCTTTGACTTGAAGAAGTTTATTGAACAGAACATCAAGATAGTCTATCACCATGTGGCAGAGACAGAAGATTACTGGGCCGACTGTACAGACGACTTTGAGGCCAGAAGAAGACATTATGGCAGGTTCTCCTTACAATTGATTCAAGAGCTCGGTCTGTATCAAGTTCCTGAAGGCCTTGAAGATGATAATTCTGAGCTACACTCATATGAGTATGAAAATGTGATCAAACACACCCCTCTGGAAGACATAGATTGGAACAGAAAAGAGAGGGATGATTTGGCTGAAATCCTTGCTCCAGTCTTAGTCAGGACTAAGGTCTGGTTCAATAAAAAGGTCCGAGAATTCAGGAGACGCTCGGGAGAATCCTCCTCCAAGGATGCCTCTACACCAATAAGAGAAGCACCAGTTTCAAGGTCCGAAACCCCAAAGAAAACCTCTCCTACCTCAGCAGCTCAGGGACCTGCGGAATCTACTCCTTCTCCATCCACTCAGGTATATAAGAAGAAGCTCAAGGAAGTAAAGAAGGAACCTGTGGAAAGAGATCCTCAGGAGAAACAGGCGGAATTGCCTATTGGACCAGAGAACATCATCATCCTCAGTGAAAGTGAAGAGAGTGAAAGGCCAACTCCTGCAAATGTTCCTGAGGACCCAACAGATAAAGACAAGGAGGTCCAGAGCACTGAGCTTCCAGGGGCTAGTGATCCTTCTACTGCCATTGTCTCCAGTGCTCCTTCCACATCTCAGCTTGAGTCAACAGCTGCACAGACCTTGAGTGTCATGGGCTCCCTGTCTCTTGGCCCCCTTGCTCCTCCTGCAGATTCTTCTTCCTCTTTTGCTTGGGTGCAACCTCTGGTTGATAAAAGGAAGAGAAAATCCTCCTTTCAAAGCTTGGGACCTAATTTTGATGCTGTAGCAGCCTTGTTGGGCACCACTCCTTCTCGTGCCAAGAAAGCCAGAACTACTTCCAGGATTGTGTCGGATGCTCGAGGTCAGCAATTCCTGGAGATTGCTAAGCCCACAGTAGACAAATCGGAATCAGAGTTGCTGACATCCGACTTGGAACTCTCAAGGATCCCTATGGGAGAGTCTACCCCTGAAGGTGAGATTCATAACCTCCAGGAAACAGTCACCAGAGTCATTGGAAGGGTGGAGAAAGGGCAGCAGACGATTGAACAGTTGGAAGAGCAAGCCCGAGTTCTTACAGGTTTCATCAAGTCTCTTCTATCTAAGGACAAAGTTTTGGATCCCACCCCTTTAACTGCTTTACCTCCTCCTGTAATACTAAGCCAAGATGAAGTGCAAAGTATAAAAGATATGCACAAGTATTCTGTTTATGGCAGAGCTTTTGAAGCCATGGTGGATGACATGCTTGTTGCGGGGTTGAACTTCATCGATGAAGCCTTCAAGCTCTATGAAAAGGTGAGTAATATGCAACTAAATCTCTCCTCCACTATCAGTACCATGGATAAAGAACTCAAAATCTGGAGCAGTTGCATAGTAGACCTCCGCCTCATGGGACAAACAGATGAGAACATCCTAATGGCGAACAAGATTTTTGATGATGCCAAAGACAATTTATCGAAGTCTTGGGTCTACAGCGTAGAATGGAAGATCAGAGTATTAGAAGAAGCTGTGGTAGAGATGAAGAACAGTTGGCAGAAGGGAGAAGCTTTCAAAGCACTGACAGTGGCTGCCTTCAAAGATATACATTGTCATCTTCAGGATGAAAACTCTGGTGCTCTTCTGTCCCTGCAAGAAATCAAATCTCAGTTCAGAGCTTTTGTAAAAAACGATCTGTTCCAGGAAAGCACCATCTCCAAAGAAAAGATGAAGGACATTTGCTCTCTTCAATATGCCATTAAAGAAGCAAATAAAGATTATCATACTCACGTCGAGTTTGATAAAGAGATGGAGAAGTGTCAAGGATTTTGGACTCAGTCTGCTGCCAACACGTCGGTTCCACGTGGCAGAGACATAGCCGAAGCTTTGAAGAAGTTCAGGCAGCGAATTCTGAAGACATTGGGTCCCTCCCTGTAGCTGGCCACCTGTCTCCTCCTTCTTTCTTTCTTTTCTCTTCTTCTCTGTCTTTTCGCATTCCTTGTAATTAGTTGGGATATTGCAACCGGCAATACTTAACTATTCTTTATTTAAAAGAAACGGTTACAATACGTAACTGAATTGTAATCTATATAATGGCCTTTACACGCCATTTTGAAAGAGGAGGAAGAACTTGGAATTTTTACTGAAAGTGTAAATAGATCTTAAAGAAATCAATACAAAAGGGCTTTTCATTCTTTGTCTATCTGATTCTTGTCTTATCTGTGTTTTCCTTTAATATTGTGAAGATCATTTTTGTTCTTAACTCGTTTAGTCTCTCTGATTGCATACTGTTCAGTTTTGCAAGTACAGCGATCTTGTACAACCAAGAAGGAACTTTGTGTCCTTGATTTATAAATCTGAAGGAGGTTATTTATAGAACTTTGTGTCTTAAATTTAATCTCATGCAAATGATCTTGTCTTAAATCCTTTGAAGCTTCGCATACACGAAGAATTATTCTGCTATCTATAATTCTGAATGTTGCTATTCTGCTCATCTTCTTATTCCTTTTCCTCAGTCCTTGTGTAACTGATAATCCTTGTGGAAAACACTTTCGTAATATCCAAGTTCGACCATACCATGACATTCTGTATATTTGTAAATAGGTTTGTTTCAGAATAAGGGAACCTCTCCCATTAAAGAGGAGGGACTTCTTGTCCCCTGACTGTTGCTCTTCTAAAAAGTCTTATTTTGAAAACCAACAGTTTTTGGCGACTCCGCTGGGGAAAATCGCATTCCAGTACTATAAATTTTTTTTTTTTCGATCATCCATTGATCTGGCGACTCCGCGTTTCACTCGAGGGAGAAGGGCCCTTGGTATCGAAGATTCTCAGTTTCAGCTTTTGGAGCAACAGGGTTTTCCTTTCCCTTCAAATAGAAGAACTCGTTCAACGAGCACTCCACCTGTTCGAGAAAGAAATCCTTCAGAGCCTGCTAGTCCTAATCTACAAGCTTTAGTCCTTGCTGGTGTTACAGTTCCCCTCAGAACCGTATTTCCAAGAAGAATGGCACAAGTTCCATGGGGTCAACGTGTCGGGCCCCTGGCTCTCACTCAGCCTTTGCATGAGTTACCTAGAGGTAACAGAAAGAACTTCCCCAAATTCAGAGGCGACGGCAAAGTGCACCCTGATGAGCATATTGCAGCCTTCATAGTTGCGTGTGGAGTCTTGGGGGTTGAACATGAAGACGTCTCAGTAAGACTGTTCGTCGAGACGTTACAGGACAATGCTGCTGACTGGTTCTATCATCTTCCGGCTGGTGCCATCATCGACTGGAATACCATGAGAACTCAGTTCGAAAGCCGTTTCAAGCCGGCAGAAGATGTGCATGCACTGCTTGCCCAGATTTCTCAAATAAAGAAAGATCCATCGGAACCCATGAGAGAGTTTGTGGCTCGGTTCAACAGACTGATCAACAAAATTCCTGTGAATACTCGGCCGGTTGATCAAATTCAAAAATGTTTCTTTTTGAATGCCCAAACGCCTAAAGTCAGTTATGCTCTAAGAAGGGCTAACCTTGGAACGTTAATACTGGATCAAGAACTGGCTGTTAGTGTCGAGGATGACCTAATCATGTCAGGGAAGTTGAAGAGAGATCCTCCCAAATCTAAATCTGCTGCTTCTTCATCTTCCACTTCTGGACCCAATACTGATCCATTAGTCCAGAAACTTGCAAATGATCTGGTAGCTATAAAGAAACAATTAGCTCAGCATGCACCGTATGCAGATGTTCCTAGAAGAAATTTTCAACCCAGAAACCGTTTGCCAGCCCCCCACACAAGATTGGCACTTGAAGGACCTCCCGTCAAAGTTCCTGTGAATGCAACTTGCGAGGTCGAAGAACCAGAAGATGATAATGAAGCTTGTGAGGAGTTCTTGGAGGAATTCGATGATGAGGCGGAAGAACCCGAGGGATCTCGAGTCAATTTCTTTACCACTGAAGGCATTGATGATGCAGATGACTATGATGAAGTGGTAGCAGATATGAACAGCGAATCCTTCGCTGTCATGACTCGGGAACAGACGCATCAGAGGGAAAAGGTGACACAACCCCTGAAGAAGTCCAAAGAGCAGCCTGCGACTATTCCTGTAATTGCCAGAAGAGGATCTCCTATTCCTACCTCATCTGCACCAAAGGTAAGTACTGCCAATCCTGCCCCCAAAGTCGTTTCTTCTTCTTTTTCTCCTAGGGTTGATAAACCTAAAATTCCAAATGATGATGGACCATCCACCTCTGGATCCTTTGACATTGTAGATCATCTAAAAAGGACCAAAGTTCAAATTTCAGAGGCTGAATATTACCAAACCCATCCAAAAGCTTTTGCCAAGATGATCCAATTTGTAAATTCCCATTCCAAGACCACCTCCAAAGGCCTTTTGCCCACACCTCCTTCTACACCACAGCCCAGTCTAGTAGCTGCTGTCACCTCACCTGGTGACAAGATCAAGCCTTTCTATGTAACACTCCTTATAGCTGGCCACAGGCTCAGTAACTGTGTCATAGATTCCGGAGCCTCAGATAATGTGATGCCCGCCAAAGTAGCTCATGCTTTAGGCTTGACCCTTACTCGTACTTATGGATCTTGCTACTCCATGGAAAGTAAGGAAGTACCTTTGGTGGGAAGGATTAAAGATGCACAAGTGGCTTTTGCTGCTTTACCTGAAAAGAAGGTCTTGGCTACCATACTAGTAGCAGACATTCCTCCTTCCTATGGAATGTTGCTAAGCAGAAACTTCTGTAAAGATGTGGGTGGAGAGATTCAAATGGATTGGTCACACGCTCTCATACCTGTCAATGGACAAATGAAGAAGCTACTACCTGAGAAGCAGTCCGAGTACATTGTGCAGAAGACAGATGATCCCAAGGCACAAATACTCTATGAGGACAGAGGCCATGGTAATTACATGATTTTGTCCCCTGATGAAATCCGACCCTGCAAAATATCACCTAAGGACCCCAATGGTGTCTGGATCTTAGAATTTGACGGCAGTTGTTCTTCGGCTGGTTCTGGAGCCGGTGTTCTGTTAATATCACCTGAAGGCTGCCTATACCCCTTTTCATTCAAATTGCAGTTCGAGAACACTAACAATACAGCAGAGTATGAGGCTCTCATCCTTGGATTGCAAGTGGCCAAAGAACGAGGTGTAAAAAATCTTTTGGCTCGTGGTGATGCAGAGCTGATTGTGAAGCAAGTCAGAAGCCTGTTTCAGGTAAAGAACGGGAGGCTGAAGCATTATCGGAATCAGGTTTGGGATTCAATTGAATTCCTTGATGCCTTCTCCATTGAAGCAATTCCCAGAGAAAAGAACAGCAGAGCTGATTCCCTGGCTGTCTCAGGGTCATTATTGATTCCTCATCCTGAATTTTCTCAGGATAAATTCACTATTGAGATGGTCCACCGACCTAGTGTCCCTGACAATACTAACAACTGGCAAGTCTTCAACGACGACCAGCATTTGCTTTCCTTCCTGGAGCTCAAGGGCAATTTTGAACAACTGTATTTCGAAGGAAGTGACAACCTGCCTCGTGAGAGCGTGTCTTCGGACCAAGCCGTCACCCAAGGAGAAGAAACTGATCAGGAAGGGTGCATTAAGCTCAAAGGAAACAAGATCCCCAAAGGTTTGGTGAGTTTGGAGGAGTTGTTTGATAAGCATGACAGGTACGTGAGATCTAAAGCTTCCATTGGACCTCGGCAATCAGCTGAGTATGATAAAATTGATATTGGGAGTTCTGATGACCCGAAGCTGGTAAATATCGGGAAGTGTTGCACATCAGATGAAAGGAGAAGAGCAATCGACCTTCTAAGGAAATATAAGGATGTGCTTGCTTATTCTTATGAAGATCTAAAAGCCTTCAAGCCAAAAGAAATGCAACACTCTATCCCTCTCAAGCCAGGAATCAAGCCTTTCAAGCAGAAGCAGAGGCAGTATAACCCAAAGATAGCTGACACCATATTTCAGGAGATTCAGAAACTGCTAAAGGCTAAAATCATCTTTCCCATTCACCATTCGACTTGGATTGCAAACATTGTACCTGTTAGGAAGAAGAATGGAGAGATCCGGATCTGTGTTGATTTCAGGAACCTGAATCAGGCCTCTCTGAAAGATAACTACCCTCTGCCTATGATGGATCAGGTTTTGCAAGCGGTAACAGGCTCTGAGATGTTATCTATGCTTGATGGCTTTTCTGGATACAATCAGGTAGAGGTTGATACTGCTGATCAACATAAGACAGCCTTCACAACTCCTTGGGGTACCTTTGCCTACAAGAGGATGCCTTTTGGGCTGATTAATGCCGGTGCCACCTTCCAGAGAGCTATGGATCTGGCTTTCGGAAGCTTGAAGGGAAAATGCATAGTCATATACCTTGATGACCTGACAGTGTTCTCAAAGACAAGAGCGGATCACTTCGACCACTTAGAAGCAGTTCTGCAAAGATGCCGAGAGCATGGGATTTCCTTAAATCCTAAAAAATCTGTCTTCTGTGTTACAGAGGGAAAGCTATTAGGACACATTGTCTCAAAGGATGGCATCAAGATTGATCCGGAACGAGTTCAAGCCATCCAACAGATTCCTCTCCCTACTAGTAAAAAGGGCGTGCATTCCTTTTTCGGTAAGATCAATTTTCTAAGAAGATTCATCCCTGATTTTGCTGAATTAACTTTGAATATTTCTCAGATGATGAAAGGAAAGCAAGCATTTGGTTGGTCTTCTGAAGGAAAGGAATCCTTTGAGGGTATCAAGAAAGCTATTGCTAAAACTCCAGTTTTGGCCTGCCCTGATTTCAGCAAGGATTTCATTATCTACTGCTACGCTACAGACAGTACTCTGGCTGCTGTCTTAACCCAGGAGGATCCTGATAAACATGAGCTACCAATTGCCTTCATGAGCTATATCCTGAAGAACCATGAGCTAAAGTACACCATGATGGAGAAGCATGCCTTTGCAGTAGTCAAAGCTGTCAAGCAGTTCCGTTTCTATATCCTCAACTCTCACTCTACGGTGCTGGTCCCAGATACGACTGTAAAGTCAATTCTCACGCAACAAGAATTTGGATCCAAGAGGGGAAACTGGGTGGCTAAAGTCCAGGAGTATGACCTTGATATCAAGCCAACCAAGCTGGTTCGGGGAAAGGGTCTTTGCGAGCTCATTGCTGAAGGAGCCCAACACGAGTTACTGGAGAAGCAAGCTGACCTTCCTATTGTTCTGTTCCTGAGTTCAGTTGATGAATGGTACGCTGACATCGCTCATTTTCTCACCTACGGGGAATGCCCCTCTCACTTAACTGCTAAAGAAAAGAGGACTGTTAAGTTGAGATCAGCACAATATGTATTGTGGGAAAATGCCTTGTTTAAGCGTGGTTTGGATGGAAGATTCCTGAAGTGTGTAGACAAAGAACAACAGAGAAAATTGCTCTCAGCTTTTCATGATCAGGCATGTGGAGGGCACTATTCATCAACAGTCACAGCTCATAAGATACTCCGTGGAGGGTATTACTGGCCTTCTTTGTTCAAAGATGCAACCAAGTGGGTGGATAAATGTGAGGCCTGTCAGACTTTCGTGGGAAGACCTAAATTGGCTTCCTTGCCTCTCAAACCAGTTGTGATTGAAGAACCTTTCCAACAGTGGGGTCTAGACTTCATCGGTGCACTCAACCCTGTTTCCAGCGCTGGACATACCCATGTGCTAACTGCTACTGACTACTTCACCAAATGGGTGGAAGCTATTCCAGTCAAGAGCACCACTTCTGAAGTAGTGTGCAACTTCATTAAAGAGAACATCTTGGTTAGGTATGGTGTGCCTAACAAGATTGTAACAGATAATGCCTCAAACTTCTCCTCAACTGAGATAATGGATTTCTGCTACGGGTATGGCATCTCTCTGGCTCATTCTTCAGATTATTATCCCCAGGGAAATGGACAAGCAGAATCTACCAACAAGAATCTGGTGACTATCATAAGAAAGTTGGTCAATGAATCTCAGAGAAACTGGCATAAGAAACTTTACGATGCTCTTTGGGCAGACAGGATCACACCTAAAAGAGCCATTGGAATGTCCCCATTTCAAGTAGTGTATGGCGTAGAGGCTCAATTGCCAGTGACAGTGGAACTACCAGCCTTGCACCTGATGAAGGCCATTGAAGACACTAGTTTCAGTGATGCTCTGGACAAAAGGATCATGTACCTGCACAAACTGAACGAGGATAGATTGGAGGTTGCTGACAGAATAGCTGCCCACCAGCAGAAGGTGAAGATTCTGTTTGATAAGAAAGCTAGGAGCAGAGAGTTCCAAGTTGGTGATATTGTGCTGTTGTGGGACAAAAGACACGAACCTCGTGGTAGCCATGGAAAATTTGATTCTCTGTGGCTTGGACCTTTCAAGATAAGACACTTTGCTGGTAAGAACTCTTTCTATCTTGATTACATGGATGGTTCCCCCCTCCCACTTCCTTACAGTGGGTAGTACCTCAAGTTGTTTAAATCCTAGGTGACTAGGGAGTCCCTTTGTATATTGTGTACAGTGTTTCTGCTTTTTGCTTTTGGTGTGTTTCCCTTCTGTTGTGTGTGTGTTGCCCTTGTATTGGTTTGTCCTTGACTCCGTTGCCCAATGGATAAGGCACTGGTCTGCTTCACCGAGTTATCTAAGTTCTTGCCTTGTCTCATTCCATGAATTTACACCAAGTCATCCCCAGAAGGAGCCAGCTGTTGTCCACTCAAAATTCCCTGCTCTGTCAAAGGTAAAATCCCAAAATTTTGAGTCTAAGTGTCTTTTCTACCAAGCTGGTGGTGTGGAAAAAGTCTTGGAAGTCTGAAAATCTAAGTATTGGACTTTTCTTGCATGTATTTCGGGCCTGTCGGACATTTTTGCCCCGACTGTCCCAAGTTCCAAAGTGCGAGTTGTTCCCCAACCGGCCGAAATTCCTGAAATTGTCCTATCTTCGGGCCCGTCGGAAGTTTTTGTTCCATATGTCCCGAAAGCTTTTGTGCAAGTCTGTTCCATTTTCGACCGAATCATCCTCCCCGCGTACTTCGGAACTTTTTGTCCCGAATGTCCCAAGTCCAAATGGGCCAGCTTTCCCATTTTCGGCCGATTTGCCCGAACCACGTCCGTCGGAACCTTTTGTCCCAACTGCCCCATTTAAAAAAGTGCAAGCTTTCCTAATTTCGGCCGAGCCAGTCAAGTCGCGTACTTCGCACATTTTTGTCCTGAATGTCCCAAGTCCAAATGGGCCCGCTGTTCCAATTTCGGCCGAAACACCCGAATCGCGTACTTCACACATTTTTGTCCCGAATGTCCCAAGTCCAAATGGGCCCGCTGTTCCAATTTCGGCCGAAACACCCGAATCGCGTACTTCGCACATTTTCGTCCCATTTGTCCCAAATACATTTGTGCGTCCTCTCCCTGTTTCGCCTGAACCGGCCGAGCCGCGTGTTTCGCACATTCGCGTCTCACCTGTCCCAAGCGTACCTAGTATCATTCACACTTAGTTTTTCCCGCTCGCTCCAAATCTATCAACATGAAAATCAGAGTCCTGGAGGAAGCTGTGGGAGAAATGAAGAATAGCTGGCAGAAGGGAGAAGCTTTCAAGACACTGGCAGCTGCTGCATTCAAAGATATGCATTGTCATCTTCAGGATGAAAACTCTGGCGTTCTCTTGTCCTTGCAAGAAATCAAAGCTCAGTTCAGAGCTTTTGTCAAAGATAATCTTTTCAAGGAGGACTCCATGCTCTAAGGACAAGATAAAGGAAATTTGTTCTCTCCAGTCTGCCATCGAAGAAGCAAACAAAGACTATCATACTCACGTCGAGTTTGATAAAGAGATGGAGAAATGCCTGGGATTTTGGACTCAGTCTACAACTAACACGTCAGTCCCTCGTGGCAGAGATATAGCTGAGTCATTGAAGAAGTTCAGGCGACGGATTCTGAAGACAGTGGGTCCCTCCCAGTAGCCGGCCACCTGTCTCCTTCTCTCTTCTTTCCTCTTCTTTCCTTTCTTTTCGTATTCGTTGTAATTAGTTAAGGTATTGCAACCGGCAATACTTAACTATTCTTTATTTAAAAGAAGCGGTTACAAATCGTAACCGACTTGTAAGCTATATTATGGCCTTTCCACGCCATTTTGAAAGGGAGGAAGAACTTGGAATTTTTACTGAAAGTGTAAATAGATCTTAAAGAAATCAATACAAAAGGGCTTTTCATTCTTTGTCTATCTGATTCTTGTCATATCTGTGTTTTCCTTTAATATTGTGAAGATCATTTTTGTTCTTAACTCGTTTTGTCTCCCTGATTGCATACTGTTCAGTTTTGCAAATACAGCGATCTTGTACAACCAAGAAGGAACTTTGTGTCCTTGATTTATAAATCTAAAGGAGGTTATTTATGGAACTTTGTGTCTTAAATTTAATCTCATGCAAATGATCTTGTCTTTAATCCCTTGAAGCTTCGCATACACGAAGAATTATTCTGCTATCTATAATTCTGAATGTTGCTATTCTGCTCATCTTCTTATTCCTTTTCCTCAGTCCTTGTGTAACTGATAATCCTTGTGGAAAACACTTTCGTAATATCCAAGTTTGACCATACCATGATGTTCTGTATATTTGTAAATAAGTTCGTGTCTCAATAAGGGAACCTCTCCCATTAAAGAGGAGGGACTTCTTGTCCCCTGACTGTTGCTCTTCTAAAAAGTCCTATTTGAAAACCAACAACTAGGTACAAGGCACATTTTTTGTCCCCATTATTCAATTGTAATGGGATGGAAGGGATAGAAAAGTTTGCTTTGGCCTCATGCTAACATGTGGTACTTGAGAAAATGGCCGAGTACGGAAGGCTTACCTTGAGAAGGACCTTGAAAACAAAGTTGCCAGAGTGCTAGGATGCATTTTTTGATAAATCCTTATATGATTATTAGTACTAAGATAATTTTTAAGACAATGGGATAGGTCTTAAGGTCTAAATATTCTTGAAACCCCCTTTAAAATATCCTCTTTTCTTGGGATCTCAAGGTGTGCCTGCCAAGAATGAGTTGTGGAAAGAAATGCTCGAGCCTTGTGAACAATCTAAAAATACCACTATGTAGGAAATTGAATTACCTTCCCAATGATGTATTTTTTGTCCCCAACTCATTCTTGATATCTTGGAATCATCTTATGAAGCCCAGGTGCTTTTTTGAACTGTAAGCTCCTTCACTTTACAAAACCTACTTTCATTGAAATTGTCTCTAAACCTTCAAATCTTCCCTAAAATTTCCTAAATCAATTTAAACATGATCTTAAATCCTAAAAAAAATTTCTTGATGAATTTTGGCCTTCAACTCTACTCCACAGGATGCACACCCACTTTAGAAAGGCTAAAAAATAGCCATTTCTAAGTCTATTGAAAAATCTACCTTGAGAGGCACTATCTTAGAAGAACTTCATGAACTTGTTTTCATCTTTCCAACATATGGGAAAGTTCATTACAACACATATGATAATTTTTAGGATTTGGATAAGCCTGACACAGGGGGAAACTAATCCGGAGGAGTGTTTGGGAGGGTTTATAAGCAAAACATTTGACACTAGGGTAAAGTTGTCATGTTTTCAACTTGAATTTTTCCCTTGTAAAAACACATGACAACACATATGAGAAAGAAATAAAAATATAGAAGGAAAATATTAAAACCATGAATTAGTTTTGTTGAATAATAGGTGCAAGCAATACATATTTTATTTGTAAGAAAATTAGTTTTGCAAGAATATTCTTAGCCTATGCTAAATTGTTAGACTAGGTGACTTTTAATGGAATATCATAAGAAGATAATAGAATTTTTTCAGCTAATATAAATATCAATATGATAACCTTACATAAAAAACTTTGATGAAAGGAGGTACTAAAAACTATTTTTATCATACACATTTCTACAATAATCTCTTCCACATGTCTTTTACTATTGCAATGTTTCATGTCCAATAATGCCTTTAAGAAGGTGAGAAAAATTACTCCAAAATCCATCGTGGATAGTCTTGTTTGAAGGATAAGAAAACGAGGTGGGATACCTAATTTGGAATGGGGATAGAGATGAGATAATTTATCATTTAACTTAAATCAAAATAATTTTTTATTAGTATTAAAATTGAAAAGATAAGTATCAATATATGAAGAACTTATTCAAAATAAATATATTTTTCATAAAGACCAAAATACTATAAATATAAAAGATTAATAAACCTATAATATATAATTATGTTATAATTGAATTAATTTTATATTTTACATGATTTTAAGGCCAAAATTATTTATAATTGGAATACCATAATATATAATAATAATAATATCATTACTTTTTTTGTTTATATTACCTAGGGAGAAGGCCCTAGCCTGTAAAAAAATACATTAAGAACCAACCTTAAATAACATCACTCATCTAGGATCTCATTGGAAAGAACCTTAGTATGTATATGATGGGTGGGGAGACCAAAGAGAATTTATTTCATCCTTACTCATTATTACATATTTTATAATCACATCCAAAAAAAACCTAAATTCCTAATACTATCAAAATTACCAACTGGTGGCTACATTCTTATATAGAAATTTACCAAATATTATCTATGTGGCCAGGTTTAATCAGCCACCTTATTCCCTTTATTGTTATCTATTTTGACCTTAGACATGATATCTACATTGGAATCATCATTCACCTGCTTAGTCTACATGGAAGAGGCATAATGGTGAGGGATTTCTACCTTTGCTTGCAAGGGAGTTGGAAACCCTACATCTTAACCAAAGCTTATTGTTACTTTAAAAAACCATCGACAATGGCTTCACGAGATTTTATAAGTGAAAATATATGCACATCAATATCTCCTCCATCTTTGAGTGGTCCTGGTGTAGAAGGAATTTCCCTAAATCATTGGAGAGGATATTTTCACAGCTCAAATCCTACATCATTTCGAATAAATTCTGACGGCCCACAGATTGCTTAGGATCAAGCATAAAATTCCTTAGGCACCCACAAATGTCTTCCTCCTCCACATAATTCATTTCTTTAACTATATACCACACCCTCCCCAACCTTTCTCTCATAGAAAAATTCTTATTTTCATCCCCCGTCCATCAAGAAAAGAACTCCCCTGCGTCTTCTCCCTTGATTACATGCTTCCTCTTCTAGATTGGCCCCTAGCCACTATCCTTTATCTCATCCTACTGCTAATTATCATGACTATGCAATCAAGAAGGTAGTTGCAGATACCCCAAATTCCAACTGCGTTAGCCGAAGTGCCAAAAAAACTCTCCCATAAACACTTTTTCCATCATTATGCCATGTTTTGCATACCCAAAGAGACTTCCACTTATAGGTGTCCCAATTTATCCTATAAAATTGCATCAATAAATGATAAAGTGTTAACTTCCCCTCTGCCATCACCCAAGCCAAGTTATTTCCACATATAAGTTCATTCATGGCATCCTGCATCAATAGTTTTAGTACCTCATTAGGAAGATCATCTTTCCAAATAATGTGGGAGACACCTTTCTTAATAATCATATCATCTCCTATGTTTACAAGATAGTCAGCTACTTGGTTCTCATCACACTTGATATGGGAGAATATGATGCTAGAAAATGAAGGTGTTAGATCAATCACACTTTGGATGATCAAATCTAGATTCTATGCTCTCAGTGTTCCTAACTTCATGGCTTCGATAATCACCTTAAAGCCTCCTTCCACCCAAATCTTTGACCACTGCTACTTCCTAGCATCATATAGAACCTATATAAGATTCAATTCCTCGGCCTTATCGTTTGAGGTGATCCCACAGTCATGGGATAGAAGTAAAATTGGTTCCTTTTAGAATTTCAAAAAACACACCCATATCCAGATTTACATGGATTTCCTTTAAATGCTCCCGAGAAATTCATTTGCATCCATATTGTTTGGGGAGCCTCCCATATCACTATTATAACCTTTCCATTCCCATTATCAGGAAACAATATCATTACTTTAATGGTGGGTGGAAAAATAACTAAAACCCACATTAATACAAAATTATGAAAAATTAAATTCACTTCCTTAATACAACGATAAGCCTAATGTTTGAGTAACATCTTGATATGTAGCTTTAGATATTATTATAATGTATATGGGTTGATGGAGATACCTACATGTGGCACGCATCCGCTTAGTTAGTATATGTTTATATTATATGGGGTCACATAGGAATTAGTTATATTGGGTAATGAGTCGGCCTACATTAGGATTAAGTGTTACCCATCCATTAAGAGTAGTGTATGTCTATATAAATGATGTGAGTATCATTATGAGGGATGAAATGGATGCATTATTTGAGTATACTACTTGGTAGAGGTATATTGGAGGTGTTCCCCTCGAAGTTGATTCCCATCTTGGGATCTTGTGGGGTTACTCCTTTATTAAGGAGCATTATATGGTGTTTCCCTACCTTAAGGGTATTATTATGCATATATGGAATATTTGGGCATATTTGCATACCAATATCTCTTTTATTATGTTATCTTCTCTAGAATATTCAATTATTATATGTAAATATCTTATCATTTGGTATCAAAGCGTTGTTTTGGGCAATTTGTGAGATGAAATCCTAATGTTGGTGATTCACCTATATCTAAAGACTGACTTCAATTTTTATATATATATATTTTTAAGAGGAGAAATAATTTAGGGGATCTTCCCTCCAAATTTTAGAGTTTTTGGTGCTATTTTGCAAAAGATATGTTTGTTTTAGGGTTGAAACTCTAATTATAAGGTTTCATATGTATATTCTAAATTATGACTATTTAGGTCTTAATTTTTTTTTGAGTTGATGTAAATACAGTTCGTGGTGATACACCTAAAGTTTCAGAAACTTTGGATCTGTTTTGAGATAGTTAATCCAGATCTATTATTTTTCAAAAATTTGTTCCACAAGCCAAAACATTAGGAATTATTATGTTTTTTAAAAATATTTTTAGGAATCCCTCAAAAATATAATTGGGATTTGTTTTCTGTGTTTTTTGATTTTCGTCCAACCTCTAGCCAAAAGGCTTAGAACAAGTTTTGATCAAAAGGGTCATTCATAAAACCCTAGTTTTTATGGATCATGGGGATGTTAAATTTTTATGGAGATGGTAGGATTGATGCTAGAGAATGGTGGAAAAAATTTATGGAGAGTTATTCTACATCATGAGGTATTTGGATTAGTGGCCCTGCACTGATTTGGTTTTTTGAGTTAGAAAAGGAAAGGTCTAATTGGTCTTGGGAGGAACTGGAACAAGTCTTCATGGATAGATGGGAAATAAAAGAAGAAGAGCAAGAGGAAGAAGAAATGTAAGGATAATAGTGAGGAAGATGAAATATCAGAAGAAGAAGATGAGAAGGAATTTTACGATCAAGAAGATGAAGAAGACAATGTTGATGATGAAGAGCCTACGCATGACTCAGAAGGAGAGATAACAGATCAAGATACGAGTTCAAATAACACATCTCCAAGGAAGGAAGCTTCAATATTTCATTTTGAAGGGTGCATTCAAAGGAAAAAGGTAATTGTTTCAATAAACTCCAATAGTAAATATAACTTCATCAATATGGATATAGATCAACATCTACATGTTCAAGAAAAGCATAGCAAGGAATATCAAGTGGATGGTAAGTAGATTCAAGTTTTTGAATATTTAAAGCTCTATATAGATAAATATGTTTTACATTCAGATGGTTACACTTTAGTATGGATGGTATGGATATTGTTCTTGGATATCCTTGGTTAGAGACATTGGGAATAATTAATATTAATGTGTAAAATAAATTCATGAAATTATGGTACAAGAGAAAGATATTCATTGTAGGATATTACACTAAGCAAGGGAAAAAATATTGTCAAGATGGAGCATGAAGATGAATTTGAAGTGGGTGAAGATTTGAATAAGGATGATTTAGAAAAAGAGGATGAAGAACATGATGAAAAAGACAAAAAAAATCATCTACTCAAGATAAAAAAACTAATTAGCAAACAAGGTGGAAGATGAAAAGAAAGTTGAGGAAAAGATTGATAAGGTTGAGGATACTAAGGTTACATCATACCACATCACCATGAGAGGAAAAAATCAAGGAGACATGTTAGGAATCAATCTATATGGATATACAGGGAATTGGAGGAGAAATCAAATTATGGATATACACGGAATCAATGGAGCAACAATTATATGACATGGAATCACATGAATAATTATTATAGATATACATAGATGCCGAGGAGGAACACATATGGGACATGGATGGAATAAGAGGATTGCGATGAAATATGGAATCAGGTTTGGAGAAGCATCACCCACTAAGATCTCATATGGGTGGTTGGATGATCAAGCATGGCGACAAGTGTGCAATGATTTAAAGCACACTCGTCATATGGCTTCTTCTTATGTTTTGGGGATGAAACATGTTAAGGAGGGATACAATTTTATGTACATTGGGATATGATATTATAATGTATGTTGGTTGATTGAGATGCCAACATGTGGCACACATCCCCTTACTTAGTACATGTTTATAATATATGGGGTCACATAGGAATTAGTTATATTGGGTAACGAGTCAGCCTACATTGGGATTAGGTGTTACCCATCCATTAAGAGTAATGTATGTCTATGTAAAGGATGTGAGTATCATTATAAAGGATGTCATTTATGTATGAGTTGAATCTTCTACATGGTATAGGTATATTGGAGGTCTTCCCCTCGAAATGGATTCCCATCTTAAGATATTATGGAGTTACTCCTTCCTTAAGGAGCATTGTATGGTGTTTCCCTACCTTAAGGGTATTATTCTTCATATATTGAATATTTGGACATCTTTGCCTACCAATCTATTTTTTGTTATGTTATCTTCTACAAATTTTTCAATTATTATATGCAAATATCATTTCACATCCCCCATAAATTATTTCATTCATGTCCAAGAGTATACTCGTGCTACCATGATAATGCTTCATGCACGTTATCTTATAACATTGTTAGCATCGTATCAGCCACTTTCCCTCTTACTTTTTTTTCTTCACCGTAGGTTCCATCGGACATCCAAGCTTTCCCAACATTTGTAAATTAAATTTTATTAGATAAAGTTATGGTTTCTATAAAACTGTCTTTTTGAAGATAGATAATTCATAGTACTCACAAGTGAATAATGAAATTAAAAGGTGGAAACCTGTGTTACATTTAAGAAACCAATGTTGTGGACTGCTTCATCGCAATGAAAACCACAAGTATCAGAAGGAGGTCGGCTACTTATGTAGTAATATTTTATTGTAATTTCTATAGATTTCTAACTGGCCTCCACAAGTTGCTTAGTTTGTCTCTATTTAAAGTGATGTGCCTTCTTTCAATCTCCACAAGTTCTCCTCTTACTCTTATTTTCCCATATTTGTCAAATTTTACGATTAATTTGGCATCTTCCATGTAAATATGGAGAGTGGTGTTGTAGGAGTGCTCTACCCGGGACTGATTTGAATATGCAATTATTACCAATTTCTGCAACATGCTCTTTTCAGGTGGATTGGTATCGAATGACCTGTTTCCCTATGTAGACTTTGTCTTATGTTTTATTCATGTTTATATAGACCTCTTAGAAGGAACATTTCCAGGAAACAGAGTGGTTGTTCACCAATACCGATTGTATTGTACATATCTATTTAATTTCTACTACGAACAACCATGAAGAATTGAAGATGAACCATATTTTCTTAGTCATAGTCACAACTGTTAACATCCTCAATTGGCACAGTTTAAAGAAACTCTCAGAATATGAGGCAACAAATCAAGCTACTCTTACAGATACAAAAGAAAGAGTTGTTTGTTCTGTTATTTATTTGGCATTGTAAGAGAGTAAATAATTCACCTCTTATACCTTTTTCTTCATATTTATTCTTCCTATATCTTTTTATCCCCAAAGAATATATTCCAAAAGCCAGATCTTCAATTCCATTTCTATACGCTATGATTGTAGATGGAGGATGGTTGCGTGTGAATTACATTTGTTATAAAACTAAAGCAAAATTAAATGTATCCGCCTTGTTTACTTCTCGTAGAGCCATAATAAGGGAGAGGAGCCAGTAATTGTGCATGGACCCTAAGTTAAGGGGTGTATGAACACACATAGATACATCAACATTTTCATTCAAAAAAAAAAATACCCATTAATAATTTTTTTCATTTTCAATCTAAAAATCTAAAATTAAAGCATTTTCACATTTTGCCACATAAGTGGAAAAAAATGGTTTTTAAAGGTTTTTAAAGGGATTTAAATCAAGTAGTTTAAATCCATACAAAGGAAAAAAAGGGTGGACCTTTAGTAAGGCATTATGTCATACATTTTTTTTCAATTATGTGGCATCTTGTGCTTGGGTGATTCTTTGATGTGATTTGATGTGACACGTTTTATTGGCTACTTTTTAAATCAAATGTTGAATGACAAATGTACATGTACTAGGTCACTCACTTTGGCATATACCCTCGCCATTATTGGTCCATGCTCCACTATTGGCTCCTCTCCCTTAGGCATTATTAATATCCAAATGAGGGGATAACAACACTTTGAAGTCTTAAGCTCTAAGTCGCGCCAACAAATTTTAAGTCATAATGTTATAGTTGGGTTATATGACTATTAAGCTTACTTCAAACTCAATCTAATCTTACCATTACTTTTTCATTTAGTGCTTGAAGTTGCTTTATGTGGCCAAGGATGGGATACTTAAAGGTGCCTTGAAAGGTTTTTGGGGAATTGTTAGTCTCTCCATGAACCATACTTTAGACATCCCTTATTGACTGCATTAAAAGATGTCAAAAATGCTATAATTATTTAGGGGGGGGTCCAACGCCATTCATGAATATAGCTGAAATTATTTGGACAAATATATTTATGTTAGGGTAAGTTTTTTTATGCCATTGCATGGTTTTTTCTATCCATGTATTTAGGAAACAAAGGATCTACATTTCTCTACATTTTTAAGGGTGATATTTACACGCCTCTATTTTTTATTTATACATCTCTTGTAAAGTTATTTTATTATGCATTAAATATACAAGATATCTTTTGGATCATGTTTGGTTCCTTTCTCTGCACATCTTTACTATTTTTGTGCATTCATATTTTATTAATGCTCAATCTTAGTCCACATTCTCATGTGGTATCAATGCTCGCTTTGGTAATCAAATGTCATTGTTTTGTTTTGTCTATTTTGTTCAAATCTTGAGTTTTTCAAACTTGTTATTGCAGATCCTTTGATATCTAACTATGTTGTTCTCTTGTATATTTGGATGATCTTCTTGATTTTATGATTTCACATTATTCTCATTGTGATATAACATAAAGTCGGTGGGTCTCCTTGGCATGTTTACTCCTCATTATCATTGACTTAGATGTTATGGAAATTATTTTGCGAGCATTTTCTAATGATTTGGATTTTATATTTATATGGGTAATTGTTTATGGATTCACCAAGTCACAAGTTTTTTATAGGCTTAATTTGCGAATTGATATCCTTAGCGTTATCTTCAATCTTGCAATTGTAAATTTATATTTTCCCTTGTATGTGGAACAACATTATCTTTCTGTTATTGTTCTTGGTTTCCCCATATATTTAAAATTTGCATGAACTCCATTACAAACCTCCACTTTAGACCTTGCAATTAAATGTGATAGCCTCATCTAACCACATTGCTTAGTGACATAAATATGAATACGTGTCCATTTAATAGATAATTGAAAAAATGGATTACACAAATTATAATTTTATAAAAAACACATGAAAATTAAGTCAAATATGCACATTTATATGTATCATATCCCAAAAAAAAATACAAATTTGTCATTAACATAAAATATAAGTCATTTAGGCATACAAAATGGCCTGTATTGCTCTCTGACGCTAGAAATATCCCTGCATATATATCTTTGTATAACTAAATCGAAAACTATATCTATTGTTAATTATTCAGATCCTCAGAGTCACTAAATAAATTTCCCCTTTTCTCCCTAGATGCAGAGCTAGGGGTGTTGGATTCAACAAACAAGGACAAAATCTCCTCTCTAACATTTGTGGCTTCATGTATGAAATAAAAAGACATTTTTTTCCTTCAAATTAAGCATGTAAAACTAATCAAGTTCATATGTATTTCATTGAATTTATACCTCTAATGCAAGCATTTTATCACATCTCACTTGGCTTCTTAGGTCTTGTGGTGTGGTATACTAATCATCTCTTGTGATAACATCCATCTGCAATCATATATGATTTAATTTAGAATTTAAAATATATACACACACACACACAAAATATCACACACACACACACACACACACACATATTTAAAATATAAAATGAAAATTTAATTTCATATTTTTTTTTGTTATTGTACCTCTCATGTTGCATCCAAAAAAATGTCAGATTCAAATATATTTCCCTCCAAAAGATGTGAGTGTGGTTGGGAGGGACCATCAGGGCCAACAACAATTTTGACTCACTCTACAAGACCTCAAGTACATAACTTGCGAATTGAGTAGAGTATAAGAGTACATATAGGTTTAATGATATTTAAAAAAATGTAAGTAGACATGAAATAAGTAACATTGTTTGAAATAATAAATTACAATGAAACATTGTGTTCTCACCACTTAAGTAGTTTGTAATTTTTGTGGGGTAGAATTCAGGTGTTGGGAAAAAACCTTGTGATATGTTCATTTATTGTTGGTTGTAATTAAACACCAACATGTTACTATTTACATGTACTTGAGTAGAGATAGCAATCTACCAACATCAATAGACAATACACAACTTAGTAATACCTCAGTCACTTTCGAAAACATACCTACATATATACATCTGCAACAGTAATAGTTGATGTAAAAACAAAATATAATCTGGAAGTGGTGGCCATGGCCTCCACCATAAACTATAAAAGGAACAAAAGGAAGAAGTTAAAATACAAATCAATTACCTGTAAACATATACTCAAATAATTTTATTATTACTTAAATACAATAAAATTGTGATTAATTACCTTTGTGAAAAAGTAATAAAAAATAGTTACGTCCTTGGTATCTCACTTGGTACCTCCCTTAAAATTATTTAGTAACTAGAGCGGATGATTATACATATTCATGTACATCTCTCTATGTAACATCCCTAGATAATGGAGTAACCATAAATGACATAGACTTTTGTATAGGGTACAATAAATTGGTATCATTATGCTCTACAAACTAGCATACAACATTTATAGAGTTAGTTTGTATATATGGTCTGACACACATCCTCCAAAAAGATGCACATTTATGCACATAAAATATAATGTCAATACTACATATGCCACCACATAAACAACCAATGCAGTTCCACCTGAACCATAAAAGTATAAGGGGTGCATGAATTGAACTACCACTAGCAGCCCCTATGGTATAAGAACTATGTGTACCCTCAATATGTCGCCCATGGAAAATCAATGTATCTGTCAAATTGGAAAGTTCTTGAATGGTCTCCTTGCGTGCATTGCGATAAACTTATTTATGGATGGTAACAATTCCTTTTTTCCTCATACCTCTTAGGGGATGGTTCTGTACATTTTCATCTTGCCTAGCTCTAGACCTCTCATATGATGACCTACCCCCTCTTTTTTTAGATGTTCTAAAATCAAAATAATTTGGCTTCCTATTATACACAAACTCACAATATAGTTTTTATCCATTTTGCCCCCTAGGCAAAATGGTCAAAAAGGTGTGACTAGACCCGAGCACTGGACGAGGGACCTAAAATTTGAATTTGAGGTTGCATGCAGTATTCAGGAATTTTGAGAGCAATCTTAGTGTTTTGGGAGTGTTGGGATTGTAAGAGGATTTTTTTCCTCTTCTGGGTTTTTAATGTAAAGATCAACTTGAAAAGGAAGGAAATGTAGGCCCCACAAGCCCACATCCAACCAAAACGGACAAAAAGAGAAAAAAGAGAAAAAAATGGCGTCAAGACACCCTATTCCTTTCCCCTCAACCTGCCTAGTCCCAAAAGATTTCATTAAAAAACTAAAAAATGCCAAAATTGGCAGAAGGGTCTAAAAGGGATGTCAAGTTAAAAAATAGCTCATTGAGCAACTTACCAAGCTGAAGTGATGCAAGCTAGGAGGTGGGCCCAAAGTGGCTTGGTAAAGCTAGGTGTATGTCAGGTGAGATATCACCAAAGACTAAACGGATAAACTAGTCATGGACCAGGGAGAGTTCGATGGGCAAGCTACGTGTGGGGTCAACATCAAGGTTGTAGTGAGATAATAGGCCAGATCGGTGGGTATTCAAGCTGAGCTATTTGGCATCACCAAGGTTGAGAGCTCAATCATTGAGATAGGGCCAACCTCAGGAAAACAATGACATCGGTGTGTGATGGATCTCACTCGGCACAAACGTTGAGTCATGAGGGGAGCTCGCTAGTGCGAGCTATCAATGGGGACCATAAAGCTTCTGTGAGCTCGCAACCAACAAGGTGGAACCTCATGACAGAGTGAGTTGGGAATCTGAGCCTCGTGCTCGATATGGATGAAGGGATTGGTGCAAGATAGCTCAGCTGGGACAAATCATTCGGTGAGGCCAGTCAAATATTTAGAAGTGTCGAAGGGAGTCAAACCAAAATGGCATGAAGTGAAGACTAGGGCCAAGCTCGGCCAGAGAGCTCGACGAGGTGAATGGCTAAGGTAGAATCAAATGGGGAGGCCGTGTTCATAGTGTTAGGTGATGATTGGTAGGCCAATTACTTGGCTCGCACACCAAAGTGAGAAAAATTAATTCAAAATTTTGATATGAACTACGAGTCGGTGACTTGTTGGTTTGCGGCGAATGAGGAAGATTTGACTTCCATATGATGGGATAAGTCTTATACAATTCCCTTGATTTAAGACAAGTAGGAGTAAGTTTTTTCAATGCAAAAGGAGTATAAGAATGTAAATTCACCGTATAAAGGAGAGTTGTCAAGCCATGCACGAGTCATAAAGTAAGTTTCCAAGCGAGCCATGAACTGAGTTGAGGCAAGTTGGGTGGCGAGTTGGCTCGCCACCCCATGTAAGGTAGTAAAGCAACTCTAGTTTCCCGCTAAGAAGGCCAACTAAAAAATGAAGTTATGTGGTGAAGTGAAACTACTCTACTTCCCTAAAGTTAAGTGTAGTAAAGTGGTGTGAAAAAGCCACAGGTAAGGGGAAACAAAAAGTAAAGTAATGGGTGAAATAGAATTACTTTACTTCCCTAAAGTTAAGTGTATTAAAACATTTTGAAATAGCTACAGGTAAGGGGAAGTAAAAGTAAAGTAATCGGTGAAATAGAGTTACTTTACTTCTCTAAACTTAAGTGTAGTAAAGCAGTGTGAAAAAGTCACGGGTAAGGGGAAGCAAAAAAGTAAATTAATCAGTGAAATAGATATAATTTACTTCCTCAAAGTTAAGTGCAATTAAGCAGTGTGAAAAATCCATAGGTAGGGGGAAGAAAAAATTAAAATAATTAGTGAAATAGAATTACTTTACTTCCTTAAAGTTAAGTGTAGTAAAACAGTGTGAAAAAGCCGTAGGTAAGGGGGAAAGAAAACTTAAGTAATGCGAAAAATGAATATAATTTACTTGAAAAAATAAGTGAAGTAAAGTAGATGGAGAAGTATGATGACTAGGCCAATAATTGGGGTTCATATTCCCGTAGGTAAAGAGAAGTTGCAGTAATGGCCCCTCATTTTCCCACAAAACTGTGAAACTTCAAAACGCCATAACTTTCAGGTCAAAGCTCCATTTCACACAAACTTGGACTTTTCAGAAAGTTTTTGGAGCCTCATATGCATCAAAAAATTCATAATTAAAATTTTTTGAGTGAAAGGGGTGAAAATAGAATTAAATATTCAACACTCAAATGCACTGTGCAACCATCTACCACCATAAATGGAGCATGGGGAGTAATTTCTTCTCCCATAAGAAAGAGTACAATAGGGATGGGTAGTGCATGTGCCCATGATGTTTTAAATCAAAAATTAAACTTGTTAGGTGGGGGAATGATTTATTCGAGAGATTCCATTTTCTCTCTCCTCTCCATTTCTTCAATAAATTACAAGCTCTTTCATTTCGAAAGGGGGGATTCTCATTGTAACTAAACTCTGCGAAAATTTGTCTAGGAATAAGATACTGTGATGCATGCCTTCATTTTGGAAATCTTGCATGATGATCTTGGCCTCTCCTTTATATTTTTACTGAATTGTGTGTACTAATAGAGAAATAGATCTAAGTTTTTGAATATTTATCGTCCTTTGTTTGTGTTCTATGCTTACTCTTACCTCTTCATTTAATTTGTAGTTGTATTCTACTAATTTTACTTGTCTTACAAGTTTCATTATTGTTGTGTTTTCATGGGAATGTTAGCTTGAATGTTGTTGTTGACTGTGGTGATATTTCTAAAAGGAACGATAACCAGATCGTGCCAAGCCAAGAACACAGATGCTAATCAAATATCACGATCAAAAAGATGAAATAAATTCACCAGGATAACTTTATATAAACCTTTACAAACAAATGAGCAGCAATATCATATATTATTATGGAAATCAATGCAATACATTGAGAATGGTCCTTGCTTAAATAGGCAAGGAATAACAATCTAAGAACTGGTCAAGGTTGTAGATCAAATCATAAATCAAGGAAATAACTAGTCATCAAAGAATTAGTTAGGACCATAGATTTAAAAGAGAACTAGACATCAAGGATCTAGTCAATACCATAGATCAAGGAAAGAACTATACTTAACAACTAGATAATATCTCCTAATATCTAAATAAGATAAAAGAAATATTCACACACATAAGTGGGTGAGAATAAATACAATAAAGGTAAATAAAGTACCTAGGTGAACATGAGCTAAGTTAAATACCTACTCTAACACCCCCCCTCAAGTGAAGCTAGGGGCCGAAATAGAAGTGGCATGTCCATAGTATGAGTCCTGACAACTAGGCCTGATGAGGTACTCATGTACAATAACTATGAAAAAGGGACACCATAAGGTACCCAAAATTAGTAACAAAAAAGTAAAGAGAGTAAACACCCACTCCAAGGCATCCCAAGAAGCTCGGCTCAAAAAAATCATATAATGCTGAAAAAGTTTGGTGTGCATTATGGTCTGAATCCACTGCTCGATCACAAAACTCAAAAACAACTGGCATTGGGTTTCACCAGAATAGCTCCATACAAGGAGAGTATCAACAGAGTGATGTCGAAAGTGTAAAAAAACATCAAACATAATTCGATCAAATGCTGCAAATAGGTGTGTCACAATCCAATAACAATAACCAAAGCAACAAGGTAAGGACACAAACTCCTAGAGTGTCACGATCCAAGAAAAACCAAGGTAACAAGGCAAGGACATGAAACTCGAAGAAGTGGGATCAACACCACACCCTCCTATACTGCTGAATGGGTGGAGTGACGCTACAAATCTATATGAGTTGTCAAAACAACTACTCAAACACTGACAAACTAACACTAGAATGCACCAGAATAGATCCCCCACAAGAGATTCTATCAACATGCCAAAAGCGTCAAAAATATAGATACAAAATCTCTCAACAAACAAGAGAGATACACTACACCTACTAAAGAAAAATTCTCAAAACAAGAAGCATATAGATAAACAAATGATGCAGTTTAGAATTCTCAATTAACACCTAGTCGTGCTGGCACATCACTCAGCACAGGTTGAGCGCTCACCCGAAGCGTGCCAAGGTACCAGGTCCCTCTTTAGGGTTGTTGTAGCAGGATGGTAGCATGGTGTAACAATAAAGAAATATACTTAGAAACTAATCCATCATTAAACAGTTATACCGAACCAAATCTATAAAGGCATGCATTCAAGTATAAATCATCAAGAAATCAATAGTATGCAATGATAGCACATAGAAGACACTTTGGTTCAGCCAATATTCTTCATATAGTAAACATGACAATAATACAAAAGCTTGATACAATAATGGTCATGCGTGCATGGATCTGTTACAATTATCCAGTCTCATGCACTCATGAATCTCTAACCCTTCAACACCACCACTTTTCAACTAGGTGATTCATCTAATATATATAGGGTGGGTAACTTGCCCTTCACCGCTAACTATGCCAAAAATAGGTCGCACGATAATAATAGCCATGCACCGTTTACAATTATAGCCATACATGTAAGTATGCTATCTATATATCACTTACAGTTAACTAGAATGATGAATCTATTCTTGGATTACTTCCATGCAAGAGTGCTTCGATATGATCCTCGAAATATAGACAAAGTGTGGCATGCAAGTCTCGGCATCGCTTTGTGTGTTCCATACGCCAGCCTCTGAAAATATTCTTGATCTACGAAATCGGCTAAGTCCCGAGATTTTGACTCTGCACCTCCACGTGCGACGCCTTCCTATTCCTTTGCGCCTTTGATCCCATCCTTTTTTTCCCTGCAGACTATGTGTGTGAGTTCTACTAAGTGTTTTATCTGACCAACATTACCCCACACTAATCTCATTGTCGCCTTGACAATGGTGATGTCCACAACTGAGTAAAGAATAGTTGACATATAATATGCTAAACAAATTTTACACAAAGAATAGAAAAGGATTAAAGAATCAAAGAATTATTTAGGCTTCAAGCTCCTCCGTTTATTTCTAAAGTATCATCTCTGGATACTCCTCCTTTATGTCCGCTTCTATGTTCTCCCACTTCATTAATGCCTTTCCTTCTTTCTCTGGAACATCCACAATGATAGATTTCAGCTCATCCTGAGTTAGTTTTCCTTGCTCATTCTGGATTACAAGCATTATGCTTGACATAGATGTATGCATCCCTTCTAGCACATCCATCTTCTGAGCAATAAGTTTTCCAAGTTCATCTAACCTCTCTTTATGTGTTGCTTGTGCCGTGGCCAATGCCTCGCGCTTCTGCTTCACCATAGTTAGTCGTTTAGCGTGGCCTAGTGTGTCATCCTTCATGGCCTTTTGCACCTCATTGTCTTCTACCAGTGTTTTTACCCTTATTAGCGCATCTGGAGTTGTACATATCATTAAGGCATGATCGTATTTCTTCAAATCCTCTTGGAGTGCTTGTAGTAGGCCCTCATATGTAGCAATCTTCCTTGCTACTGCAGCCTGTGCTTTTTCTGCTTCTTCTACTGGATCCTTGGGCTGCTCTGGTATACGCACCTTTTCATCCTCCAATACTAATTTTATCATTGTCTTTACGTAGTGCATCGCAGAAGGAAATTATTTTAGTACTTGTGACTCCAAATGTGGGCGTACCTTTGGTACATCATCTCCAATTTCCTCTACCATACTAACAAAAGTCTCATATTTCCTTTTTCTCAGATCCCTCTCCTGTACTAAACGCGTTGTTTCCACATTCTTCACCTTTAGCTCCTCTGTCAGTGCTTTTATTGTAGTAGATTTGTCAATGTTTCTTCTAGCTACCTTAGCAGATACTTTCACCAAGGCATTTCTTACCTACTCATCCATCATAACAATTGGTTTAATTGTCATGTGCCGGGCTTGGTGTCTTCTTCAATCGTCTAGATGCACATGATTCTTCACAGACATCAAAATCTGGTTCATCCATATGCGTATACATCGACCATGAAAGTTGCTTTCGTGTTCATAATGTCACCTTGTTCTCGTCCATAAGCACCCATCAGAATAAATCTTTTTACGCGACGGTACTCTGGAACCGAGTGTGTACAATCTTCTCATGGTCTTCTGCATACCCCATTGTTTGTACCCTCACGTCCTCACTTGTCCGACGGGACCTTGGCCCTTTTGGAATGGCGGCATCAAGGTTAGGAATACTGGCTGTATCCTCATCCTTGCCTTGTGTAGCTTCTGATTGCTCCCTTTCTTCCTCTCAGCTTAAATTTTCCTCCTCCTCGTTCTGAGGCTCCTCTTCTACCCTATGACAGATTGGAGATAGAAGCACTTTCTCCTCAGACTCTTATGCTTCTTCATCTAGTGTGAGCTTTCTTATTTTCTTCTTCTCCTCACGTTCATCTACTGGTGAGAGTCGCTGTGACTTCCTTGTTGTCTGCTGGGCTTCTCCTTGCGACCTTATGCACTTGAACACCTTTCTGAACCTTTGGTCACCTTGCACTACCTTAGTATTTTCTTCTCCTTCTGAAGCCGTCGCGCGCTCTTCCTCCTGCGCACCAAACCACCGATATCCTCATGCTCTTCATCCTCTTCCTTATCATCCTGCATGGGTTTAGAAGGCCTAGGTGCCGGGATGTTTTCCATAGTATGCTTCCCCTTTGGTGGTCCTGGGAGCATGAACTCATTCTCTATATACTTATTATTTTCCATCTTTGGTTTAAGTTGGAGATATATGAGCGCGGCCCCGATATCCCCAATAGCAAGTGTTTCTAGTTTGATATTCAAAATCTCTGAGATAATACTCTTGTTGTAAGCATTCTTCCCTAGATATCCATACTTCTTTTGCAAGGTGTGGTATTCGTAATCCACCTTGTCTGCATTAAACACTAACCTCCTTGTATCAGTGAACCGATGAACGGAAGCTTGGAAATACCACGATGTGAATGTGTACGGTAGTTTGCACCAGGGGCTCCACAATCCATCCACCATCGAAAAGCGCGCAATACAAAAATGCTGGTAAACAGCAAACTGAGCCTGCTTCCCCAATACCGAGGGCAACTCCTTTGGTATGCGTCACTCCTCTTTAAAAGCCGTGTGGAGCCTGTCATACCACTTCTCCACTCTCTCCTTTACCTTGTCTGTCATAGACCCTTTGCATAGATACTTGCTGAATCTTTCAGCTGGAGACTTGTTATTCATGGGGTATTCCCATATATTTTATTTTGGGCCATCTGGTACTTCAATCTCCATGAATACTAAAGAAAGTAGGACAAAACCAAAACTTATCTTACTTCCTGTGCATGCTTCCTCTACTATTTATTTTGCAATAAAGCTGGCAATTTTGTAAATAATCCCTTCTAACATGTGCTTTGCCACATACAACCACATTGAGTTCACTTGTGACCAATGATCTTGGTCATTCAAGTTCGTAACCAGGTGCACTGCTGCTTTTACTACCGAACAATCATGTAATTTATAGATGTCCATTCCGTGCGGTCCTTTCTGGTATCCCAGAGCTTTTTGTGTTTCTAATATGGCAACCTTATCAATTAGGTCATTTTTGATGTCCTCACCTGTCGCCTTCAAACCTGTTACAGTGGCGATTAAGATGGGTGTTAGTCTTACCCTTCACCCTGCAAAATAGAAGAAGTCCTCTTGGACTCGGCTCATCAGCCACCTGTATAATGGTGCATATTTCCCAAAGTATGGGAGCTCATATAACTGGTAAATGCCAATCCTTTTCAATAACTTCTCCCCTGCATCATCATATATCAGCATCCAATCACTAGTTCGTCTGTCCATTCGAGAGTTAAGTAAATCATCCAACTTCTTCTGATTGTCCTTAGTTCGATGGTTGTACTCGCTTATTTTTCTCTTTCATATGTGAGAATCCCATTCCTAGCCCACAATTACCTCTTCAGGGTACTGCATCTCTGAAAAATTGCTCTCAGGAGTCATCTCTTCCTCCTCTTCCATTACTACCTTCTTCTTTCCTTTTGCTATTGCTGATTCCTTCTTTGGAGGCATTCTTCCCTTGTGTTGTGTTTCTACCCCTTCTTTTGTAACTCTTTAATGGTTTACTTCAAACCCTAACTCAATTCAACCATTCCCTAAATTATAATCGCATGCCCTAGCTCTGCTCTGTCAATCTGCTTTGTTAAATTTCTTACTCTCCAATACACGGATCTGCCTTTCATGCTTGGTTTCACCCTCTTCAACTCTTCACACTTAGCTCTCCGTTGAATTCTCGTAGTTGCAAGGGTAGAAATGAATTCGCATCCCATCCTTATATAGATTTTCAATTTTTGATGCATTAATTGTTCCTCCACCTACCAAATATTTCTTATTTATTGCTCAATTTTGTCGTTTCCGCGTGGTACATATTTGTGCCACAACTGTAAACTTTTAGCGCGCCTTCCTACCTTCTGGTCGCAGACTTCTCTTCAGCGTGAGCTCTAGCGCCCGAGTACCTCGTCACTGCACCTTCTCCTGGTAGTTATCACGGCTACTGCTTACCTCACGTTATACTTTTTTTTTTGAGAAGCAATCCTTTGTAAATCACCTTTAGTAGCGTACTTCCTCAACATCTGCAACATTATACCTTCCAATCTTCACAACTTTATACCTGGGAGTCACCAACAATCCACCCCATACTAAAAGTATGTGCAGTCCTCTGCACATCAACATGCTTCATATTGTAGTGAGCTTCATGCGCGTAAGCACGCTTATTACATAAAAACAAGAACTAAATTGACAAAGCATAGTGATGATGAAAGAAACACATTAACGAAATGCAGGAAGGGAAACCTAATCTATCTGGAAACACTGCCTTATTACAAACACCAAGAAGACTTATTTATAGTAGGGCTTCAACCTACTCCTGTTAAAGTAATCGGGCAGCCGTGTTCCATCAATTGCTTCTTACTGGCAAGCACCTGTCTCAAGTATGTGAGTTATAACATACGGCCCCAACCAATGCACCTTGAGCTTCCCTGGATGGCACAAAAAATTAGAGTCATACAAAAGTACCATTTGTCAGACCACAAGTTTCTTATCCCTGATATGCCTATCATGCCATGCTTTCTGGCGCACTTTCTCCTGTTTTTAACTCCATCCTGCTATACGGCGTGGTGCTCATCCAGTTGAACCATGTTCTCAATCCATTCTTCCAAAGCTTTCTCATCAGCTAGACCTCTAGTGCGCGTAATGTGTAAAGAAGGTAACATAAATTCTATAGGAAGAACAACTTCTGCACCAAACACCAACTGAAAAGGTGTCACTTTGTTCAATCTCTTATATGTTGTTCAGTAGGCCCAAAGAACAACACAAACTTTATCATCCCAATATTTCCATCCCACATCACAAAGCTTGGTCAATGTGTGGCTCAAAATCTTGTTGAGAGCCTCAGCAATTCCATTTGCCTAAGGTTGATAGGGTGCAGTTTTGTGGTGGGCAACCATAAACTCATCTAACATAATTCAGATTGTATCATTTAAAAAATGGGTGCCTGTACGTACCCAAAATTGTAAGGTACTGTACTGCCGGAACAATGTAACAAGTGCCCCAATGATGATACAGGTCTCCTCGCAAGGTGTTTGGGATCCAGAAGAGCTCTCCGAGTGTGCGTTAACATCCCACATGCCCCACTTAGCCCCCGCGTGCTTTGTTTTTCCCTTTTGCCCTCTTTTCTTGGCCTTTTCTCTTCAGTTACGAAACCGCCGCCTTGCTTGGGCGGTGGTCTCGTGACCGCCGCCCTGAACAGGGCGACAGTCCTATAACCGCCGCCCTGCTCAGAGCGGCGGTCCTTTACGCATTTTCCAGAAGGCTATTTTTACACGACTCACGTAAATTCAACGTTTCACCAGCTTTCTTTTACCGCCATGAGCTTGCATTTATGATTCTAGTTCCCTGAAATAGTGTTTTGCCATTGTTTATAGTTTAAGAGTTCTATTTGGCTTTTACCTTGGGTAAATGCAAATGCTATAAATAGATGGCTTGTGCTCAAGCAAATGGCCCCTCAATTCACCTCTCATTTCCTCATTTCAGTCTTTTAGTTTGCTTAGATTTCATAGCTTAGTTCATTGCATGCTTAGTTAGCATTGTTTTACTGTTGGTAAGCCACAAATCCATCTTGTGCAAGCAGTGTTGTTGTTTCATCCAATCCATTAGAGTAGAATAGCTTAGGAAGCCATTAAAGTTGCAGGTTTTGCTCCTCAAAGAGGATAGTTTCAGGTTCTGGACGCTCTATGTTGCATGACTCACAATAAATCCCGCTAGGAATTGCATAAGCCAAGCTCTGTACTCTTGCGCTATCCCTCTCCTACTCGCATTGTATTCGGTGTGCATTCTAAGCTTCCTTTATCCCAATATCTACTTATGTTGATGCTAACATTACACGCTTTTTTGGATCCACGTGAGCACGAAAGAACGAGGAGATCACACTGAGGGGACAAGATCACACACACCATCGGATTCGCCACTGTTATGCAGAATCCAGGTTCTAGATTTCAAATTTTTAGTTAGAATCATATCAAATAGAGTAGTTAATTGCTTTATTTCAGTTAATTTTATTCTCGATATTACCAGGGAAGCTGTGGGGATTGATTGTTTCCGAGAAACTATGATTCACTCCTCACTTCTGAGGTAGAATCGAAAATCTTGCAAATACATTAGGAAAGCTATTTTATTGTTTAGAATAGATCTACAAATTGCACAGACAAATAGCTACACTCGGTTATTTTGTTTGTTTTAAATTATTAGTTTAAGCTGTCAATTCTAGATACCTTAATAGTTGCTTTCTTAAATTCATGTAGTTCATCAGAAAATACAAACATAGAGAAATCATATATGCTATAGATATATTGCAAATAGTTAACTTTCATTTTACCATAGTTTGTTTATATTGTTGCTTTTGCATGACAATCACGAGACCTAGGGAGCCCAAAGAATACATATTCGAGCCAATCGTGCCTCAGCCCAACCTCATCACATCAATAACTAATATATACCAAAATCTTAGGATTCAAGTCTTCCGAACGATGGTAAGCTTGCAACAAATCAATTCCCAGTTGAACGGGTTAAATAGAGAAGATGACCAAGCACACACGTTTTGGTCAAATCAGCCAAATTACAGATTACCCTAGGTATATATGACTGTAAGAGGATTAGAAAGGGAGAAAACCTTTGGTTGTGATCCTTTGGTCCCACAGCCGGATGCAGGAGACACCCTCATAGACATAGATACCAGCTTAAGAATTCAAGTTGCACGAACGCCTGTAAGATATTATGAGAAAATCACATAGTTGTTGGCCTTGAATATAGAAGCTGAGAAATCATACGATTACTGGATACTAGGGATTAGGACTTGATTCCATGCATGACCATAGCAGGTCCACAACAACTACGCGTCTACGGTTGTGACCCACAAATCCCGCAGCCCAAAAAATCCATAGGAGAATTAGATATAGACACTGGCCTATGCACACTAGTATTCAAATCTACTCTACTTCCACCTATCATTGTTGAACAATTATCTTCGCTAGACACAACAGCTAACAAAGCTAGAGAATTCTGGACTAGGCCAGAGAATCGTCCATATATTTAACTACATTTATCAATCCACCTTATGACCCTGTCTGGGGATGTACACGAAACTATCCCGGGTCATTTTCCACGTATTCCACAACCTATAGATCGAATCACGCCAGAGCTGGATATTGATTGGATCCTTCGAGCATTCATCCTTGCTAACCGATCTATCACACCAGTTCAAGTTAGGAGGGATTTCTTTGCTTTAGATTCACAAGTTCCGTTAGTACGCATTGAAGACATTAGATTGCCTAACTAGTTTGTCTGTATCTCACACATATTCCATCCCCACCGGCTGTCTCGGCATGACCTCGGGAGGTCGGGTACGCGGAAGAGTCACTTGTAGATTACCATGCTCACTTGTCGCCTTTCCAGCATACAAAATTGGTGAACCCGACGTGAAACAAACATCTGTTTCACCTTCTAAATACCTCATTGGCTTTTACCTTCGCTCCTTCCCATTATTCTGCGGGTATTCATATACCCCCCGAATATGTCAGGATTCGATGCATATGGGAGACCCCTCTTGTGTCTTGAGGCATACTACGCCCAACAGAATAGACAATCATCACCCTCACTCTCAATGTGGGGCGACAACTATTCAACTAGTTAGTTGTCAACACAAACTCCAAGGATCAGATATAGCTCGTCCTTCCAAACAGAGGAGTTGGAACAACTTGCTCAAACGCAACAAACAGAGCCTTCAGGCTCGAACAATATGACGTTCATCGGAGAATCTGGATCATCTCCTCAGGTGTTACTTAGACCACAAATTAGTAGACAATCAGACTCATACCAAGGTTTAGACGATGAATATTTGGTACATTATGCCAAGAACAACCAACGTTCTCGAGGCATGTATCCACCTGTAGGAGGTTTACAACTACAACCCGAGGTCTCTTTTCAGGAAAATACCTCTATGCGACTACATATAGGAAATACTCTCGGAGAAACTTGGTAGGACATTGATCAGTTCATAGCAGGATATCACATGCCTATACAAAACCATGGTATACAAAAAACACCACCAAGGCAGAATATCGCGACTTCACCAAGTGAAGTCATTTCAACTCTAATAGAAAAGGTTAGAGGGTTAGAACTTGCTCAAGCAAGTCAAAATTCACAGTTTATGCAAACAGGGAGTTCCAATCCTCCACACCATCGTAGCCAAGTAGATCTCCTCACAGGGAGTAGGCACGTTAGGCATGACTCCTCAGTATTCACAACAAACGCCAACTAGACCCACCATCTCTAACACTGTTCCTCCCGGTCTAGTACAAAACAATCCATTCCTGGATAGTAACCCCCATCATACTTAAACATATACTCCAAATCACCACAAGGGGATATGTTCTCCTCTCCTGGCATGTTTGCTCAGACACAGGGGCTTCCTTACGCCCCTGCCAACGCATATGTTACGCCATATCAACAACCCATTCCAACGCCACTTCCTCAACAGGCACCATCAATGGTCGAAACATATGCAATAGGGACTTACTCAGAATATTTGAAAGAACCCTTGGATTTCCACCATACAAAAGCGTCATGCTTCCAAGACCTCTTCCCGATTTGCCCAAATACAAAGGGCGAGGGAGATCCAAACACACATATCAAAGCTTAC
This sequence comes from Taxus chinensis, assembly GCA_019776745.2. NCBI lineage: Eukaryota > Viridiplantae > Streptophyta > Pinopsida > Cupressales > Taxaceae > Taxus > Taxus chinensis. The sequence continues at coordinate 775,003,929 of CM034152.1, forward strand.
GCTACGGCCATTCGAGAACTACTCCCATGGGATGGGGTTGTTAAAATATTCCCAAAAACATTGGAAGGCATCACTCTCGATTGGTATTATAGAATACCTGAGGCTTCTATACATTCATTTAAACAACTTGTGTCAGATTTCATTAAGGCCTTTGACATGAACAAATTATTAAGAATAGGAATTAGAGAATTCTTACACATCAAACAAGAGCACAACGAATCTATCGCCCATTTCATCCAAAGGTGGCATACAGTCCTTTATTCCTCGATAAGTGCTCCAAACATGGATCAAATGGAACTATGTGATTTATTCCTTCATTCACTTAGCAGAGAAGTAAAGGAAGAAGTCCAGAAGTTCCCATTACGAACTTACGATGAGGTACTAAAGAGTGCTCTTCGAATAGATCAAGCAGCGATTGATAGTGGTCGCAAAACATATGGAACAAATGGGAGGTTAATCGCCCCTAATCAGAACACTACAAATTATCCCACTACCACAAACGTCAATCAAGGACCTAAAATCCTTAACAAAATCGGGGTGTAACAACAGATGGAGTAACCGACCAGTCCAAGAAGGTAAATTTATGATCATACTCCATCACAAATAAACAACCAACGAAACAACAACATTACCTCCCAGACAATCAATACCGTGGGATTTAACCATCCATCATCAACAACAACAACAACAATGGTGAAATCCCATACAAGGGCCAAGCCAAAATTCAACTAGTATCAAGACCAGAATTCAAATCAAAGACAACAAACGCAAAATTTTAATAGCAACGGTTTGATAAAAATTGTGGGCCACAATACACATCAAACCAACAAACTAGGAGGAATATAACAAATCCTAACTCATCATTGGTTGGTTTCCAAAAATTCGGGCCGACGACACTAGAACGTGCCTTGACATATAAATAAATTCATTGCAATGGCTTGCCAAATGAACAAAAAACAAACTTTTTAGGATATGTTCCTTAGCAGATCCTACGTCACCAACGTCAAATACTTTTTCAGGGGCAGTTTCCCCTCAAAACGTACCCTGAAGATCTTTAATGATCCACTCCCAAATCATGATAACAACAGACTAAATCCAATTGGGACAAACAAGGGTGCAATAACAGGAAACAATGATCATGAAGCCTCGACTTCGCTAAATCCATTTGTTACGCCGTAACTAGGAAGTCAGCCACGACCTAAGGTAGTTGGATTAGTGGAGTTAGACACTGAATTACCCATCGAAGCTATAACAAGGGGCGCGAGAATATTTCTCTCAGCCAAGCCCGAAACCACTACCAGAAATGGATAACATCCAACAAATCGTAGCAAATCCTGTGGGGTGCTTATGATTTAATTAATGATCTAACAAAAACCTTCTCGCATATTTCGTTCTTAGACTTATTAAAGAACTCTCCTGCCCACAGGGATGCTCTTTTGGAAGCATTAGGTTTTAGGTCATTTAATCAACATCACTCCACCTCCTGAAACACAGGTAAATCATATAGACTTTGATGTTCATCCTCCAGGACAGGCGGATAGGGATGTCAAAATTCATATTCGAGATAAACAAAATGCCAATAGACGCTGAGATCGCACGTTGGGGTGATCCAGCTTTACATTTGCAAGTATGGGTTATATAATAATTACGTAAAACATGCAATGGTTGACGATGGGGCGATAGTTAACATAGTCCCCTTCTCCTTCCTTCAAAAGCTAGTGTATGGAGAAAACCAATTGTTCCACAACTCGAAAAACACGCTAAGAGGCTATGACAGCCTTAAAGCCACTTCAATTGGAACTATAATATTACCAGTCACCTTAGGACCCAAAACCATTTGACTGAGTTTTATATTATAGATCGGGAAACTAACTATAATATATCCTCAGACCGACCATGGATACACCGCATGAAGGAAATCCCTTCTACACTATTTCAAGAGTAAGGTTTTACATTTAGGAAAAGTATTTATGGCCAAAGGTGATCCAAAACCATTGATGTAACACCTAGCCGACTTAAAACAGAGACCAGGCATACACTCGGAGTTTGAACTCCCAACAAATCAACTTAATAAACCTACCAACACAAAAAAAAAAAAGAAATTTGGTAGCCATACGACAAATCTTGAAACTGTGAGCATAGCCAAAACAACCCCAAATCCCAAAGATAAGGCTAACACTATAGAAACAGTGTCATTAGGGACTACTGTCAAAATCGTTGAGTTAATAGAATAAGATCAACCAATGTTTTTACCATATTGATTCAGTAGGCATAGGATATTCACTAGGTGTTGTCTCTTCCAGCAGAGGATCTCTGCATGGTGGAAGTAAGATGTGCGCCAAAACACAGCAAACTTACCCCAAATCTATATTCCCAGCTAAGTATTGGACTCTCCATTTGATCGCGGGCTAGGTGCCGTTACTGTTAGTTGTTGGAGAGCACTATTTTTTCATGTGTGAAAGGATGTTGAAAGACTGTACACTAAGAGTATTGTAACACTTTCATGTATCCTTTGCGGTTCGGGGGGCGCAGCCACCTTGAAATCTATTTTTTTTTAGGCGTAAAAAATTTTTATGGCCTCGAAAAATGCAACCTGACTATACGGGAAACGTGCCTTTTCTCATATGGAGAAAGTTTTTTAACCCATAGGTTATATGAGCGACGGGATTTTGCCCATGGTTTTGATACCCATGGTTTTAAGTAAAACTGCTTACATCAGTATGCTTCTATTTTATAAAATGCGTCTTATGCATATGATAGAATGATACAAGCAAAATGATATTGCAGATGTGATTTTGAATTCGGGTGTGAAATTTTGTAGAGTTTTGTTGAGCATATAGCTCCAAACAAGAATCTGGGTATTGTATTGAGAGAGCTGGTGGCTTTTAGTAATAAAAATTATGAGCAAGTAGATTCATGGTGGACGTAGCCCAAATTGGGCGTGAACCACGTTTAAATACTGTCACTCTTATGTGTTGTGTTATTTTATTCTACAATTTATTTGAGATCTGCTAATAAATTTCTGCATTATTAGTTATACATGTTGCGGACTTCTGTTGAGGGAATTATTCACATATTTTAATTCCCTTATTTCCTAACAATTGGCTATCCAGAGGCCTGGTTTTGTTGCTAAGTGTTGAATCGACAGAGGAAAGGTTTTAGCTTGAGTGGGAAGCTATGGCAGATAAGATGGGAAGTCTAGGGTTTTGATTTAAATTCAACTGCGGCCAGGAATTCCAGTACTTTGGAAGACTGCAGATGGAGATAACCTTATATCTCAAAGGAATCTTATAATACTCCGTTGTCTGAGAAGGTGAAACAAACCCTCGAGTATGAAAGATGCCAAATGGGATTTGCTGGATAGGAAAGCACTTGGAACAATCCGGCTGAGTCTTGCATCTTCGGTATCACAACTATTTAATGTCTCAAAGGAAAAGACTACAAAAGTTCTAATGATGCATTAGGGAGTTGATATGAAAAACCCTCTACCTCTAATAAGATATTTAAAAATTGAAAAAAGGTTGGTTTAATTTTTTTTAATATGAAGATGTCTGAGAATAAAGTTCCAGTAGCAGATCATTTAAATGATTTCAATACATTTGTGGAATATGCTGCTCAAGTTACAATAGAAATTTGATTGAAGAAGTTAGGAGCTTTTATTAATTCTGTGGCTCTTTACCGAAGAGTTGGAATAGGCTGGTAATGTCAGTAAGATAACTCAAGGTTCCAGCTAACTCAAAGTTAAAGTTATTTGAGTTATGTTGTTAGGTGATTCTACAGCGAGGGAAATGCGAGAAAAAAAGCTCTCGGGAATCTTCTACTTCAAGGAATGCATTTGACAGTTGGCGAAACATAGAGGTGAGATAGAAGAATAGAGCGAAACCATGGAAAATCAAAAAGGATCGGGAAAGGCAAAATCCAAGAACAAGATTGTATGCTGGAATTGGATGGAAATCATGGGCAATGCATAAGCAAGGACCCGTGTGGCGAGCATTCGGGATAAGAAAGAAACAACAAGAAGAAAATAAGGAGGAAAATGTGGCAACGGGTAATAGTATTTTCCACGTATTCCACAAACCTATAGATCGAATCACGCCAGAGCTGGATATTGATTGGATCCTTCGAGCATTCATCCTTGCTAACCGATCTATCACACCAGTTCAAGTTAGGAGGGATTTCTTTGCTTTAGATTCACAAGTTCCGTTAGTACGCATTGAAGACATTAGATTGCCTAACTAGTTTGTCTGTATCTCACACATATTCCATCCCCACCGGCTTGTCTCGGCATGACCTCGGGAGGTCGGGTACGCGGAAGAGTCACTTGTAGATTACCATGCTCACTTGTCGCCTTTCCAGCATACAAAATTGGTGAACCCGACGTGAAACAAACATCTGTTTCACCTTCTAAATACCTCATTGGCTTTTACCTTCGCTCCTTCCCATTATTCTGCGGGTATTCATATACCCCCCGAATATGTCAGGATTCGATGCATATGGGAGACCCCTCTTGTGTCTTGAGGCATACTACGCCCACAACAGAATAGACAATCATCACCCTCACTCTCAATGTGGGGCGACAACTATTCAACTAGTTAGTTGTCAACACAAACTCCAAGGATCAGATATAGCTCGTCCTTCCAAACAGAGGAGTTGGAACAACTTGCTCAAACGCAACAAACAGAGCCTTCAGGCTCGAACAATATGACGTTCATCGGAGAATCTGGATCATCTCCTCAGGTGTTACTTAGACCACAAATTAGTAGACAATCAGACTCATACCAAGGTTTAGACGATGAATATTTGGTACATTATGCCAAGAACAACCAACGTTCTCGAGGCATGTATCCACCTGTAGGAGGTTTACAACTACAAACCCGAGGTCTCTTTTCAGGAAAATACCTCTATGCGACTACTATAGGAAATACTCTCGGAGAAACTTGGTAGGACATTGATCAGTTCATAGCAGGATATCACATGCCTATACAAACCATGGTATACAAAAAACACCACCAAGGCAGAATATCGCGACTTCACCAAGTGAAGTCATTTTCAACTCTAATAGAAAGGTTAGAGGGTTAGAACTTGCTCAAGCAAGTCAAAATTCACAGTTTATGCAAACAGGGAGTTCCAATCCTCCACACCATCGTAGCCAAGTAGATCTCCTCACAGGAGTAGGCACGTTAGGCATGACTCCTCAGTATTCACAACAAACGCCAACTAGACCCACCATCTCTAACACTGTTCCTCCCGGTCTAGTACAAAACAATCCATTCCTGGATAGTACCCCCATCATACTTAAACATATACTCCAAATCACCACAAGGGGATATGTTCTCCTCTCCTGGCATGTTTGCTCAGACACAGGGGCTTCCTTACGCCCCTGCCAAACGCATATGTTACGCCATATCAACAACCCATTCCAACGCCACTTCCTCAACAGGCACCATCAATGGTCGAAACATATGCAATAGGGACTTACTCAGAATATTTGAAAGAACCCTTGGATTTCACCATACAAAGCGTCATGCTTCCAAGACCTCTTCCCGATTTGCCCAAATACAAAGGCGAGGGAGATCCAAACACACATATCAAAGCTTACGCTACGGCCATTCGAGAACTACTCCCATGGGATGGGGTTGTTAAAATATTCCCAAAAACATTGGAAGGCATCACTCTCGATTGGTATTATAGAATACCTGAGGCTTCTATACATTCATTTAAACAACTTGTGTCAGATTTCATTAAGGCCTTTGACATGAACAAATTATTAAGAATAGGAATTAGAGAATTCTTACACATCAAACAAGAGCACAACGAATCTATCGCCCATTTCATCCAAAGGTGGCATACAGTCCTTTATTCCTCGATAAGTGCTCCAAACATGGATCAAATGGAACTATGTGATTTATTCCTTCATTCACTTAGCAGAGAAGTAAAGGAAGAAGTCCAGAAGTTCCCATTACGAACTTACGATGAGGTACTAAAGAGTGCTTCTTCGAATAGATCAAGCAGCGATTGATAGTGGTCGCAAAACATATGGAACAAATGGGAGGTTAATCGCCCCTAATCAGAACACTACAAATTTATCCCACTACCACAAACGTCAATCAAGGACCTAAAATCCTTAACAAAAATCGGGGTGTTGGTAACAACAGATGGAGTAACCGACCAGTCCAAGAAGGTAAATGTTGTCAATACTCCATCACAAATAAACAACCAACGAAACAACAACATTACCCCGACAATCAATACAGTGGATTTTAACCATCCACATCAACAACAACAACAACAATGGTGAAATCCCATACAAGGGCCAAGCCAAAATTCAACTAGGTATCAAGACCAGAATTCAAATCAAAGACAACAAACGCAAAATTTTAATAGGCAACGGTTTGATAAAAATTGTGGGCCACAATACACATCAAACCAACAAACTAGGAATTACAATCCTAACTCATATTGTGGTTTCCAAAAAATTCGGGGCCACGACACTAGAACGTGCCTTGACTATAATAAATTCATGCAATGCTTGCCAATGAACAAAAACAACTTTTTATGGATATGTTCTTAGCAGATCCTACGTCACCAACGTCAAATTACTTTTTCAGGGCAGTTTCCCCTCCAAAACGTTACCCCTGAAGATCTTTAATGATCCACTCCCAAATCATGATAACAACAGACTAAATCCAATTGGGACAACAAGGGTTGCAATAACAGGAAACAATGATCATGAAGCCTCGACTTCGCTAAATCCATTTGTTACGCCGTAACTAGGAAGTCAGCCACGACCTAAGGTAGTAGTTGGATTAGTGGAGTTAGACACTGAATTTACCCACGAAGCTATAACAAGGGCGCGAGAATATTTCTCTCAGCCAAGCCCGAACCACCTACCAGAAATGGATAACATCCAACAAATCGTAGCAAATCCTGTGGGTGCTTATGATTTAATTAATGATCTAACAAAAACCTTCTCGCATATTTCGTTCTTAGACTTATTAAAGAACTCTCCTGCCCACAGGGATGCTCTTTTGGAAGCATTAGGTTTAGGTCATTTAATCAACATCACTCCACCTCCTGAAACACAGGTAAATCATATAGACTTTGATGTTCATCCTCCAGGACAGGCGGATAGGGATGTCAAATTCATATTCGAGATAAACAAAATGCCAATAGACGCTGAGATCGCACGTTGGGGTGATCCAGCTTTACATTTGCAAGTATGGGTTTATAATAATTACGTAAAACATGCAATGGTTGACGATGGGGCGATAGTTAACATAGTCCCCTTCTCCTTCCTTCAAAAGCTAGTGTATGGAGAAACCAATTGTTCCACAACTCGAAACACGCTAAGAGGCTATGACAGCCTTAAAGCCACTTCAATTGGAACTATAATATTACCAGTCACCTTAGGACCCAAAACCATTTTGACTGAGTTTTATATTATAGATCGGGAAACTAACTATAATATGATCCTCGACCGACCATGGATACACCGCATGAAGGAAATCCCTTCTACACTATTTCAAGAAGTAAGGTTTTTACATTTAGGAAAAGTATTTATGGCCAAAGGTGATCCAAAACCATTTGATGTACACCTAGCCGACTTAAAAAAGAGACCAGGCATACACTCGGAGTTTGAACTCCCAACAAATCAACTTAATAAACCTACCAACACAAAAAAAAAAGAAAATTTGGTACCTACGACAAATCTTGAAACTGTGAGCATAGCCAAAACAACCCCAACTCCCAAAGATAAGGCTAACACTATAGAAACAGTGTCATTAGGGACTACTGCAAAAATCGTTGAGTTAATAGAATAAGATCAACCAATGTTTTTACCATTTGATTCAGTAGGCATAGGATATTCCCTAGGTGTTGGTTCTCTTCCAGCAGAGGATCTCTGCATGGTGGAAGTAGAGTGCGCAAACACAGCAAATACCCCAACATTGGAGCCTATTTTTCATGTGTGAAAGTGTTGAAGACTGTACACTAAGAGTATTGTACACTTTTCATGTATCCTCGTCGGGGTTCGGGGTCGGGCAGGGCCTTGAGCGGGGGTCTGGGGGCGGCAGCCCCCGGTAGCAGGGGTTCAGGGGTGCAGCCCCCAAATTTTTTTTTTTTAGGCGTAAAATATTTTGGCCTCAAAAAATGCACCTGACATATTGGGAAATGTGCTTTTCTCATATGGGCGAGTTTTTTGACCCATAGGTTTATGGGACGGGTTTTGCCCATGGTTTTTATACCCACAGTTTTGTAAAACTGCTTAAGCAGTTGTCTATTTATATGGTATTATGCATATGATAGATGTACAAGCAAATGTATTGCAGATGTGTTTTGAATTCAGGTGTGAATTCTGTAGAGTTTGTTGAGCATAGCTCCAAATAGATCTGGGTATTGTATTGAGAGAGCGGTGGCTTGTAATAAAATCTGAGTAAGTGATTCTTGGTGGACGTAGCCCAAATTGGGTGAACCACGTTAAATACTGTCTCTTTGTGCTGTGTTATTTTATTCTGTAATTTTATTTGAGATCTGTAATAATTTCTGCATATTAGTTTCTACTATTGTGATTTTGTGAGGGATTATTCCACATTTTTATCCCTTTTTTCCTAACAACTGGTATCAAATCCTGGTTTGGTTTACTGAAGTGTTGAATCGCAGGGAAAGTTTTTAGCTTGAGTGGGAGCTATGGCAGATGATGGAAGATCTAGGGTTGATAAATTCAACGGGCAGAATTTCAGTCTTTGGAAGATGCAGATGGAAAATTACCTTTATCAAAAGGATCTTTATACTCCGTTGTCTAAGAAGGTGAACAAACCCTCGCGTATGAAAGATGCGGAATGGGATTTGCTGGATAGGAAAGCACTTGGGACAATCCAGCTGTGTCTTACATCTTCAGTATTATTTAATGTTTCAAAGGAAAAGACTACAAAAGATCTAACGGATGCATTAGGGAAGTTGTATGAAAAACCCTCTGCCTCTAATAAGATATTTTTAATGAAAAAGTTGTTTAATATGAAGATGTTTGAGAATAGTTCAGTAGCAGATCATTTAAATAATTTCAATATGGTAGTGAATATGCTAGCTTCAGTTACAATAGAATTTGATGAAGAAGTTAGGGCTTTATTAATTCTGTGCTCTTTACCTGAGAGTTGGAATAGCCTGGTAATGGCGGTAAGTAACTCAATTCCAGATAACTCGAATTTGAAGTTTGAGGATGTTGTAGGGGTGATTCTAAGCGAGGAAATGTGAAGAAAAATCTCTAGGGAATGCTTTAACAGTGGAAACTCGAGGGAGACAGAAGAATAGAGGAAATCATGGAAAATCAAAAGATCAGGCAAGGTCAAAATCCAAGAACAAGATTGTATGCTGGAATTGTGGAAAGCCTGGGCATGCAAAGAAGGACTGTTAGGAGCTTCGAGATAAGAAGAAACAACAAGAAGAAAACAAGGAGGAAAATGTGGCAATGGGTAATGTATGTTAGGATGCTTTGATTCTTTCTTTACACAATATTACTGAATCTTGGGTTTCAGATTCAGGGGCTTCTTTCTATGCTTCTCCACATAGGCATTATTTTGTTGATTATGTTCAAGGAGATTTTGGGCATGTTTTTCTTGGTGATGATGAGGCTTGCAGTATAGTTGGAAAAGGTTCTGTTCAGGTTAAGATGCAGAATGGGAATACATGGCTATTGAAGGATGTCAGACATGTGCCTACATTAAGGAGAAACTTGATATCGGCAGGGCAATTGGGAAGTGATGGTTGTACTGTGATATTTACAGCTAACTCTTGGAAGGTTACTAAGGGTGCTCTTGTGGTGGCAAGATGTAAGAAGGTTGGAACCTTGTATTTAACCACTGATAGTACTAATGATTGTAATCTTGTGGCTTCAGATGCAGATACAACATTATGGCACTATAGGCTCAGTCATATGAGCCATAAGGGCATGAACATCATAAAGAAGAATTTTCCTGGATATACAGAAACAAGTTTGGATTTCTGTGAGAACTGCATAAATGGGAAACATAAGCGAGTAAGGTTTCTCAAGGATGGGCCTACGAAGAAAGAGAGTAGGTTAGAGCTGGTACATTCTGATGTGTGGGGACCGGCTCAGGTATCATCTCTTGGGGGTTCAAGTTATTATGTTACTTTTATTAATGATGCAACAACAAAAGTTTGAGTTTATTGTATTAGAAACAAATCTAATGTATTTGACACTTTTGTTAAATGGAAAGCCTTGGTAGAGAATGAAACAGGTCTTAAGCTAAAATGTCTCAGGTCAGATAATGGAGGGGAGTATTGCAGCAACGAATTTGATGATTACTGTTCTAAGAATGGAATCCGCAGGAAAAAGATGGTTCCAGGAACTCTGCAGTAGAATGGGGTATCAGAAAGGATGAATAGAACAATAATGGAACGTGCTAGGAGCATGAGGTTACATGTAGGACTGCCTCTTTCTTTTTGGATAGAAGCGGTGAGCACAGCTTTGTACTTGATAAACAGAGGACCCTCAAGTGCCTTGGATGGAGGCATACCTGAGGAGGCTTGGTCCGGTAAGAAAGTTGATTATTCATTTCTTAGAGTCTTTGGATGTGAGGTGTTTGTTCATATAGACAAGGATGATAGGACCAAGCTAGAGGCTGAATTAGAAAAATGTACTTTCATTGGTTATGGTGGTGATGACTTTGGATATAAATGTTGGAGTATTAAAGACAAGAAAATCATTCGATCTAGGGATGTGGTCTTTAATGAGAAAGTCATGTATAAGCAACAGTTGCAGGAAAACAGGGAAGAATCCAAGAAAGAATATGCAGTGGTAGAGGATCTTCTAGATGGGAAAGTGACACATGAATTAGTTCAGGAACCCCCTCAACAGGAACCCCAAACTCCTATATTGAGGAGGTCTTCTAGGGTAAGAAGAGAACCTGAACGTTTTTCTCCTTCTCTTTATTATTTATTACTCACTAATAGTGGAGAAATAGAGAGCTTTGATGAAGCAATGCAGGTAGATGCCACGAAGAAGTGGGAGCAAGCCATGGATGAGGAGCATCAGGCTCTCATGGTGAACTAGACATGGGATTTGGTAAAGCTACCCGAAGGAAAAAGAGCATTACAAAATAAGTGGGTGTTTAGAGTCAAAGAGGAAGAAGGAGGAAAGAAAAGATATAAGGCCCGGTTGGTGGTCAAGGGGTTTACACAGAAAAAAGGTATAGATTTTGATGAGATTTTTTCTCCTGTAGTAAAAATGACTTCTATCAAAACTGTTCTTGGAATAGTGGCAGCAGAAGACTTGCACTTAGAATAGTTAGATGTAAAGACTGCATTTCTCCATGGCGATTTGGAGGGGGAGCTATATATGCAGTAGCCAGAAGGATATGAAGTCAAAGGTAAAGAGGATATGGTGTGCAAACTGAAGAAGAGTTTGTATGGCCTGAAACAAGCTCCACATCAATGGTATAAGAAATTTGATAGCTTCATGATGGAGCAAGGTTATATCAGATGTCATTCTGACCATTGTGTGTATACAAAGAAATTTGAGGATGGAAGTTATATTATCCTGTGTTTGTATGTTGATGACATGCTGGTTGTAGGTAAAAACATGTAGGAAATAAAAGTACTCAAGAAGCAGCTAAGTGAATCATTTGCTATGAAGGATTTTGGTGCAGCCAAACAAATCCTTGGTATGAGGATATTTCAGGATAGGAAGGAATGGAAGCTGACTTTATCTCAGGAAGAGTACATTAAGAAGGTATTGGAGAGGTTTAATATGTAGGATGCTAAACCGGTTGGGACTCCTTTGGCAGGCCATTTCAAGTTATCAAAGGAGTAGTGTCCCAAACAGAGTAGGAGAGAAACCAAATGTCCAAGGTACCTTACTCATTAGCAGTTGGAAGTTTGATGTATGTCATGGTATGCACTAGGCTTGATATTGCCCATGCAGTGGGAGCTGTGAATAGATTTATGAGTGATCCAGGTAAAGAGCATTGGCAAGCAGTAAAGTGGATCCTTCGGTATTTGAGAGGGACCATGGGGACATTTTTGTGCTACAGTGGATCAAACACCACTTTACGTGGTTATGTAGATTCATATATGGCTGGAGATGTAGACAACAGGAGGAGCACGATAGGCTATATTTACACTATAGGTGGGACAACAGTGAGCTAGATTTCATGACTACAGAAGCTGGTGGCTTTGTCAACCACAGAGGCTGAGTATATTGCTGCCACAGAGGCAAGAAAAGAGATGATTTGGTTACAACAATTTCTTGAGGATTTGGGGCATAAGTAAGAGGAATGTAAGCTGTATAGTGATAGTCAGAGTGTTATACACCTAGCTAAGAAATTTGCTTTCCACTCTAGGACAAAGCATATACAGTTAAGGTACCATTTCATCAGGACAGATTTAGAGGAAGAGAAGTTGAAGTTGGAGAAGATTCATACCAGTCAGAATCCTGCAGACATGATGACCAAGGTGGTCACAAGGGAGAAACTGAAGTTGTGTTCAGCTTTGGTTGGTCTTCACAGAAACTAGTGAAGGGTTGAGAAGCTTTCTCAGAGGAAAACTAGTCTCCAAGTGGAGATTGTTAGGTTGTGGAGCCTATTTTTCATGTGTGAAAGTGTTGAAGACTGTACACTAAGAGTATTGTACACTTTTCATGTATCCTCGCCGGGGTTCGGGGCCGGGCCGGGCCTCGAGCGGGGTTTGGGGGCGGTAGCCCCCAGTAGCAGGGGTTCGGGGGCACAGCCCCCAAAAAAAAATGTAGGCGTAAAATTTTTTGGCCTCGAAAAATGCACCCGACACATCGGGAAATGTGCTTTTCTCATATGGGTGAGTTTTTTGACCCATAGGTTTATGGGACAGGTTTTTCCCATGGTTTTGATACCCACGATTTTGTAAAATTGTTTAAGCAGTTGTCTATTTACATGGTCTTATGCATATGATAGATGTACAAGCAAATGTATTGCAGATGTGTTTTGAATTCGGGTGTGAATTCTGTAGAGTTTGTTGAGCATAGCTCCAAACAGATCTGGGTATTGTATTGAGAGAGCGGTGGCTTGTAATAAAATCTAAGCAAGTGATTCTTGGTAGTCGTAGCCCAAATTGGGTGAACCACGTTAAATACTGTCTCTTTGTGCTGTGTTATTTTATTCTGTAATTTTATTTTAGATCTGTAATAATTTTTGCATATTAGTTTCTGCTGTTGCAATTCTGTGAGGGATCACTTGCAGCTTTACAAAAACGCTGGATTAGATTTAAGCAAGGCGTTTAACTTCATATCCATTGAAGCAATCTCGCAAGAGATAAATCTTCTCGCCGATTCAATAGCAACCTCAACATCACGTTTTACTCCAAGTAATGCATTAGAGGATACCCATTTTACGGTATCCATTCGTAACGAACCATTGATAAAAACAATGACAAATCCCCTTTTAAACGGGAGTGAATCTACCATCCTAGACCATGTTAACAGTGATATGGCCACCTTGGATTACTTAAACGCCTATGCGGCATTACATCTCTCTTACCATATGCTAGATTTGTCCTTAATTCCACATTCGTCTTCCTACTTCGGGAATCCCATGATGGATTTTCCCTCACAAATGAAATCTAGCATATACGTAGTAGAGAATGGGGATGATTTGGATCTACCCCCAGCACCGCCTGAGTTTGAAGAGGGTAATGCCTCTTTGATCGAAGAAACAATCGATGTCAACATCAAAATAGAGGATGAGCCAAGAATTTTGAAACTAGGATCCTTGTTAACCCCAGAAGAAGTAGAAATACATACTCGGATCCTCAGAGAACATCAGAAGGCATTTGCATTTAATTATAAAGAGATGACAGGCGTCGCACCCCACATCATGGTACACAACCTCGTCACTAAGTCTGACGCAAAACCAGTTAAACAAAAATCAAGACCCATGAAACCCAAGGTAGCTCTTATGGTAAAAGAGGAGGTAATAAAACTCCTCCAAGTAGGATTCATCAAACCATTCGACTACTCCCAATGGGTATCTAACATCGTCCCCGTTCTCAAGAAGAATGGAAAGATACGCATCTGCATAGATTTCCGAGACATCAACAAAGCATGTCCTAAGGACGACTTCCCGTTGCCATCTATTGATGTCATTGTTGATGCAACAGCTGGGTTTGAGATTTTATCTCTCATGGATGGATTCTTGGGATATAATCAAATTAAAATATCTGAGCAAGATCAAGCTAAAACCACGTTTATAACTCCTTGGGGAACCTATTGCTATGTTGTTATGCCATTCGGTTTCAAAAACACTGTTGCTACATACCAGCGGGCTATGACATACATATTTCACGATCTAATTCATAAAATCATGGAGTCCTATGTAGATGACTTGTTGGCTAAGGAAAAGAAGCGTTGTGACCATCCAGAAGTACTCCGTGTCATTCTCTCACGTCTGATAGAATACGGAGTCATGCTAAATCCAGAAAAATGCATCTTTGGTGTAACGGGAGGGAAACTCCTAGGTTACATCATATCATCATGAGGGATAGATGTTGACCCAGCCAAAATTCGGGCTGTCCTTGAAATGGTTCCACCCTCAGATGAATCTGGAATCAGGTCATTTCTCGGAAAGATGGGTGCAATCCGAAGATTCATCCCAGACTTAAGCTTCGCCATTCATCCAATCAACAATTTTCTCAAGAAAGACTATAGCATCGATTGGACTGAAGACTGAAAAGAATCTTTTGACATAGTTAAGCATTTCTTGTTGTCACCACCTACGCTAATGCCGCCTAAGCTAGATCACCCATTAATTTTATATTCATGAGCTACCAATGTCTCGTTAGCTTGTATGTTGGCCCAAGAGGACGATGACAAGAGAGAATGTGTGATTTGTTTCATCATCCGAACACTACTCGACTATGAAACACGCTATACACAAGCAGAACGAGAATGTCAAGCCATAGTCTTTGCAACCAAATGCCTAAGACATTATATGCTAAACCAAGAAACAAAGGTCATGGTAAAAACAGACCACTTACGAACTTTCCTCACACAAGGGTCCTTGTCTAAAAAGGTTGGACGTTTTATAACCTTAATGGGAGAATTTGAATTAACGTTTGTAAATCAGAAGTCAGTTAAGGGACAAATAATTACGGATTGGTTAGCTGATAACCCATTAGATGGAGGTGATCTAGTAGATTTGGATTTTCCAGATGAGTGCGTATACTACATTGAAACCCGACCCTCTATCTCTGAGTGTCCCTGGTATGCTGATATCATTAACTATATCATGGACCATACGTATCCAGAAGGAGCTACACCACAATAAAGAAGGCGGTTACGTATTATCGTAGCTAAATACGTGATTATAGAGCAAGTGCTCTATCGAAAAGCGTTCGATGGAATGCTCCTAAGATGTGTCGACACGGAAGAATCCAAGAATATTCTCCCTGAATCTCACAATGGAATATGTGGAGGCCACTTCGGCGGCCATGCCACTGCTCGAAAAATACATCGAATGGGCTATTTCTGGCCCACTCTAGAACATGACGCAATAGAGTTTGTATGCAGGTGTCATAAGTGCCAAGAGTTCTCCCATGATATCCACATGCCGACACAAGCTCTACAACCAATCGCTACTCCATGGCCCTTTTCTACATGGGGCCTAGATTTAATAGGGAAATTCTCTCCCTCGTCCACAGATGGCCATAATTTTATAATCACGGCCACTGAATATTTTACCAAATGGGTAGAGGCTATGTCTCTTACTACTGTACCTGGTTATGTAATCGCCAAGTTCATTTTGAACCAAATCATTTGCAGGTACGGTATCCCGCAAATCATCATCTCCGATAATGGAACTTCTTTTAAGAATGAAGAGGTTCGCGAACTATGCAATAAATTTAAGATAAGCCATCACATGGCTTCCTTGTATTACCCTCAAGCCAACGGACAGGCTGAAGCGACGAATAAGACACTAAAATCCATTCTCCTTAAGACGGTGAAAGAAAACAAACGAGATTGGCACTTGAAGTTATATCCGGCCTTATGGGCCCACCGAACCTCAATAAGAACACCAACGGGAGCCACTCCTTTCTCATTAGTATTCGGGGCAGAGGCAGTTCTCCCACTCGAGGTTGAAATACCCAGTCTCCGCATTTCATTACAAGGGATTCTGGATGAAGATGCTTACAGAGAAGCACGTCTTTCCCAACTAGAAAGCCTAGATGAAACTAGGTTGGAAGCTGAACAGCGACATAGAGTCTATGCTGACCGGATGTGTCGGTAATACAACAAGAAGGTCTTTGAACGCGACATATACGAAGGTGATCTAGTTCTAAGGCTAGACAACCGGATCGACAAGAAGACCGGTGAAGGAAGGAAATTCCGGCCTAAATGGTTGGGCCCATACCGAGTCATGAAGGACTATGGAAATGGTGCATACCTCTTATGTACGCTAGAAGGTGAGGAATTTGGTGAAACAGTCAATTCCCTGCACCTCAAGCGCTTCTACGCGTAAGCAACTAGCACTACTTATATGACTATCTACATCGCATTTTCATATAGATTAGGATCATACTGTCCACTTGTTTCGTACACAAATTGTGATCAAGGAATCTATTCTCAAAGCAATTCATTACAAACTCATGATGTTGTTGGCATAAACTCTTGAATCATACTTCTCCATTTTCATGATATCATCAAATTATCTCGGTATTATTTTATCAAATAAAACTAGACATGACGAAGTCTTAACGGTAACCATACCAAGATCTGCAAGTTTATTCTAGCTTTGATTTCTTCTTAGGGTAGGTGTCTTGCCTATGGTCTGTTCTAGAAGCTTCATGGTGTCACATCTATCCCATATGTATATCTCTTTGGAAATAAGCACATACTAACATTTTACTCAAATAAACAAGTCAAACGTTGATCAAAACAGAAAATTTTAATTTTACACATTTCCCTGCCCCACCAATCTTTGGTGATGAGCTTGCGTCTCTTACTAGTGACGTAGGGTTGGGAAAGGATGGAAATTCCTTTACTCACCTACGATTTTCCCACGGTGATAAACCCACGCTTCTTACTAGTAGCATGGGGCAAAGTATAGGGGGTCCTCTTGACAAATAAATGCAAAAGGTCATACACAAACAATTCAAATTTTGAAACTTTGAGTCAAAAACAAATGAATCAGATGTTCAAAATCCCAAGAGAGTTAAAATCCTAAAAACCCAGATTCTATTTACTATGTGGCCATCTACGGGTCTAAGTCTGGATAAACCGCAAAGCAAGTTGCATCCAAAACTATGAAGTCACTCGAGTGGAGTAGACTTGTGGTGTCCTAATTTGGTTCCGCCAAAGCTTTGTCTGTCTTTCATCACTATCATTTCAACACATTTCATAACTTGTGCCCTTCTTGACTCTTGGTGATAAGCCCTCGCATCTTACTAGTTGCATGGAATTAAGAGTGGGGCAAGTTTATCTGTTCATCGTACTGGTTTATTTTCATCACTTTGCCAAAAAAAACATGAAGTATCCAAAATTTCTTACAAAAACTAAGATTCAAAATCACATTATATCTATATTATCATATATCAGCATCATGAAACACAAAAGGAAAGTAAAACATTTACATCATTTGTTCACCATTTGCATACATTCTAAAAAGCATATAAAACATACATCGTAGTATACATGAAGAAACTATAAATAGAAAGGAAACCATGAGTGCCAATATTTTGATCCAGAACAAATGCATATATATAAATAATCAATGTTTATATACAATGCCATCATGCACTAAGCATGGTCAAAACGCTCAAAGAGCCCGGGATATACAAAGAATATATAGTACAAAATCTATGAGAGCCAAGTGGCCTCTCAATCCC
The DNA here is from genome assembly GCA_019776745.2 of Taxus chinensis. Classification (NCBI taxonomy): domain Eukaryota; kingdom Viridiplantae; phylum Streptophyta; class Pinopsida; order Cupressales; family Taxaceae; genus Taxus; species Taxus chinensis. Next base: position 775,021,794 of record CM034152.1, read on the forward strand.
TACGCGACCCCTCTGAAGGTGCACGCGCATGCCTAGGACTCTGGCTACGCCGATGCTCTGAATGTACAGAGGGCTCAGGGTCCCGAGGGGCAGCCGCAGTCTCACCACGAGAATGGCTCCTCATAAGGCGCTCAGCCATCCTATAGCCCGCTAACTCTGTGCGGAGGGTCGACACCATCCTGGCCACATGCCAGATGGGAGTGAAGACATTGGTATGTCTACCAGCTATTGAAGGCTCCCCAACGTCCACGGACAGCTCCGCGCAGGTCCTGTCCATAGGGATCATCAGGGTATCAGTACATACCCTGCGAATCAAATCGCGCCACTCATCAACAATCTCTGTAAACAAGGAAGAAAGCGAATTAGAAACCAAATAAGAAATTAGAAAATACAAGATAGCAACTAAGGAGAGCCTACAAACAAACATTAAAAGGGAGAAAGGGTAACTTACTCGGATCACCAGGCCTCTAGGATGGGTCGCTGGGGGCAGCACCTGCCGCGGATGTCGCTGCCGACTGAGGGGCTGCTCCTATGGTGGGAGCAACGTATCACCCCGCAACAGACTCACCCTCTCCACCACGGCCCTAGGAGAGTGGCTCTTCTGAAACCAGAGTCACCCTCTCTGCGCTCTGCTCGGCCCTCTCTGCCTCCATAATGTCCTGAGTGTCATGCCACTCAGGATCATTGTCATCGGTCTCCTCCTCTGACCCTCCCTCTGTGAACTCCTTAGACTCGGAGTCAATATCAATAGGGTCATTGCTGCTAAGAGAAGGACCCGTAGCAATCTGAAGCAAAGGTGCCTGAGGCGCACCAGCTCTCCCTCTAGCACGAACTATCCTCCTAGATGCAATAGGAATGCCAGGAGTAACCACTGTCCAACCTCGGCCTCTAGGCCCCCCTTTGGCCTCACGGACTGATCTGTAGACTGACGCCACTGGGGGAAGCATACCCGTGTATGGTAGGCCAAATTGCTGAGGAACTTGGCCAAAGGGGTGCATCTCCACTCATCCCACTCGATCGATAAGCTGCCCTGTGGTGGAGCAGGAGATCAAGGTAAGAGTCTCCTCGCCCCATATGCCGGTCATGAGCTGGTATGGTGTCGCCTCCATATCGGCAGTAGTCAGGGAGGCAACTGGCTGATGAGGTACTCTAAGCACCAACATGTCCGTCCATCTGGCTGCCCTCACAGCCCCGGGATCTGCCACCTCCACACCCCTGCCATAAGGGATGAAATGCTCATAGACCCAACTCATGACTAGAGTCGGGTGGCTCAATGACTGCCCCTGTAAACAGACCACCCTGTATAGGTCATGATAGGTGGTCCCAAGAATGTCTGCTCCCCAAGCGTATATCTGACCATGCCCCTCTATCAGTGCAACAATGGGGGCCCAGCAGTATAATAATGTGTCCCCTTCCTTGTCCCCGATCAGTCTCGAGGCAAAGATCCCAATGATGGCCTGGCAAAGTAATGGGATGGGTAAAGAAGGAATGGATCAAACTCTCACCCCCTTCTTCGACCCCGTAGAGATGACTGCATCTCCCATATATGCGGCCCACTGTGCAATCTGTGTCCGTGAGCCTACTGTCTCTAAAGTGAGTCACCTCCCGATGATCGAGACCCCCAGAATGCGGTAGACATCCTCCAATGTAATGGTCCACTCACCACGGACCCCTGGTAATCGGAAGGTGTTCCGATCTGCATCCCAGTATGAGAATAAGTCACAAAGGATGTGACTAGATGGTGCAACATGGGGCACGCATGATATGCACAATATGCCAGCCCTCTGAAGCGTGTCCTCCTCATCCTGTGAGAGGGCATCTAATACCCCTGGGAGCCAATCACACTCCCTCTCTCTACTCCATCTGATGTACTCCTCTCTCGCCTGCATACACCCAAAAACACACAAAATAGAGCAATTTAGTATCCGAATAATATTAGAAAAATCATATAAACACGTAGAAATGCTAGAAATACAAACACAAATCTCAAAAAAAGGTTCCTTTTGCATTCTGTGCAAAACCACCACCCTGAGCAGGGAGGCGGTTTTGTAACCACCGCCTTAAAGGCAGCGGTCGTGTAACCGCCGCCCTGGCTAGGGTGGCGGTCGTGGTCCGAAAACCCACGTGGGTTTTTAAGCTAAAAATACCTAAAAAGTGCAAAAAATGGCCATTTAACCTAAAAACAGAGCCTACCCAGTAGGCGCCCCCCTAGGTGGAACTTTTAACACTAGCATTTTCAAAAATGACCCCCCCATTGCAAAGTATTTAGCATTTCAAATTTAAGGGGGTAAAAACAATAAATTGAAGAAAAATAACCTGTGATCACTGAGGTCGATGTTCCAAACGTGGAGGCATGATCACTATCTCATCGCGGACGTTTTTACTCTATTCACGCAAGAAACCGTCACCGTGGGTCCTAGAGCTCAAAATCAATCAAATCGACTCGCGCAAATGAATAGGAAAAAGGGCCCACTTTCATATATATAGCGCACTAATTCATTTTAAATGCCTTTTTCACAGGTTTGTAGCGCCGACGGAGGTAAGTTCTTATCCCCGCACAAATGGTACGTTCTCATTCCCTATTATTTTAGCGTTTATTTTCCAAATTATTGCGTCTATCTGCACTTGAGTTCTCTTTTCGTTTTGCAGGTAGCGGGAATTTCAGACGGCGTCATTTCGACACACGGACGTATCAGGTATAATTTATAACTCCCCATTTCGGGACCGCCATACTTGGACCCACCATTTTACGCCTCTTCATGGCTAAAACGCTTCTCCGAGGGGGCAATATGTACGTACCCAAAATTGTAAGGTACTGTACTGCCAGAACAATGTAACAAGTGCCCCAATGATGATACAGGTCTCCTCGCAAGGTGTTTGGGATCCGGAAGAGCTCTTCGAGTGTGCATTAACATCCTGCATGCCCTTCTTAGCCCCCACGTGCTTTGTTTTTCCCTTTTCCCCTCTTTTCTTGGCCTTTTCTCTTCAGTTATGAAACCGCCACCTTGCCTGGGCGGCGGTCCTGTAACCGCCGCCCTGCTCAAAGCGGCGGTCCTTTACGCATTTTCCAGAAGGATATTTTTACACGACTCACGTAAATTCAACATTTCACCAGCTTTCTTTTACTGCCATGAGCTTGCATTTATGATTCTGGTTCCCTGGAATAGTGTTTTGCCATTGTTTATAGTTTAAGAGTTCTATTTGTCTTTTACCTTGGGTAAATGCAAATGCTATAAATAGATGGCTTGTGCTCAAGCAAATGGCCCCCCAATTCACCTCTCATTTCCTCATTTCAGTATTTTATTTTGCTTAGATTTCATAGCTTAGTTCATTGCATGCTTAGTTAGCATTGTTTTACTGTTGGTAAGCCACAAATCCATCTTGTGCAAGCAGTGTTGTTGTTTCATCCAATCCATTGGAGTAGAATAGCTTAGGAAGCCATTAAAGTTACAGGTTTTACTCCTCAAACAGGATAGTTTCAGGTTCTGGACGCTCTATGTTGCATGACTCGCAATAAATCCCGCTAGGAATTGCATAAGCCAAGCTCTGTACTCTTGCGCTATCCCTCTCCTACTCGCATTGTATTCGGTGTGCATTCTAAGCTGCTTTTATCCCAATATCTACTTCTGTTGATGCTAGCATTACATGCTTTTCTAGATCCACGTGAGCACGAAAGAACAAGGAGATCACACTGAGGGGACAAGATCACACACACCATCGGATTCGCCACTGTTCTGCAGAATCTAGGTTCTAGCTTTCAAATTTTTAGTTAGAATCATATCAAATAGAGTAGTTAATTGCTTTATTTCAGTTAATTTTATTCTCGATATTGCCAGGGAAGCTGTGGGGATTGATAGTTTCCGAGAAACTATGATTCACTCCTCACTTCTGAGGTAGAATCGAGATCTTTCAAATAGATTAGGAAGCTATTTTATTGTTTAGAATAGATCTACAAATTGCACAGACAGATACGCTACACTCGGTTATTTTGTTGTTTTAAATTATTAGTTTTTGTTAAGCTGTCAATTCTAGATACCTTAATAGTTTCTTTCTTAATTCATATAGTTCATCAGAAAATACAAAAATAGAGAAATCATATATGCTATAGATATATTGCAAATAGTTAACTTTCATTTTAACTACAGTTTGTTATATTGTTGCTTTTGCATGACAATCACGGGACCTAGGGAGCCCAGAGAATACGTATTTGAGCCAATCATGCCTCAGCCCAACCTCATCACAGTGATAACTGATATAGACCAAAATATTAGGATTTAAGTCTTCCGAACGACGGTAAGCTTGCAACAAATCAATTCCCAGTTGAACGGGTTAAATAGAGAAGACGGCCAAGCACACACGTTTTGGTCAAATCAGCCAAATTACAGATTACCCTAGGTATATATGACTGTAAGAGGATTAGAAAGGGAGAAAACCTTTGGTTGTGATCCTTTGGTCCCACAGCCGGATGCAGGAGACACCCTCATAGACATAGATACCAGCTTAAGAATTCAAGTTGCACGAATGCCTGTAAGATATTCTGAGAAAATCACACAGTTGTTGGCCTTGAATATAGAAGCTGAGAAAGCATACGATTACTAGATACTAGGGATTAGGACTTGATTCCACACATGACCATAGCAGGTCCACAACAACCACGCGTCTACGGTTGTGACCCACAAATCCCGCAGCCCAACGAATCCATAGGAGAATTAGATATAGACACTGGCCTACACACACTAGTATTCAAATCTACTCCACTTCCACCTATCATCGTTGAACAATTATCTTCGCTAGACACAGCAACTAACAAAGCTAGAGAATTTTGGACTAGGCCAGAGAATCGTCCATAGAATTAACTACATTTATCAATCCACCTTATGACCCTGTCTGGGGACGTACACGAAACTATCCCGGGTCATTTTCCACGTATTCCACAACCTATAGATCGAATCACGCCAGAGATCAATATTGATTGGAGCCTTCGAGCAGTCATCCTTGCTGACCGATCTATCACACCGGTTCAAGTTAGGAGGGCTTTCTTTGCTTTAGATTCGCAAGTTTCGTTAGTACACATTGAAGACAATAGATTGCCTAACTAGTTTGTCTATATCTCACACATATTCCATCCCCACCGGCTATCTCGGCATGACCTCGAGAGGTCGGGTACGTGGAAGAGTCGCTTGTAGATTACCACGCTTGCTTGTCGCCTTTCCAGCGTATAGTGCCCCTATCACTGGTTAAACTTAAAGGACAACCATACCTAGTAAGGACATTTTCCCATAAGAACCTTGTTGCTGTAGCCACTGTACATTCCTTTGTAGGAGCTGCTTCTGCCCATCTCATAAGATAATCTGTACAAGTAATGATATAGCGCAATCTAGTCCTACATGCAGCTGGTGAAATAGGCCCTATAAAGTCTATCGCCCATTTCTCAAAGGGTTTTACACTTGTAATTGGTCATAAAGGCATCTCATCCCTCGGTCCTGGTTGACATAGACGTTGACAATGGTCACATCCCTTACAATACTCCTTACAATCCTTATACAACGTTTCCCACCACAAACCAGAAAGTAGGATCTTTCATGCTGTAGCATTACCTTCATAGTGGCCACCTGCAATACCACCATGGGCTTCCTCCATTATATCCTTTCATTCATGCTCTAATACAAAATGGCGTAACACCTCATCTCTGCCTAACTTGTATAAGTCACCACTGATTAACATGGATGCTGCCGTGTGTATAGCAAGTTGCTTTTTCTCCAAGGACCTCATGCTTTCTGGTGTCATCCCCGTCCTTAGGAAGACAACAATGTCCTCTAATTCCGTTGGCACACATTGTCACCGATACAACTGTGCATCAGGCATGGTCTCTTCTATTGTCTGGGATTCTTCACCTGATTGAACTCTAGACAAGTGATCTGGTCCAGAATTACTTTTCCCTGGTTTTACCACGACTGTAAAGTCAAATTCTTGAAATAAGAGCATCCACCTACATATGCGCCCTTGTAAGATGGGCTTGTTCACCAAATAATTCAATGCCATATGGTCTGTATAAAACACAAAAGGTGTGGCCAACAGATACTATCGACACTTGTGCAAGGTATATATCATGGACAAAGCCTCGTGCTTTGTAGTGGTATAATTCTATTCTGCAGGTGTCAATTTCCTACTAGCAAAAAAATGGGATGATCAACTATACCTTCTCCAGGTTGAGCTAAGACACCATCAATGGCCATGCCAAAGGTGTCGATGTGAACATGAAAAGGTTTATCCCATGAAGGAAAGCACAAGATAAGCATGGTAGTAAGTTTCTACTTCAGTATCTCAAACGCACGCTGCTGTGACTCCCCCAATAGAATGTACCTTTCCCCTTGAGAAATTCTTCCAAGGGTGTAGCAAATTTGGCATACCCTTTTATAAAATTCCTGTAATACCCTGTATGACCCAAAAATCCACGCACCTCACTCTGACTGGCGAGCGCTTTCAAGCCTAAAATGACTGTAACTTTAGCTAGATCGACCAACAACCCTTCCTTGCAGATTATGTGTCCTAAAAGTATGCCAAAGGGAGTAGCAAAGATGCACTTCTTGATATTCAACAAGATACTCAATTGGCTACATCTTTCAAACATTAAGCGTAGATTTTCACAATTATCCTTAATTAGCCCATAAACGGTCCAATCATCAAGATAGACCTGCAAGAAGTTGTGAATAAAATCCTTGAATGCTTGTACCACTATCCTTGAGAATACAGCAGGTGCATTCTTCAATCCAAAGGGCATCACAGTATAGGAAAAGCTTCCCCATTCAGTAGTGAAGGTGGTCTTTTCTTGATCTTTCAGGGCAATCCTACCCTGATGATACCCATCTGTAAATGAATATATCTCATGCCCAGCCACTCCTAATATTTCCTCTGTGAATGGCATAGGGAAAGGATCTGTAACACATGCTGCATTCAACTCTCTATAATCAACACAAATTTGAATCCTACCATCCTTTTTTCTACTCATCACCATAGGACTGACCCATTCTGACTCATCCAATGGTTGAATGATCCCAGATTCCAACATCTTGTCAATTTCCTCCTTTACTTTCTCACACAAATTGGGATTCATTCGATAAGGTCGCTTCTTAACAGGGTGCGCACCTTCCTTAAGCTTTATCTTCATTTCTCCAAGTGATTTATGCACGTGTTTAAGTTCATGGTATCGTCTTGGGAATAAGTCCTCAGTCTCGAAGTAACTCTATGATCTTTGCCACTTCTGATTCTGATCAGTAATCCCCAATTATCACCTGCTTAGGTTCATCTTCTGTGCCAATATTTACCTTTGTTGTATTCATAGGTTTATGATATGCACGTGCATCTACATCCGCACTGGCTAACACTTCATGTGCTCCATGTGAATGATCAACTTCTAAGTGCTCAACTTCCTCATCATCAATTATGTAAACCAACTTCCCCTTGTCTTTTACCAGAGAAGCACGCTCAAGTAGTATGGTATCATTTACTTCTTCCTCAAAACGCACCTCTGTCTCTATCTCACCAAATAATTCTTGAATAAGTTATTCCACTTTCCCACTGTCTCCCATGGTTAAGCGCTTGATAAAGCTTAAAGCCTTGTTCACTGGTGGTGTAGATGAGAAGAAGTCAAAAGTTTGGATCATCTCTATAGTCAATTTTTTCCAATTTCTAGTTTCGCGATGTAATTCAGCATATACATACCAAGCACACGCACAACCTTGTAGAGTAGAATAAAATTGATGCACCCAAAGTGAGGGCGGTAATACTTCTTGTCCTGTTGTCCAGAGTCTCTCACACTACTGGATATGATGCTGAACAGGTTGATCACCATGATAAGGGAAAATCTTTGTAGGTGCATTACTTCTTGAAAACCTGGTTGATAAGGCAATCCCAACCTCTCCCCATTCCAAGAGATTATCCCTGTGAACCACCCACCAGCACGCTGCTGTTCCATGCAAAGTATATGGCAACATATCTCATCTTTTAATTTGGTCAGCCTAGTTTGCCTCCATGGCCTGCAAGAATCCAGCTAGATCTTCGGATCCAGTATATCGGGGTACTAAGCGACCTATACATTGGACAGAGTGAAAACCCTTGTTGCAAGAAACCACACACTTAACTTTGCACCCCACTAGTTCATAATTACCATGAGCCCAATTATCACAAGCAATACTAGCAGTATCGCTGATTGACTAAGAATCTTCCCAATGAAGAATTCCTTCCCTAGATGGCTCATTGACCTCTGGATCTTGAATATCACGTATATAAATTCTGTTCAAGTCCTCTTCACTCAAAGGTTCCACATATGGTATGGATTTCCCATCCGTCAATGGTATTATGACCCTTTCCTCCTTATTCTCGAAGCTGATATACCCCTTGTTAAACCTCAAATCAGCATTGTTTGCATAACACTAAGGGCGCCCAAGTAAAGTTGTGAAGCTATTTTCTTCTGCAAGTGCTAACACTTCAAATTCTCTTGTGAACTTGGCCCCTTGTATAGTGATAGATGCATCCTTCAAAACTCCTATGGGAGTAGCTTTTGTTCTATTTGCCATGAAAAATACATTAGATGATGGTTGTAATAGAGGTCTCCCCATTTGAATCCATGCATCCAATGTAAGTACATTCACTTCCGTACCTGTGTCAATCAAAATATTGCTCAACAACCAACCATCCACAACAGCATTCAAAGTGATCTCCTTGTCATAGTCAATGCTATCGGGGGGGAGATTCGCATGGAGTATTTGTCTTCCAATCTCAGTTCCCGCGTGCAGAGTATTCCCCTTTAACCAATTTCCCAATAAAGGAATAATATTCTCCTGGCGTAACCTTCTACATACCTCTCTGATGTCATCAATATCAGACGGGGCCTTTTCTATATCCTTATGATCCAACTTCCGAGACTGTTCTTTCAAACATTGTATTTCACCTTGAAGGCTTCTTAGGACCTCCATAGTTTCCTTATAGACTTCTTTCTGATGAGTTAGATCTGGATACCTAGCATGCAAAACATCCTCCCTAGTGATTGTCAGCTTCTGTTGCAATACCTCTTTCGCGCATACTGCCTCAGCTCGTGTGGTTATCTTGATTGTTACTACTTCGAGTTCTGGTGTTAACTTGGGCATCCACTGATTCTCTACTGCACGCTGGATTCTAACCATCCCTGCACCCTTGTTTTCTTGCTTGTGATACTTACTGAGATGCTCATACAAGTCTGGACACTCTTCATAACTATGCCCCTTTCCACAAAATGAACAGGAAATATTCTGTGGGCATTCGTACCTATAATGGTCAGGTAAGCCGCATGTATAGCAAGTTCCTCAAGGGAATTCACCTCTTCCCCCACCTCGGCCTCGTCCTCCATATCCACCTCAATATCCTCGTCCTCTTCCACGACCTCCTTTAAATATTCCGTCATTCCTTTCATAGCGTGCTTGATTATAATCCCTATCCTGATGCTCATTTCTTTCTATAGAACTACCAGCCACACTCGCTTGTCGTACCCCAATATCAATGGCATCATGGATCTAGCCAATCAATCTATAATATTTAGTATCATGGGTCGTGGATCTACAAATTTTACAAAAAGAGGATACATTCTTCTTGATCACGCATTGTAGTAGGAGGCAATGACTAGCATCATGATTCAAATGGAAAATCTCATAGTCTAATAGTAGTGAACGTACAGATTTGCAAGAGAAACTATCATTGGTGTGGCCTTCCACTTCACAATCTGTACACCAAATTCCTGAGCGTGTCTCATGAGCTGAGTTTGTTGATAATTTCTCTAACTATTTCACCATAGCTACTATCTGAGCCTCCAAGAATGGACTAACTCCAGTGTCAATACTCCCAACTACCTCAGTGTGTAGAGCTACTTCCAATGCTTCGTGCGGGTCGGTATAAGTCTTATGTGATAGAGCTCTGATACCATAAAAGGAACGATAACCATATCGTGCCAAACCAAGAACACAGATGCTAATCAAACATCACGATCAATAAGATGAAAACAATTCACCAGAATAACTTTACATAAACCTTTGCAAACAAATGAGCAGAAATATCATATATTATTATGGAACTCAATGCAATACATATAGTCACGCAACCATATAGTTAACAAAATACAATACAATACATATAGTTAACTCAATGCAATACATATAGTTAACCATATATTATTATTGGTTTATCATTTGTTAACCAGATCATACCAAGCCAAGAACAAAGATGCTAATCAAACACCACGATCTATAAGATGAAAGTAATTCACCAAAATAACTTTACATAAACCTTTGCAAACAAATGAGCAGCAATATCATATATTATTATGGAACTCAATGCAATACATTGAGAATGGTCATTGCTTAAATATGCAAGGAATAACAATCTAAGAAATGGTCAAGTTTGTAGATCAAACCATAAATCAAGGAAATAATTAGTCATCAAAGAACTAGTCAAGACCATAGATTTAGGAGAGAACTAGACATTAAGGATCTAGTCAATACCATAGATCAAAGAAAGAACTATACATAACAACTAGATAATATCTCCTAATATCTAAATAAGATAAAAGAAAATATCCACACACATAAGTGGGTGAGGATAAATACAATAAAGGTAAATAAAGTACCTAGGTGAACATGAGCTAAGGTAAATACCTACTCTAACAATTTCCACCCTCTCTGCACTCCATTTTGATCATTTTTACACATTGGAGAGACTCCCTACACCTCCCCTTTTCTTGGTGCATCACCTCCTATAGTTAGATTTTTTCATTTTTCATGATATTTCTCTCTCCCTGGTCCCTTGGAAGTCATAGGTTAGAGGTAGTTGATAGATTTCCATTTATTACAAGTAGTTGTTGTGTTAGTTTAGGAGATGAACCAACCTTATCTGGAGAATTGTAAAGTCTCACACCTTGAAGCAATTCCATGTTACCCATTCATACTGTTTTCCTTAGCACACTCACATGCTAAGAAATTAGAGGGTATTGTGATTTGGTGATAACAGTTCTGGCATGTCCAATAGGACAAAGAGGTTAAAGATCAAGTGTTTCTCAAGTGTTTCACTGAAAAATCTTCATTCTAGATGAGCTGATGTGTTTTTGGCAAGAATTTGTAGTTTTGGAAGCTCTACATCAAACGAGAAAGGAAGAAGTAATTGGTGATTTCACTTGGCTTTACTGAAGTAGTTACATCCTCAAACACTGATAAGAAGGAAGGAGAAGTTGCTTTATTCTATGTGTGCATTACTTCAAAGATTAAAATTATTTACTTCAAGTTGTGCGAGGGAGTAACTCAAATTACTTCAAATTGGAAATCTTAAGTAGTTGCATTACTTTAAGTTGGGTCAAAAGGAAAGACTTACTCTAAGTGGTGAAAAGAAAAGACTTCACTTCAAGTTACTCCAGATAAAATACTTAAGTAGTTGCAGCTCTAAATTACACTACTTCAAGTTAAGCCACTACTTTAAGGATGAAGACTTAAGTAATTGCACTCATAAAATTCACTACTTCAAGTTGTGTCACTCCAAGGTGATATTACTTCATTAATGCTATTACTCCAAATCAAAAGACTTGAGTAATGTACATTTTGAAGTCTGATAAGATAAGGAAGTAAAGAAAAAGTTCAAAACACTGATAAGAGGAGTAAGGGATAACTAATGCAATTTAAAAAGACTGATAAACAAAGAGGAGGTAATACATCTTCAAAAGACCAATGAGCTAAGTGAAGTAAAGAAGGTTGAGAACTCTGATAAAAGCAACAAGAAGTAGGTTTTTTTGCTGCAAGTTGTTCTATTACTTCAAGTAAATTTAATTTCTCCAAGTGAAATACTTACTTCAAGTTGAGTTGAGTTCAATACTTAGGTAATCCAAAGCTTCAAAATCCACAACACATTTGGCAAATCCAAGAAAAAAAAATATACTAATTTCAATAGTAAAGTGTTTCAGTCTATGAGAAGAATTAAAACATGGTCAACAATAAGACAAGAGGGTATTTTCAATACTTGCAGGTCTCTCCAAGCAGAGGAAGAAGAGGGAAAAGAGTCTAAAGGTCTCCATATCCACAAAGTATAAATTTTTCTAAACCTCCACCTAGTAGGCCTTTCATTCAATCAACCAGAGTTCTTATACCAATCAGAATGGAGCACCAATAACTTAATCAACCACCAAATCCATTTGTAAATTTCACAGGCAACAGTCCACTTGCCCTCAATGCACAAAATCTAGTTCCACTGGCAGTGTTAAAGAACATTTCATTCTTCAATGGAGATAATCACACGACACCAATTGACCAAGTTCAAGACATTGTAAATTTTTGTGTTGTACATGAAATTGCTGAGATGGATGTGGTAGTGAAACTCTTAGCTTCTTCCTTCAAATGAAAAGCTTTGCAGTGCTTCATAAGCTTATGGGTAGGGTCAATTCAAAATTGGGATCAATTGTGCACAACTTTGTGTCGCCAGTTTGGAGAAAAGGGAGAAAATATGTATTTATTGGAACAATTGAATAAAATTAAGAGAGCTCCAAATGAACAGATGGTTGATTTCAACTTCATATTCCAAATAACGTGGAATAGGTTTCCAATTTCTATCAGACCAGCTACTGAAGGTGCATTTATTTACTTCTTGAAAGATCTAAATTTTGACCTAGCATTAATGATACAGTTTATGGGAGGAACAACATTTCCCAAAGCTTATGTCATAGACATTAGAGTTGAGAATTTCCTAATCCAAGCTAGAAAACTAGCGCCCAGGTCACCTATGCCTCCCTATCTAGAAATGGGGAACCCTACAACTAGTCAAACACCTAAGTTGAATCACATTCCAGCCCCTAGGAATCAAATCTCCAGTGAGGCATCCACTTCTAAGGAAATCCAAGAGGTCATGAAGTAAATGCAAAACTTAGGGAATGAGTTGGTGACCCTTAAGAGGTAGTAAGCTTAGAATTATAGACCTTATCAACCTTTGTTCCAACCCAATAGGCCTCCATATCAGCCTAATAGACCTCTAGCTCAAGTTGCAAGTCAAAATCAGAATAAAGGGAAACCTCTTGTTGCTAGGCCATTCCATCCTTATAATCCTAATGTGATATCATCATCTTGAGCTTTGGTTCCAGTCTAGAACAATATGACACATGAGTATGAGTGGTGTTTTCCATGTAATCAATCACACAATCAAGAAACATGCTTCAATGTTGCATTATGTCAAGCTTTGATGGTGCAAACAGTTGGTGTGCCTAAGGAATCAAGTGAAGAAGAAAATCGGTAGAAGGTTAGTAATCAATAAGCACCTCCAAATGAAACTACACTTGTTAACTGGAAAGTAGAGGAATTCTGTGGGATCAATCAACCTCTTGTACAAGGAGTGACAGCTAATACAAGGTCCAAAAAGAGGAACATAGAGGAAGGGCAGCCATCTATTCTAAGTACTTCTCATCCTTCTATGACACTTCAAGGTGTTATCAATCCAAGTGAAGCCCCTAATGTTCAAAATCATCCCAAGCCACCTTCTAGGCCAACTCAGGTACCAATTGTAGGAGCTCATGTACCAGATAAAGTTGTTCCAAGTAAGGGGTAGCAAAAAGAAATCCCATCTCCTTTTAATATTATTGATCAAATGAAGAAGACAAATGTTATCATTTCCATGTGGGAGTCATTGTCAATTCTAGGCCAATGATACTTTTTACAAGCAGCCATGGAAAATTGGTTTGTATCAAATGAACCAGCCAAGGATCAAGAAAAAGTGCTCACTAATGCAACTCAACAAGAAGGGAATCAAGGAGGTCAACAAGATAAAAATATGAATCCTTCTCCATTATATATATCTCTAATCATTGGGAGCAGTATCATACACAACTGCATGATTGATTCAAGAGCAAGTAGCTCAGTAATACCTAAGTGGAGTGTTGGACCCCTGGAATATTGACCAAGTATGAAGGCGCGTAGGCGCACAGGATCCCAGTTACAAAACGGCACGCAAGGAAAAAACCCACAAGAGAAAGGTTTAAGGAAGCACATAACACATGTGATGCATGAAAGGAGGTTCGGACTTAGCCAATTTGAGCACCCAGGGTAGAACATGTGAAAAGCATGATCGAGTTCACGTGGATAAGGTGCTAGCCTGGTGATAGGTTGGCCCAGATAGGAGAATGCCTGCGATGGAATCTTCTAGAAGATCATCATGAGATAAAGTGGAAAGCTCAGGCCTAGAGAAGCATGCTCACATGAAGGACCACATTCCGACACTTGGCATTGGATATGAGGGCGTGGGAGGGTGAATTGGCAGCCCAGGAAAGCTATAAATACAGGCGCCTGTAGGGTAAAAGGAAGGAGGACAGAGAGTATGGGTAAAGCGCTGCTGAATTACTGCGGGGACTTTGCAAGTGGATATTTGTACTCAAGAGAGAATCCATTAGGCATGGAAGTGTAATTTCCTTTTGGTAGCTTGGCTACATAAGTCTAGTGAAATGTATTGACACTCTGTAATGAATCAATGATTATAATGAGGTTACTCGTTATAAATAGACATGGATATCAATGGGTTTAATGTATATTTCTCTCATACGAGTTCTCTTTCATTTCATGCTATGTATGAATGCTTGTATAATTCTTTCTGTTGTAATATATGTTCAGGATTCTGTTAAAGCACTCGGTTTGAAGTGGTTGTAAGGATCTAGAGGCCGTTTTGAGCCCTATGGTTCTTGTTTGTCTTAACTTCCCTCCTAAAAAATCTTACACTAATCATAGATGATGCTTCCCACTAAACTCACATAAAAGAGAAACTCAGAACCCATACATGCCTCGGGTGAGCGCTCAGCTTCTGCTAGGTGATAGGCCGACGTGCATAGGATTCATTCCTTTTATGATGGAAGTAAAAATGACTACATGGAGAGAAAATCAGCTGGGATTGAAATATGAGCCGGTGTTAAAGGGATTACAGCAATTAGATGGCACAATAGTGGGAATAGTTGGAGTAATCAAAGGATTAATTCTTACACTGCATGCATTCCCCAATGTCACAGTCTTGTAAGATGTATCAGTCATTGAATTTTCACCACTCTTTTCCTTATGCTTATCGAGGGACTTCACATCTAAAATTGGTGGATACCTATCAGTTGATTGGTCTTACATGCTTTTCAGGATAAGGTATGGAGCTAAGGCTATAATCAGATTTGAACCTATTACAAATTTTCACATTGAGCCTCATGTATCAATCCCAATCAATGCAAATTTATCATCATTTGATCAAGAATATTTCCCAAGCACTACAGAGATGAATACCAAGGTTGGAGGCATTCCAAAATTGACTCTTGATGAATGGGAAAACAAAAGGCATGGACTTGATAAATACAAAGAGATGGAGGAAGATGAACTGGGCATTTACTGCATGCATGAAGAGAATCCACCTCTCCCTAGCATCACTAAATCAGATGAAAAGGTAGATAATGAAGTATGAAAGCTATTCTTTGATGACTCGAAGAGTAGGCAAGGAGCTGGAGGAGGAGAAATGTTTGTGTCTGTTAGGATAATTAATTATGCATTGTATAATTAATTATAATTATTATTATAACATTATTACATGAATTAGTTGTATAATGTTATATGGTTTTATTAACCATATTTGGCTTATTATATTCATGGGTATAATTGTTATGTTGTTATAACAATTGTGTCATTATTCATTTGTGCTTTCCAGATGTATTTTGGAAGCTACTGTGTTTTAGTTTGTTGTTGCATAGTTGTAACTCCATAGTTGTTTGTATCTAGGCTATCCAATATGTATAAATATTATAGCCTGCACTATTGTATTTGATAGACTTCACATTAATAAATCATACAGGCTCTCATCCCTATTTATGAAACTATATTTGATACCAGAGAAAGAATCTGGACCTGTGAAGCAGAGAAGGTTGGAGAGAGGAAGCATACAGTTTTGGAGGAGATTCTGAACTCTACAAGATCCTGTGTTGCCTCCAACAACTTTCAAAAGCACTCTGCATCTCCACAACCTCCTGCCATTCTCCAAGTGTTTGTAAGGAAATTTTTTTTTGCCTTGGTGCCTCCTGCACCAGGAACTCTTTTCTCCTTAGATGTTATTATAGACACCTAAAATTGGTTACCCAATTTAGTGTCCCCCACTTTCGTTTACCTTCTCGGGTAACCTGGGGCACGTTCATATCACCACTGCCCCCTTAGGGTATTATTCAATATGGACTTTAAAATGTCTATCCTAAGTTTAATACACCCCATTATGTTTTACCCATAAGTAATTAAATATTAACTATTTAATTACACCTTTTTACATATATCCTAACCACTTATCTACCCCATATCAATTCCTAACATCCCATATCTATTCTATCCATCTATCCCCCCTATTTCTTCTCCTCCCAAACCGAGCAGCAGGATACTTCCCGTATTTGAGGTAGAAGGATTACTTGATCTTTCCAGAAATCGCTCCTTTTGGCCATTTCGAGAGTCTGTTCCCTGATCGGTGCCGACCGATACTCACTCGACACTGATTTTTTGGATCGGTGCCGATTACAAATAGAAGGCCAGAACTCAACTCTGGTTAGACAGACAGTGAGTGAGACACGGACACAGAGACAGTGAGTGAGACACAGAGACAGAGAGTTTTGAGCATCCAGTCTAAGCACTATCTATCTAACGAAAGTGAATTCTGTCAAAATCAATCCCTAAGAGGAGAACCATTACTCTGCTCCTACCACATCAACATCATGAGCCTCCAGCAATCTCTTGGAGATTTTGTTCCTACATCCTGCGAAGGTGGAGCCTTGTCAATATCTCTACGGCTCCTGCAGATCCAGCGGACGTTGACGATCTTGCCTTCGTTCTCCGTTTCCCAAATCTTCTTGCAGTTTGCCTATGATCGATGCCAATTCCATCAAATCGATGCCTACCTATCTCAGTCGATGCCGATTTCTCTCAGGTGACGTTGATTTTACTAATCGACACTGATCTGACTGCAGATAGGTAAAAGAACTCAGGTAACACAAATCCAGCATTGTTTTCATAGTTTCCTATTTTCTATTGCTTTTTGTCCGCTGTTTAGATTCTATTTGTTACTTTTGATCAGAAAATCTATTCCTTTACGTACATATTTTATCATGTATGCTTCTTTCCTTAATTGAAAACGTGGACTGACATTCGCCAAGGGAGCTTATCGCTTCTCGGACCCGCTTTTCGGGCAGTCCACCCAAATATATTTTAACGTGGTCTTTTTCTGTCAAGCATCTGTGTCTCGCAGGTTTCTTGGATCTACTTTGCAGGATCGCTCGTGTGTGCCCGTCTTGTCTACATCGGCTTTCTTTTCCATCTACATCTTTGGATCTTGTCTATCAGGTATCTATTTCATTTGAGTTTTTTAGGGTTTTTGTGTTTAGTTTGGTACATTAACTTAGACAGGTAACAAGCGTCAAATTCTTGATCTACATTCTGGCACACCCGGTGGGAGCGAGACCAAAGTCCCTTATTGGTAAGTTCATCTCTTTTCCAGTTTTGAGCTTTGTTCTTTTTCTTCACTGATTTTTATCAGTTGTTCTTAAGCATTTCCATCCATCGTTTCAGTCTTGCTTCTTTCATTTCTGAATTTGCAAAGTTAGGTCCCTTCTTTTTTGCAAATCTCAATTCCAATTTATTTTTTTCAAATCTTTCATTTGATTTCAAGATTGCATGTTTGATCCATCTCTTTATGCAAAATTGTTATTTCCTTGAAATTTTTCTAGTTCATTAAATAGAAATTTTCATTTTGCTATTATTTGGATATATCTTTCTGGATTGGTTTGTGTGTTTTCTTAACCTTTTCTTGCAGAGCACTTTACTTGTTCGTGGGATTGTTTGAGGGGAAGAGCTCAACAACGTGCTTTTTTAAGTCCACACACCTTGGAGAGCTAAATCTACAGGTATTTCTCTTTTACGGTGTTTTCTCCTTTTTAGGAACTAAAAGACTTTGTTTGTTTGTTTTCTATCACATTCAAACATTTCAATTTTGGTGCTTAAAAAGAATTTAATCGCATTTGGGAAAGAATCTGTTTGACTTGTCTTCATCGAAATCAAACACTTCATTTTTAGTGCTTAAAAAGAACTCTTTCTTTGTGATTTCTGCTGTATGTTTTTCATCTAGTTTTAATTAGGTTGGAAAATTGATCAAAATCGGTAGTGAAACTATTTGATTTTTATTTTCCACCCTTGCACACAAAGCCAAAATCACTAGGCATAAAGCATTTAAACAAAAATTCCTCCCCTGGCCTTGCCTACTTGGAAGTGACATCCAAGAGGAAGAGCCTACGCGGTACTCGGGCCGCGCTATAAATTCACATAAGTTCTGGTATATATTGGCAAGGCACCTGACTCCCTTATCGCAGCGGTGTGTGAAGTGCGGGGGTAGGCCCCTATATCAAGCCACATACCGGTCTTTTACTGAAGTGCCTTCGGGACTCCTCACCAAAACATTCCCCAAACCATCCTTAGTTTGGCTATCTGAGTAGTTCCTATTCTAAAAATCCTTCCCTAATATTTTCTTTCTTAAAAGAAGGAAAATTTAAAAGAGATAATCACCTACGCTGCTTGAATTTTCTGTGCATTAGTTAGGTCAATCTTCTTTTTCTATATTTCTACCTGTTTATGACGGTCATCACTCGGTTACAATCTAGAAGAATGGCTCAACTGGCCCCTTCTTCCTCCGAGATCACCACTAGTGTGGATGTTTCAGCACCCCCCAGGTCTTCCTTGGGACCGCTGTTAGTTGGTTCCCCATCCTGGTCATATAATCCTTTCTATCAGGCTAAAACAACCCCATCACGTCCAGCTTCCCCTAGTCCTTCAGAAATATCATCTGCTTATGATATAGAGTATGTTTCTTGCGGGGATCCTGAATTTTAGGTGCTCCTTGATCGCAATCCGGTAGCCCTTATGGACTACCTAGTACATAAGTCTATTTGAATATCTGATCAGGGACCACCAATCCAACAAGTTTACGATTATCCTCGTGAACCATCCCAGGCTTTTGTAGAACAATTAGCATCCTTTTTCTCACCTTGAACCACGGAAGAAGGTGGTGCACATGTGCCTCCTTTTTCTCTTCCGCCGACCATGTCGACTGGTTCTCAAATAGTCTTGCCTATTCCTAACGCCGTAGTTACCTTGACTATTCCACAACCTACTTCTGAGAAGTCCTCTTCTCTAGCTATAATAGGTGCGTCTGCACACCCACAGATTGTTGTTAATTCATCCATGCCGTCCATTACATCCTAGGGTCAGTACCTCTTTATGAGTCAACCCCCTTCGATGAGTCAGTTGGTTCCTGCTCCTCGTCCTCCAGTTGGTTTTTCTTCCAATGTTCCAGCAACAGTAACCTTCGCCCATCCTCTAGCATCGGCACCCTTAATAACCAATCTGGCAGTCAAAAGCCTCATTCAGACCTTGTTTCCCACCATGTCTAATCAAATCAATACCCATGTTCCTCAATCCATTCCGATTCAGTCGACAAGTGTAGGAACCCACCAATCACAGGCTCCACCCGTCATCCAACTATATTTTTCCCAACCATTTGTCATCTCACAGCCTATCTATACACAGGATCCTTCATAGAAAATACCTCACCAGGCGTCACCCAGAATGCCTGGTTACTCCTCTTATCATCCTGTCAATCAACAGATGAATCCCCCGTTGACGCCTCAACAAAATCCACCATTTGCTTCTTATGTAGGACATACTAGTATGCCTCCTCCTCAATCTGATGTGATCCAAATTCATTTCAAGAAAATCGCAGACTTAGAAGCCTCCACTAGAGGGGCTCGTCCTTTATACTCTTTTGAAGAAGTGTGTAATGAACGCATTCATCCATCAGTGGATTTTAATCCTTATCCTCCCCAATGGGAACTTCCTAAGTTCTCAAAATTTCATAGTCGGGAGGATCCTCAACAGCACTTGCGAGCATTCAAACATGCTTGCTACCTGATAGTCCAGGATCAGGAGCTTATGCTCCGTACTTTTCCTATGTCTCTAGCAGGTCCTGCTTTAGATTGGTACAATAACATTCCTCAACATTCCTTGTTTTCTTTCTCTCAATTGGCCCAGATGTTTGTTGAAAACTTTTCAATAAATATTACACATAAGATCTCGATTACAGATCTTTATAACATTCGTCAATTCGATGATGAGTCTATTGCAGGCTTTGTCGCTCGTTGGAGAGGGATAATAAACCAATTATCTTTCTCCCTTCCTCAATCTCAACAGATCGAGTTGTTTACTTGATCTTGTGCTAATCATATTTCTTCCACTTTAAGGATCCATACCTTTCACACATTTGAAGAAGCCTTTACAATGGCATGCAAACATGAATCCCACGCCATTAAACAAGGGAAGTTAAAACTTTGTTCTAAATCTAAACCAGATTTTTCTCAGTTTACCAAATCAAACCCTTCCACTTCTAAAGACAAGAATCAGGGATCCACCAACACTATCAATATAAAAACACCACGAGTCGATAACACTTCTAATCAAACACCACGGAGAGACTCCTCATCTTCTCGAAAAGGATCCTCATCATCTCGATATTTTACTTCGTTGGGGGAATCATATGCTTCTATCTTGGAAAAAATGTTTGAAGTTCACATGATTGACCTTCCCCCCATTAGGAATTTTGATGAAAGCCAAGAACGTACATTCTGGTATAGGGAGAATGACTTCTGTCATTATCATAGAACCAAAGGTCATGACATTGAACGATGTCAGACCTTCAAAAGTCTTGTCCAGAAATTCATTGATAAGGGCGAGCTCATTCCGGATAACCCAGATGCTCCCCCAAATCAGGTGCTTGATGTTTTTAAACAACCTTTTCCCAATCAGTTCCCAAATTATGATGCTTCAGAGTATCAAAAACAAAACACTCATACTATCAGCTTCATCTCTACTGAAAAATCTTCTTTTGAACCTAAGCCATCTGTGAACACATCGATCGAATCAAAACCTCCTCCCACTTCGCTAATCGCTGGGATTCCACCATCTTCAGATAACCTGTCTTTGGATATTCCTACATTGTTAGATACGGATTCATCTCTCTCTGATTCTTTGTCTGATCTTCCGTCCATACCCGAGATAGTGTCATCCTCATCTGTCTCATCGTCAGATATTCTTTCGATGCTCGAGACAATTACATCCCTTCGAGTTTCCACAACGAATACATCTACTTCTGTTTCTCCCATTTTTACTGTGACTATGCCATTGGTAAACATACCTATAGTTGTACCAACTTTGATGGAAGCGTCTTCGATTTTGACTCTTCCTGTTTCCTTTCCTACAGTGGTTACTCCCACAATTACTGTACCAGAAGTAGCTCCCTCACAAGGAATTTCTTCTTAATCATCCACTTCTTCCATCACTGATGCTACTTTTCCTGTTAAGGGAAAATCTAAAGAAATAGCACCGACACCTACACTCTTGGTTCTTGAACTTAAACCGAGACAATCCAAGTCTAACGTTGCGTCATCATTAACTACCCATCTGCTTCCCCCGAAAAGGTTACAATCACCTTATGCGATTGAAGTTGTCACCATCCCTGAAAAGGGAAAAACCATATTTCGAACCATCAAGACTCTTGGTGCTTTCCCTCAAAAATATCTCTTTGCACCTCATAAAAGATTGGATTTGTCCACTGAGAAAGCATCTTCTTCTACAAAACCATCATCTTCCTCTACAACACCTTCTTCACCAGTGCCTCGTAAAGTGGACTTACCTACCAGAAAGATGTCACCTCTTTTATTAGGACCATCATCTTTATCACCGAAAGCTAGGGCACCCTCTTTTCCTCTAATCAGACCTACTTTGGGAACTCTGCCTTCATTTAAATCAGCATTATCTAAATCATCATCTGTTTCGGCCAAGCAGCCTCCCTTATCTCTGAAGAGCATAACACTTGTCACATCTCCATCATCTTCAAAATATATCTTAGGAGCTCCTCCTCCATTGAAATCAATCATGTCTCACTTACTTCCATCTCAAGTGCCCAAGGCTGCTCCTCCCGATGTCTGAAAAAGTAAGAAAATCCTTAAAGAGACTGTCAAACCAGACATGTAGGTTCTTTTACCTTGACAGTCTATTAAAGTAAAAGAGGCGTCTTCATCATCTTTGTCCTCATCTTTGTCTACCAGATTCTATACTGAAATCCTCTACCCACTTATCCAATATTCATCCATTTCCCTTCCCCCAATCAAACCCTATAATCCTAAAGGAGTAAAACCTTCCTGGTTCAACTCTGATTTGATTTGTGCTTACCATCGTACTCCAGGTCATGACACCGAGGGATGTAAAGCTCTTCAATCTGTCGTCAACATTCCTTTGGAAGAAAGTGATCTTTTGCTGGAAGAGGAGGAGGAACAAGTGTCTCCTGTCATCTCAACCACACCTGAGCCTTAACGATCTACTCAGACCTCTAGTTCTATTGATTCCACGCTGGATGGTCTTCCACATTCTCAAATTGACACAATTCATATCACCACTAGAACCCAACAGTATGATAATCCATCATCATCTACAGCATCTCAACCACGGGTTGTCATTTCTGTAGCCCCCGAAGGATTTCTTCCTTCCTCATCAGCCCCAAGACCTCGGGTCTCTATTTGTGCTTCACCTCGGGCTCAAATTCCCGTGTCAGTTGAGGAGAGTGTTATGAAACAACTCACCCATGCTCCAGTAAAATGTCTCTTTTTTACCTCATTCAATCCTCTCTGCAGCATCGCCAGGCTCTGATTGATAATCTGCGTCGTGTTGTAGTGAATTCAGATGAGCCCCAACCCTTCGAGATGGTCATTGGATTGAATAGACCATCAACCGCCATTTCTTTTGAAGATTCAGAAATTCCTTCCATGTCTTCTGAGGATTTGGAGGCTCCCCACTTTATCACAGTTCAAATCAACAACACTACATTAAAATGCACTATGATTGTCAGTGGTGCTACACTCAATGTCATTTCCTCATACACATTCGAGCAACTCAAGTTACTAAAGAATGTAGTGTCACCCCTACCTTTCGTTCTTCGATCATTCAACGATCAGCTAGCAGTTACTTTAGGAACTGTGGTCTTGCCCATTCGAGTAGGTAAGAAGCTGCTTCACAAACTCTTTTACATTTTTGAAGGGAAATTGCACTACAATATGATCCTCAGACACTCCTGGATTAGTGCAATGCATTGCATCCCATCAACCCTCCATCGGTGCTTAAAATATCAATATGAGGGCAAAATCTATACTCATCCAGGAGATCCTTTTCCTTATACACAATGTGACATGACCACAGGGTCTGCCCCTCTAAAGGAGAATGCTTGTTCTCTTAACAGGCCTCCTCCTCTTCAATACCTGCAACAAAGCTACCAGATTTACAAAATCTGGAAGAAATATTGCAGCGTTTCTCACTAGGTGAGCTTCGTCTCCTTTATTTTGACGCCCATCTCAAACCTAATGAGTATGGTAGACCAGACAAACAACCTGAATATCAGCCAGGTCTCGGTCACATCATCACCATTGGTCTACCCAATCAACAGACTAAATTCATTTACGGTGGTCTAGATACACCTCACTATCTCCCAGATTATCCTCCTAGGGCCAAACCCTATTCAACAGGGTTTGGTTGTTTACAGAACCCCACGTTTGCAAAAACTTATTTATATCGATGCGCGTGGAAGGGATTTGGCTTGGGAAAATATGAACAATGTGTGCATGACCTCGCGTCCATTCCAACTCTCAAGCCACATTAAAAATTTGGTTTAGGATTTAAACCTCTTTCAAAAGCCACCATCACTATTCTCGATGAGCCTCCTCTCATTGAGGAACCATCTTCTCCCGCTAGGTCAAAAGCATCATTTGATATGGATGACGCCATTTCCATCCCGTCTAACTTTTTTTTAGTCAATACCATTTCCTTAGGGCCACTGACCTACAAAACTAATAACACATCCACTTCCATACCATTAGTCTTCCCTAAAATAGTTGGAGACGACTCTCCTACTATCAACACTATCCATTGTGTGGATGATGACTCTGTCCTCACCTATCAGGGGCCAGAGGATTCCTATCTTCCTAAAACCATTCCTTCTGACACATCTACGCTTCTTAACGAAGCCACTGTCGACCTTGATATAGGGACTTCTAAAGACCCTCACATCATTAATTTCGGTCAATCCCTTAATCCACAAGAGTTAGGAGACTTTACCACTTTTCTTTCCAACCATCGTCAAGCCTTCGCTTGGTCATATGAGGATATGCCAGGACTCGATCCTGATATCGTGGTTCACAATATTGTTACTCTTCCAGACATCAAACCGGTTAAGCAAAAATTGCGTAAAATTCACCCTCGTGTAGCTCTCCTTGTTAAAGAAGAGTTGCAACGCTTGCTTTCGGCGAACTTCATCCAACCCATTGATTATCCACAATGGGTTTCAAATGTAGTACCAATAACCAAAGCTACTGGGAAAATTCTAATTTTTACCGACTTTCGGGATCTTAATCTTGCTTGTCCAAAAGATGATTTTCCTCTACCTAATATCGACCAACTCGTGGATTTAACGACAGGTCACGAGATGCTTTCTCTTATGGATGGATTCTCTGGGTATAATAAAATTCTCATCACACTAGAGGACCAACATAAGACTTCCTTCATAACTCCTTGGGGGACTTTTTGTTATCGTATCATGCCTTTCGGTCTTAAGAACGCAGGAGCAACCTATCAACGAGCAATGACCTACATCTTCCATGATCTCTTATACAAAACTGTGGAAGATTACATCGATGATCTCCTCGGTAAATCCAAATTCTACCAAGATCATCTTTTCATTCTTGCACCTCTCTTTGAGAGGCTCATTCGCTTTTGTCTTCGCCTAAATCCATCTAAGTGCGTGTTTGGCATTCTCACTGTTAAAATCTTAGGCTTTATCATTTCTATTAGGGGTATTGAAGTGGACCCCGCAAAAATAAAAGCTATCCTTGAGATGCCTCCCCCGTCTAACTTAAAGAAACTCTGCGGTCTTCAAGGACGCCTTCAATCAGTACGTCGTTTTATCTCGCAACTGTCAGACCGTTGTCAACCTTTTCATCATCTCCTCCGTAAGAATGTTCATTTTGAATGGGATGATCATTTCCAAAAGGCCTTTGATGATCTCAAAGCTTATCTTCTTTCTCCACCTGTGCTTACACCTCCACGCGAGGGGGAGCCATTCTACCTTTATATCTCTATGATTGACCACGCTCTGGGAGCCATGATCTCGCATCGGGACGCTTGTGGTAAAGAACAAGCCGTCTATTACATCAGTCGCACTCTCCATGAGTATGAAACATGCTATTCCGAAGCTGAAAAGCTGTGTTTTGCTCTCTTTTTCACAACTTCTAAGCTTCGTCACTACCTCCTTAATCAAAAAACTTACATTGTCACAAGCGTCAATCCACTCAAAACAATGCATGCAAAGTCTTATCACAATGATCGTATCACTCGTTGGCTCATGCTTATGACAGAATTTGATCTCAAGTTTATCCCACAAAAATCTATCAAGGGTCAGGTCATTGCAAATCAATTAGCTGATGCTCTTCTTCAGGACACTCAAGTCCCCCTTGCTCAATTCCCTGATGAATATATCCAACAAATTGATTTTGGTCTGTCTCCATTTAAAGTAAAACTCTTCTTTGATGGATCCAAATGCCAGCAAAGGGGAGGTGCAGGTTTCGTGATGATTCCTCCTTGGGGTGCGCCTATCCCAGTTGCACACAAATTAAACTTTGAGTGCACCAATAATATGGCTGAATATGAAGCTCTTGTTTTGGGTCTTCAAAATGCCATTAATCTTGGCGCTCGCCATATCGACATCTTTGGTGACTCTAAACTCATCATTAATCAAATCATGGGTGTCTATCAATGCAAGAATGATATCCTTCAAAAATGTCATGATATCATTCTCTTTTAACTCCAATATTTCGATAAATTCACTATCCAAGCTATTCCTCGCACTGCGAATCGATTCGCAAATACAATGGCTTCGTTAGCCTTGCTTATTCCACCTTTTACCGAGGACTCATGTCTTTATGTGGCGGTGCAGCGATTGGATTAACCATCTCATCTTAGGCAACTAACTTCAATCAATGCCATCACAACCAATACTCAAGATGAGTGGTATCAACAGATCGTTGATTATCTATCTCATTCAGTGCTTCCTCTAGATCTGACTTCTAATGGTAGGATATCTTTTATCCTACATGCTAATCACTATACTATTCTAGGCGGGATCCTCTACAAACGTGGCTTTGATGGTATTTTGCTTCGGTGCCTCAAAACCCCTGAATCATCTAAAGCTATCTAAGAGGTCCATGACGGTATATGTGGTGGACATTTTAGTGGCTTGGCCATAGCTAAACGCATCTTACGATTAGGATATTATTGGCCTTCTCTTAATCAAGATTGCTGTGAATATAATAAGAAATGTGTCAAGTGTCAACAACATTCCAATCTCACACATATCCCCAGTTAGGCTTTACAAACTGCAGCGGATTTGTGGCCTTTTTCACAATGGCGTCTTGATCTCATTGGTCTTATAAATCCCCACTCTTCGCAGCGTCATCATTCTATCATTACTGCCACAAAATACTTTACTAAGTGGGTGGAAGCTATTCCTCTTTCATCGACCAAAGCTAAACCAATAGTTGATTTTGTCTATCAACACATCATTTATCGCTTTGGTGTTCCACACAAACTCATCACAGACAATGGTAAATATTTCAAAAACATCGATTTGTAGAACCTCTATGATGCTTTCAATATCAAACTCAGCTTTTCTTCTCCATACTATCCCCAGGCTAACGGCCAGGCTGAAGCTTCCAATAAAACTTTACGTAATATCCTTGCAAAGGTAACTAGTTGAGCTGGTAGGGATTGGCATTTACATATCCCTTTTTCTCTCTGGGCTTATTGAACTAGCATTCATACTCCTACTGGTGCTACTCCTTTCTCTCTCGTCTATGGGTCTGAGGCTGTTCTTCCTTTGGAAGTCCAGATCCCATCTCTTCATGTTTCTCTCAGAGAATTTGTCTCTGATGAGGACTATCAACAAAATCATCTAGCACAGCTTGAACTATTAGATGAGCAGTGTCTCAACGCTCTTGAGCATCATCAAGTCTATCTGGAGCGTGTAAAACGTGCTTATAACAAGCACTTGCAGCACCGTGACTTCAAAGTTGGTGATCTTGTTCTTAAAGAAAACCAAAATGTCACTACACTAGAAAGTAGTCAGCGTGGTAAGTTTGCTCCTAACTGGATGGGTCCATACGTCATCACTCATAAATATGGGTCTGGGGCTTATCATCTATCTTCCATGGATGGTGTACCTGAAATGAAACCTCTTAATGCCTTGCATCTAAGGCCCTTCTACTATTAAAATATATCTTACACAAATTTAGTCGCAAGACAAATCTTTCATCCATCTAACAACCAGTCATATACTTTCATGGTGATTCGAAACTATGTGGTTCTCCACGTATTGTCTTTTCTACCTTAAATATGAGTATCGCGGCTCTACTCATGGAATTTTTCTTATGGATATGTTCCTCCTCATGGTAGGGACACCTTAATCACTTCTTCATCTGTCCCAAGTGTCTATCTTAATCGGATCTACTCGGGGCATGAGTACGTGCTTTTTATACATTTTCTTCCCCTCTATCTGATCTATCTAGGTCTAAACTCATCTTCTTTCAAAAAGCTCCAAAAAAAAAAGATGCTATCCAAAATTCCTAAAAGATAGACTGATCCCTTGAAGGACAGCTATCCATGCATTATCAAATGAATCAAAAGATATAGACCATGCCCTCGAAGGATGGCTATCATTAAATTCAAAATACAGACCGCTCCCTTGAAGGACGGCTGTTTCTCTCATGGAATTCCCACGGCCTCTCGCATTGATCAGCCTTTCGGCTAGTTTGTACACTTTTTAGCATTACTGAAAGACTTCTTGTATCGATCAGTCTTTCCATATTTAGCAAACTTCCCGCATTGATCAGTTTGTTTTTTTGCAAAAAAATAATAATAAAAAATAAAAAATCATGAAGCTGAGATATAAGACCTTTTGTCGATCATATGGAGAATCCTATTTTCCCAATATGAGCATGTATTCTATCCCTTGTAAATTTCGACAAGATACATACTTACTTCTCCTTCCATTCCCCTCCTAGATCTGGTTTGCGACTAGCTAGCGTCAGGTTTATTCTAACATCGTATGTGGCCTTGTATGCATGGTCCTTTGGTTTCCTATCACAGTCTTTATTTATGGTCGGTTAGGGGCCTAGATTATCATTCTTTTTCTTATCTGGGTGTATTTCCTTTATTTCTCATCAAGGTCATTTCATTACGTCCTTTTCTCTCACAGAGCGCATTTGCCATTATTATTTATTTTTTCATCCAATTAAATTGACATTTAACATGTTAATTTAGTTAAAATCTATCATCTATCTATATTCATCTTATCTGCTTTGTCCACAAAACATATCAAAGCATGTATTGTCAACACATGTGGATCTATCTATATCTATTTTCATCAAAATTAAATTAACATCTTAAACATATCAAATCTATCAATCACATCTATCCATCTATCCATCAAATCATCTAAAAACTTGTACGTCCAAGTTACATTACATCTATCTATATCTATTTTTCATCAAAAATTAAAGTCCACATATTAATCACATCAAATCACATCACATCTATCTATCCTCTATGTCTATGTCCATCAGATCACATCTATTTATCATCTATCACCATATGTCTATATACATCACAATTACGCTACATATATCCATGTCTATCAAAATTAAAAACATGAGAACAATCATATGACAAAGAAAATGATGAATCTATATATAAATGAGTGTCTGTACAACAAAGAATGAATGGCTTTCAATCAAGCCATCTATGTCATATATCAAAAATGCCTTCAAATCGAGGCTACATCAATATATCGATACATCAATCTCTATATCATAAAATCTGACAAGTGGAAGATGCTATCTCCTCCACCCTCCTCTGGACTAGGCTGCCTCTCCTTACCGCCATCTATCGAACTAGAAGCACCTGCTGCTGGGGGCCTACTACCACCTCGGTCTCTCTCAGTGCTCCCTCCCTCTGATGCCCTGCTCACTGTGGCTGTCGCTGATCTCCTCCTCACCCCGTAACGAGGCACATCAAGGGCATGCTGTGCCAGGGCCTCCTCATAGTATCTCACCTCGGCAAGGAGAGACTGATAGGTACTCAGGCTCACCGTGCCAGGTGCTCATAATGGCACTGCTGGTGCTACTGGTGGTGGCCCTCTTACGGTTGTACCCTGTGTCTCAGACTCTAACGTAGTACCTGTATCACCATATTTGGCCCTGAGGGCATCTCTATACTGATAGTAGAGATCTCTCTACTGGATCGCTGTGTCTCGCTCCGGACGAGCTGTGTCTCTCTCCAGTACCAATGCATCCCTCTCCTTTGTCAGAGCCCTGATCTCCTCGAGAGCCGCCTGGTGTGTCTGCGTCAGGGTGGCATGCTCTCCCTCCAGTCTCTCCAGCACTGTGGCCATATCCTCCTCATCGGCATCTATGGATGTTGGCAGGTGTCGTGGTAGCTTTGTCGAATACCATGCCACATAATCGTCATCCACTCCGGCATCATCATCAGTGTCTGTGGAGGATGGGGCCTCCCTCAATGGATCTGTTGGGATCAAAATTGGCAGATCAGTCTCTCTGTTGTCTCGCCTGTAAGGCCTGTAGGTGGTCGGCACTATCTGCACTAGGCCGAATTGTCTCAATACCCGTATAAATGGGACACACTCCCACATATCAGGCCTGCGGCCCCTAACCACCCTGCTCCATCTCAATCCCACCAGGTGAGCATCTTGACCAGCCCATGTTGGGTAGACCCGATATGGTCTCCAAATGACCTGCTCTGGTGTCAGCATCCTGAAGCACTCGGCATACCAATCTACGGATCTCCCTGTATCTCCCGGGGCCATGTCGGCTCGCCATCGCCGGAATCCATAATCAATGGCCCCCATTGCTGCTGGCATCCATGGAAGCCTGGATGGCCTGATCACTGCTATGTGCTCATATGCCCAGCAATGGAGCACAAAACTGACATCAATGCCTATCCTCCTTCCAGTGGTATACATCCATAACTCATAATATATCTGAGCTATCAAGGCATCAGAAAATGTGAACACCTGTCTGAACTGCAAGATATCACAAACGCAATCTAGTAATGACAATGGGAATCTCCCACCTCCTGAATCTGGTAGAGCAAAGTAGGAGATCACCATTTGAATCAACACTATCCGTCTGCTCCTAGAATCATCCTGTCTGTACTGTGAGGCTATCCTCACTACCCCGGACACTATCTCTGAATCATCTGCCCTGTCCCCATATAACCGTCCTAGGGCCCTCTACTACTGCTCTCGTGGAGTAATCTCAATAGGGTCCCCGGTGATCGGTAGCCTTAGGATCCTGTATATATCCTCGTGGGTGATGGTCACCCTGAACCAAAAAGTACAGGTCTGACTGTCCCACTGTCGTACTAATGCTCGAAGCAACTCTACATATCGCGGCACTTGTCGGTAGTACCGAAAGCCCCTGAGCCTGGCTAGCTCTAAGTGGCACCAATCTGTGTCAGTGACATTGGGGAGAATGGTCTCCAGTAGCTCGGGAATAGCATCCCGCATGTGTAACGCCTCTCACGCATGCATCCATGATGTCAAGAGCAATGTTAGCTTCCCATTTATCCAAATCAGAACATCAAAAAAAGAAAAAAAAAACATTCTATCATATTATCAGTCTATCGGTAAAATCGGTGTCGATTTACTTAAATTGGCGTCGATCCAAAATAGTTAACGTCGATTTAATCTATCGGCGCCGATTTCATCAAATTGGCGTCGATTTTTCCAATCGACGCCGACTGGGAGGACGAGTGTCAAAAAAACTCTTACTTCCCATTTATTCCCTTTTCTCTAAAAATTGGAATCCTAATATGCTATTTTATGATAAAAGTATATAAGGGAGTTCCGGTAGGTTCACTTACCCCTGGTCATGTCCTCTTCCGCTTCTGACTGCTCCCAGAGGCTTCCATGGTGCTCAAATCCAATTTTTGACTCTCTCTAAATCAATCGTCACGGTCTAAATAAATCGCTCACGTTTTCCTTTCACATATTTATATGCGCTCAGTACGGTCAGTGCCGATTTGTTTGGTCGATGCCGATTATTATGGTTGGCGCCGATTAATCTAGATCAATGCCGATTTAGGCCTATTGTTTCCGATTGGTTGCACTTTTGCTTCTTCACCTTCCTTTCTTTTCTTTTCTTCCATCTCCTAATCTTCTTGCCATAGTGTTGATGCTTGGCTTATTTATCTGGTCATTATTATGCCCTGAATGTTGCCTTTTGGCACATACTTTCGATATTATCGTTTATTTTGAGCCTGTCTCCTGTACATGGGGCACTCACATTTTTGGCAACTTAGAGTTAACGGGTCTGTAGGCACTCACGTTGTCTGCTTCACAAACCGTTCGGTTGTCCCTACCAATGTATCTCTCTTTAGGTGCTAACTATTTTGCAGTCCTCTTTACACTCATGGGTCTGTAGGTACTAACGTCGTCTCCTATGGAGACCATCTAGACTACCCTACCAATGTGAGTTCCTTAGGTAGCTGCCTTAATGTTATTTTTGTGCGTCATTAATGATAAGATCTACTCTAGACATCTAGTTGGGGCATCCTATATTTTTATTTACCTTTTTCAAACTTGGGATCATTTGTTCTTTCGTGACCCATCCCATCCCTAGTTTGAGGGGGATCACATCATCACTTTTTCTTCCTTTCTTCCACCTCCTTGTTTTTGTCTTGCAACTTTGCTTATCGCAAGTTACTCGACAAAAAGGGATAAAATGTAGACACCTAAAATTGGTTACCTAATTTAGTGTCCCCCACTTTCATTTACCTTCTCGGGTAACCTGGGGCACGTTCATATCACCACTGCCCCCTTAGGGTATTATTCAATATGGACTTTAAAATGTCTATCCTAAGTTTAATTCACCCCATCATGTTTTACCCATAAGTAATTAAATATTAACTATTTAATTACACCTTTTTACATATATCCTAACCACTTATCTACCCCATATCAATTCCTAACCTCCCATATCTATTCTATCCATCTATCCCCCCTATTTCTTCTCCTCCCAAACTGAGCAGCAGGATACTTCCCGTATTTGAGGTAGAAGGATTACTTTATCTTTCCAAAAATCACTCCTTTTGGCCATTTCGGGAGTCTGTTCCCTGATCGGCGCTGACCGACACTCGGTCAACGCTGATTTTTTAGAACGGCACCGATTTCATCTCGGTCGGCACCGATTACAAATAGAAGGCTAGAACTCAGTTCTGGTTAGACAGACAGTGAGTGAGACACAGATACGAAGACAGTGAGTGAGACACAGAGACAAAGAGTTTTGAGCATCCAGTCTGAGCACTATCTATCTAATGAAAGTGAATTCTATCAAAATCAATCCCTGAGAGGAGCACCGTTACTCTGCTCCTACCACATTGACATCGTGAGCCTCTAAGAGATCTCTTGGAGATTATGTTCCTGCATCCTGCAAAGGTGGATCCTTGTCAGTATCTCTACAGCTCCTGCAGATCCAGCGGACATTGACGATCTTGCCTTCGTTCTCCATTTCCCAAATCTTCTTGCAGTTTTCCTTTGATCGACGCCAATTCCATCAAATAGACGCCAACCTATCTTAGTCGATGCCGATTTCTCTCAGGCGATGCTGATTTTACTAATCGACGTTGATCTGACTGCAGATAGGTAGAAGAACTCAGGTAACACAAATCCAGCATTGTTTTCACAGTTTCCTATTTTTTGTTGCTTTCTGTCCACTGTTTAGATTCTATTTTTTACTTTTGATCAGAAAATCTAGTCCTTTACCTACATCTTTTATCATGTATGCTTCTTTCCTTAATTGAAAACGTGGACTGACATCCACCGAGGGAGCTTATCGCTTCCCGGACCCGCTTTTTGGGCAGTCCACTTGAATATCTTTTAACGTGGTCTTTTTTTGTCAAGCATCTATGTCTCACAAGTTTCTTGGATCTGCTTTGCAGGATCGCTCGTGTGTGCCCGTCTTGTCTACATCGGCTTTCTTTTCCATCTACATCTTTGGATCTTGTCTATCAGGTATCGATTTCATTTGAGTTTTTTAGGGTTTTTGTGTTTAGTTTGGTACATTAACTTGGATAGGTAACAAGCGTGAAATTCTTGATCTACAGTTATTTAAAAAAAAAATTATTGTTTCCCCATCAAGGGTTTTACCTCTAATGTTAGAGGATATTTTAACTACTACTACATTTGGTAGCCCTGCACCCCGAATCACACAGCCTAAGCAAAGGAGACTGAGCTACATTATCAACTGAGCTCACCTAGTGGCCGAGCCAAACATTTTGATTGAGCTCTACACCAAATCTTGTTGAAGACTGAGTCAGGAGCCAATCACGTGCATTGGGCAAGTTGAGGCATTCAGATTGGGCTAGGTTATTAAACGGACTACGCTGTGTATTGACCCCTTCCAAAATTTGAGATCAACGGAGTCATATTACGTTACAAGCTCTACATTGTTAAATCTAGCTGAGAATACCCCTAGTTGAGCCCAATATAGGTGATTTGCATTGATCCACCGTGTAATCCCCTAGCGTGCACCCACAAGTTGTTTGAAGCAGTTGTGTGTTTCATTCAAGCCGAGCTCACTTTTAACTGAGCCGAGTTTTTTATTAAGCAAAAACAAGTTACATCAGGAAAATAAGTTGGATAAATACAGTGAGTCAAATCAAATCAGTGGAGTAATACCACGCAGCCCACAAGCCTACCTCCATTAGCACATCATTGAGGTTCTCAATTGCCATTTGAGCTGAGCCATATCTCCAACTTGTGTAG
Organism: Taxus chinensis; assembly: GCA_019776745.2. Lineage (NCBI taxonomy): Eukaryota > Viridiplantae > Streptophyta > Pinopsida > Cupressales > Taxaceae > Taxus > Taxus chinensis. The sequence goes on from CM034152.1 coordinate 775,055,820, forward strand.
CCATCTTCCGTCAGACCTGTAGAAATAAACTAAAGCACATTAAATCAATACAAAAGATGGCCAAAGTAATAGAAGACAAAGGTGGTGAAAGGAAAACAAACATGTAGATCCGTTTAACATGGAAACTGTTATCCATATTTCACCCCCGTGCCAAATATTGGATCAACCACGACCTTGCATAAGAGGAACCTGAGAAAATTCATTTAGATCTTACACATTGGTCGCAGAAGGACTCAATTATGGAGTGGTGGAGGCCAAGAGAGATCAAAGGACCATGTGCAAAATAAACGACTCTGTCGGGCCTTTTCCACGTCTTAAATCCATTCTCCAAGTTACAAGTAGACTCAACAATGAGATAACAAGGTCAAACAAGAAGGGGCGATGCCGCAGAGGAACCATAAATAAAGAAAAGGTTTCTAAATGAGTGCCAGACTACCGTGTGTCCCAGGGGAAAGTAGGTCATCAGGGGAAAAGTTTATTTTTTGCCCCTTGCTATCTCAAAAGGATAAAAGTTGCAAAATGGCCCACAACTCCACCCAAGGAAAAATTCAACATTTGGGCATGAGTCAAAACCAAAGCGGGGAGTCAGAGGAAAAGGTGAGAGATTTCCTTTCATTCAAAAGGCACAAAGATAAAGATGGAAGTGCATTTCCCAGCCAACCAAAAGGAGCCACATGTCCAGGTAGAGCTTCGGGGCTGCGGGAGGTTTTTAGTTTTGTGTTTTTGTGCAAAAGGGAAAAAGATAAATTACAGACCCATCAGCCTAGATTTTCTTCCAACCTGGCTGCCACGTGTCCCATACCCAAAGGGGGACCCATTTTTCAAATTGTTTTCCCGCCCATTTGTACGGACTCACTACAAATTTCAAAGGGTCATATCTTTCGACTCAGGGCTCAAAATATTACAAATCTGACACCGTTGGAAAGATCTCGGCCTCACCCATGCCATGGAGGTCTGAAACTTTAATTTTGATGAGGTTAGGTGAAGAAAAATGGAGGAAAAATCTTCAGGATTTCAATGCAGGGTGTTCTTGCCTCAACAACCAGATCAGATTTGATCTATTTCACCGTTTCCTCTTCCTTCAAGGCACCGAACCAAGGATTGATGCATTAAAGACAGATTTGGGGGGGAGATTCATTAGAGTCATTAAAAGTGGTGGTTGAGCTTCAACCTATTTTTTCCCGCTTCTGTCTCTCTTTCTTCTCTTAGGTTGAATATATAAAGTTGGGGGCAGGATTCATTGTAAAGGGTTGGACATTCCTTGTTTTGCAGGCTTTTTTCTCCTTCTGGAAAAGGGATTTTTGGGGTTTAGGCCTTCCATAAAAATTGTAATACGTTTCTACCTTTTATCTCCTTTGTAATGAACTGTATCAATCCATAGAGCAATAAAACACATTTGTGATCAATCTTAAATCCTTTCTTGTCTCTTTTGCTTTCATTTGGTTTTCCATTACAGATATGGCTATCTATGCTTGTTTATTGTATGCATTTTGTTGGTTTGTGTCTATTGGAAAAATAAGTGTTTATCATTCCTTTGGTGCATCATCTGGTAGTTTAGTTATTTCTCATTTCTTATACTCTTTTATCCCTGTCTCCTTGGCAAGTTTTAGATTAGGTATATAGATAGATCCTCTACAAATCCTTACGTATGCACCTAAACAGAGGGATAAGGAACCAACCTTTAATTTGGAGAGCTTTTCCATTTTTGCAAGGCACCACACTTTGGGAAAAGTTCAATGTTATGCAATCACACCAGAGGATTCTGCCTTAGAAAAGTAGATCTTTAGAACTCATTTGGGGGTGCTGTGATTTCACACTAATAGAAACTCTAAACTCTCCTCCTCGCCACAAAAGTTCCACTCAGATCTCAAACTCAACACTACCATGTTTTCATTCAATAGGTCATTCAGAGCTTCTTTAATTTAAATATAATTTTCTTCAGTTTGTTAACCAAGTGCACAAGTGGCTGGTTGGTTAGTTTAATCAACTTGGGTGGGTGAGGTGAGGGGTTCGACCCCACCCCCAACAATATTTTTTAAACCAATTTGTTTTTAGTGTAAAAATAGTTAAACCACCAAACTTGGAAGGGAATTTAGTGAAAAAAACCTTGACTAAATAGCTTAGTCATTGCTAAACAGGCTACTAAAATTTTAGTGAGAAAAACCCTAATATAGGGCAAAAACATTCTCCTAATAGGCATATTTTTTAATTCCAAAAAACATTCACAAAAAGGGGGGTACCGGAAAAATCCATTTTAAGCAAGTCTTTTATGGTTTTTCGCTCACAAGGTCATTTTGGGCTCCAGAGGCCGCCAGGGCCCGAAAAACAAAAAACAATTTCCTGTCATTCAATTTTTTCAAAATTTTTGAATGTAATTTGTATAATATACTGATTTGTAGGTTGCCATAGTTAACTACAAAATTTATAACTGCTCAGAAACTGGCAGAATATTGTACTCAAAAATAATAAAATTTGGTTCAAAAACACTCACGAGATCCTAGATCTTATTCGCAGCGTTCGGTATATATAGTGCCTCTGGGAAGCACTTACGGGTAAATCCATTACAACTACTACTGCACTTAACACCTAATATAGCTACAACAATGTCGTCTAGGAATCAATCCTTTAAATCAACGAGGAGTAATAAGGTCACAGTGCACACACTATGAGCCATCCCATCCGTTTGTGAACGATTGACGACATAAATCCGGACTGAGAAATTATGCGAGTATATAGCAAATTTATGCACATGTATGAGGTTATTTCTTTAAGTCGGTGATAATAATTGCATAGACCCCTTTCAGTACTATCTTGGTACCACGTATCTGTCGACATTAAAATTTTCCTTCGTAATTTCTATTTTATTAATGTATGTATTAGGAATAGGATGTTGTTAAGTATAATTAGTAGTGGCGTCCAATAGAAGATAACGGCGCCATCAGTACGGTGCCACCAATAAAGTAGAGTACGGTAACAGTCAAAGTACAAAAGGAATGTTGTGGTAAAAAGTAAATATTTTTCGTAAGTGGTCCAGTAATGTTAAAATGTCAAAGTTGGGGTAAGTAGAGAAGTAGGGTCTACATGATTAGGAATTAGAAATATTATATTTGTAATAAGGACAAAGAGTGATGTCATAAATATTTTGTGTATTTTATTTGTAAAAAGTCTAAAAATGTGGAACCCATGTGAAATGATAAGGTTTATCTTATCTTAAAAGATAAGCCTACATGTAAAGATAAGAGTTAAGGTATGGAATATGATTCGTTAGAATTAGATTTCTTATCATATCTTAGAGATAAGATGGATAAGCCTGGAATTCCTATAAATAGAGAGGCCACCCCCCTCATTTAGCATAGAAGGAAGTAGTGAGAAATATTGTATGAGTAAGTGTGTAAAGGAAGCCATCATTTTGAAGGTGTGTTAAAGAAGCCATTAAGAGGTGTAATTGTGAAGTTTCTCCCATAGTTATTGTTGGAAGGAAAGTGAAGTCAGTAACACTTGAAGTACCTCATGGGTGAGATTGTAACAATTTCATGTTGATATTATAATTTACACTGATATTTCAGATTTATCATTATTCCTTCTTATCATAGTCTATAGTATTCTTGTGTTATGTTTGTTGTTGTGTTTCCAGATTACATCCACCAAACTAAAAGTTGTGCATTAGTAAATAATCATAGCATGAGGAGTTCCCGGTGAAGAATTATCATAGTGCCGGATTGGTGATGACATTTTGGTTCCATTGCCGGGACCATTCCTCATTGGTGGATTTTCTGGAGAGATATTCCCACTTAGTAGAAATCATTTGGAGGGTAACCTTGTTTTTACTGTGCATAGTAGTTACCATGGTAAAGTCACTTTTTACCGTGAATAGTATTTACCACAGTAAAGTCACTTTTTACATGAATAGTATTTACCACAGTAACTTCACTTTTTACTGTGAATAGTGTTTACCACAGTAAAGTCAGTTTTTACCACAGTAAGTCAAGTTTTACCATAGTTTACCGTGGTCATTTCTATTTTCTATTATAGTGATTCCAATTATTTGTGCACATAAGTCTTGTTGATTGTACTTGTGGGTTGGTATTTCACTGTGGTTACTTTTGAAAATGGGGAAGATTCATGTTTTTTCAGCCCAATCTAATGAAGATGCTTCCTCTTTCATTCAAGAGTTTAAACGATCTTGTATTTGTAATGGCCTTATAAGAAGGGAACAATGGACTGAATTTTTTCCTACCTTTTTGGATGGTTCAACCCTTAGGTGGTTTGAAACACTAGGTGATAATGTGAAAAACTCATGGGATTTATTAACTGAAAGTTTTCTTGAAGAATTTGGTGAACAACAGAAATATGCAGATCTCATGATCGATATCACAAAGCTATCCCAAGGAGAGAAGGAGAAGATAAGGGATTATCATGCTCGTGTTCTAGAGCTAAGGAGGAAGCTCGATGCCCAGATCCGGAAGGAAGGATTAGCGGATGGGTTGATGAATGGCATGGATAATCTCCTCTGTAAGCACTTCATTCTTGGGATGAAGCCAGAGATCAGACAACGAGTGAAGTATGACCGCCCAGCTACCATTGAACAAGCAAAGGAGATTGCAAGAAGGCAAGAAGAAAGCATGGAAGAGGAGCCCAAAGAAATTGTTGCTAAAGTAGAGCCTACACCAGCACCTTTGGTCCAGAATCCACAACCACTCTCGGTGAGCACAAATCTTTCTCCTAGTACATCTACTGAGTATGAAGATCTGCTCAGGAAGATGGGCTAGTTAACTATTAATCTTCTTCAAGGAAAAGAATTTAGTTCTCAGGGAGGAGATAGAGGTCCAAAAAGAAATATTTCTGAAGTTGTATGTTATGGTTGTTATAAAAAGGGTCATTATAAGTATAATTGTCCAGATAGAGCTTCTACATCTGGTACAAGAGATAATGATAAAGGAAAAACACCTGTGAATTCTTTTGATGTAGTAGATAAGAGCATAAATAATGAAGTAGATGTGTTTGTAACAAAAAGAAAGAAAGAAAAAGATAACCAAGATGGAAATGATCCTAAGAAGATGAAAGGAGAAACTAGTAAGAAACATAGGAGAAGAAAGTTGGGTGTGCAGGATTTTCTGATTTCACAGGGACAAGGACCATACTCCATCTTAGAAGATCTGTCCAAAAGGCCTGCAAATATTACATATGGTCAACTCTTGGCTATGTCTTCTGAGAAGAGGCGGGAGCTGCGAAGTGGACTCAATGCTCGACGAAGGAAGGAGGTTGAGGTCCCTGTTTTGGAGGCAGAGGCGGATCCCTACGCTCCACAAGCTGAGGTATTATGTAATGGTATTTCAATTCATGATGTCTTAGTTGATGGAGGTGCTGCAGTTAATGTAATGACCGAGTCTGTAATGAATATGTTGGGTTTAAAAATTGATCGCCCCTCAACACTTATGTTAAGGTCATTAAATAAGGGAAAAACTAAACCAGAAGGTGTTGTTTCAAATGTGGCAATATCTGTTATGGGTGTTGTATGTGTGGTAGACTTTCAGGTGATGAAAAATGGTACTGTTGCGTACCCAATGTTGTTGGGAAGACCATGGCTAAGGAGAGTTCATGCAAGAAACTACTGGAATGAAGGCTTCATGACACTTGGACGTGGTAGAGAGAGGGTGAAGATAAATTTGATCCCTCGGCATCATAAGGCAGAACCTGTGGATTCAAGTGATGAAACTGATGATTGGACATCCTCTGATTACTCTAGTACCAGTGAAGTGGACACTGAAGATGAAGAAAGTGAGGTTGATGTTTCAGTCATGGATATCCTTCCAGTCACACCGACTCATGACCCCATAAAATTATCTGAAGAAGAAATTGATGATCGTCTCCAACAAATAAAGATTGGTGATGCTGTGATGGAGAGTGAGAAGGAATCCTACCTCCAGCTCTTTCGAAGGTACATACACATATTCACTTTTGATTACAAGGAACTCCGTCAAGTAAGTTGGGTAGAACATTCTATTGAGCTGGTAGATGGTGCTAAGCCCATAAAGCAAATGCCATATAGAATGAATCCTAATTTTTCCAAGACTGTAAAAGAAGAAATAGATAAGTTGCTTGATGCAGGATTCATATTTGTTGTGGAGAATTCAGAATGGGTTTCTCCCATTGTGATCTCAATAAAAAATAATGGGAAGCTATGCATTTGTGTTGATTATAGGAAGCTCAATAAGGCAACAAAGAAGGATCATTACCCTCTTCCATTCTTAGATCAGATCTTGGACGAAGTAGCTGGCTAGGAGTGTTATAGTTTTGCTGATGGATATAGCGGATACAACCAAGTTCGTATAGCAGAGAAAGATCAGCTGAAGACCACGTTCACCACTCCTTGGGGAACGTTTGCTTATAGAGTTATGCCTTTTGGGTTGTGTAATGCTCCGGCAACGTTCCAACGCTTGATGAATAGGGTGTTTGAACCCTACATTGGGAACTTCATCAGAGTATTTCTGGATGATTTTTGCATCTATGGGAGCAAGATGGACCACCTGCACCAGATGGAGACAACATTTCAAAGGTTAGATGAAGCACAAGCCTCACTAAACCCTACAAAGTGTGTCTTTGGATGTTCTAAAGGTGTTTTGTTAGGGCATGTTGTATCCAGAGATGGTATTGGTACTGATCCTGATAAAGTTTCAAAAATCAAAGAGTTACCATTTCCTATGAATAGAAGTAAGTTGAGATCATTTTTAGGCCATGTGGGTTACTATAGAAGGTTCATCAAGAATTTCTCAAAGATTGCACAACCACTAACCCAGTTCTTGAAGAAGGATGTTACTTATGAACCAGGAAATAAGGCGCATGAAGCTTTTGAACAACTGAAGGAAGCCCTGGTGTCTTCACCTGTTTTAAAGAATCCAGATTGGAGCAAGCCATTCATTGTGTATACTGATGCCTCAGATGCAGCACTAGGAAGTACTCTGAGCCAAAAGGATGAAAATGGGAATGATCATCCAGTTTACTTTGGGAGCAGACAAATGAGCAGTGCTGAGGTAAATTATACTGTAACTGAAAAAGAGGCTCTAGCTATCATTTTTGCTGTAAAGAAGTTTAGAAATTACTTGCTAGGGCAGAAATTTATAGTTGTAACAGATCATCAGGCTCTAAAATATATTGTAAATAAGCCTAACCCATCAGGGAGGATAGTAAGATGGATAATTTTGCTACAAGAATTTGAATTTGATATTATAGATAGGCCAGGAAAGAAGCATGTCAATGCAGATGCACTCTCTCAAGCCTATGATGGTTTAGGTTCATCTTGTGATGATAATGATTTCCCAGATGCAGCATTGTTATCCCTTGACACAATCCCTAGTGAATACATAGATATTTGGAATTATCTGAATGAATTCAAGTTTCCTGATGGTGCCAATGCAAAGACTAAGAGGAAGATTACTCAAGCCAGTCGTCCATATTCTATTCTGCATGGAGTATTATTTCGAATAGGACCTGATGGACAGTACAAGAGGGCAGTTGGACGTGATCAAGGGAAGGAGCTGATAGAAGAATTCCACAATGGTACATGTGGAGGACACTTCTCTGGACAACTTACAGCAAGAAGGATCTTGGATGCAGGTTATCACTGGCCCACTCTTTTTAGAGATTGTTATAATTATTGTAAGACATGTGATATTTGTCAAACACATGGTAACCGTAAGACTTCATCAGCTCCATTATGCCCTATTCTTCCACTTGGTCCCTTTGAAAAGTGGGGAATAGACATTGTAGGTCCACTTCCAACTACCCCACGCCAAAATAAGTATATTGTAGTTGCCACAGATTATTTAACCAAGTGGGTTGAAGCTAGGCCATTGAAAACAACTTCCATGGATGAAGTGGCAAGGTTCATATATGAACGCATTGTCACTAGATTTGGTTGTCCATTAGAAATTGTAACAGATCAAGGAAGCCACTTCATTAATGAGGTGGTAGAAGCCCTAGTCAATAAGTTTTCTATTAAGCACAAGAAGGCAACAACATACAAGCCAAGCACAAATGGACAGGTGGAACGAACAAATTTTGTGTTGTGTCAAATTCTAGCAAAAGATGCAGCCTTGCAGGTACATAAGTGGGATAAAAGGATTCATGCAGCATTGTGGGCATATAGGGAAACATCAAAGTCAGCAACAGGATACTCCCCATTTCAGTTGGCTTATGGCATTGATCCAGTTCTTCCTATTGAGTTTGATATTCCCACTATGAGAGTTATGAAAAATGAAAGGATGGATGAAAGTGATTCAGTAAAAGAAAGGTTGGTACATCTTCATTTGCTAGAGGAAATGAGGGAAATAGCGAAGGATACAAGCTATAAGAAGAAAATGAAGCAGAAGGAATACTTTGATCAAAAGATCCGTTGGTCTCCATTTCATGTGAATGACTTGGTTCTAGTATATGATTCCAGATACAAAAAAAGAAGACAGAGAAAATTTCTTCCAAAATGGATGGGGCCCTACAAAATAGCAGCTGTGCATGAAAATGGTACATACCGACTGGAGGAATTGGATGGTACTCCCATTACGAAATGGGTCAACCATGACAAGTTAAAGATTTTCCAGGCACCAGCTTCAGAATGTCCATAAGAGTCTACTCCGAGGATGGAGTAGAAGCTAGGAAGGGGGAAAATGTCGACATTAAAATTTTCCTCCGTAATTTCTATTTTATTAATGTATGTATTAGGAATAGGATGTTGTTAAGTATAATTAGTAGTGGCATCCAATAGAAGATAACGGAACCGTCAGTACAGTGCCGCCAATAAAGTAGAGTACGGTAACAGTCAAAGTACAATAGGAATGTTGGTAAAAAGTAAATATTTGTCGTAAGTGGTCCGGTAATGTTAAAATGTCAAAGTTGGGGTAAGTAGAGAAGTAGGGTCTACATGATTAGGAATTAGAAATATTATATTTGTAATAAGGACAAAGGAGTGATGTCATAAATATTTTGTGTATTTTATTTGTAGAAAAGTCTAAAAAGGTGGAACCCATGTGAGATGATAAGGTTTATCTTATCTTAGAAGATAAGCCTACATGTAAAAATAAGAGTTTAGGTATGGAATATGATTGGTTAGAATTAGATTTCCTATCCTATCTTAGAGATAAGATGGATAAGCCTGGAATTCCTATAAATAAAGAGGCCACCCCCCTCATTTAGCATAGAAGGAAGTAGTGAGAAATATTGTATGAGTAAGTGTGTAAAGGAAGCCATCATTTTGAAGGTGTGTTAAAGAAGCCATTAAGAGGTGTAATTGTGAAGTTTCTCCCATAGTTATTGTTGGAAGGCAAGTGAAGTCAGTAACACTTGAAGTACCTCATGGGTGAGATTGTAACAATTTCATGTTGATATTATAATTTACACTGATATTTCAGATTTATCATCATTCCTTCTTATCATAGTCTATGGTATTATTGTGTTATGTTTTTGTTGTGTTTCCAGATTACATCCACCAAACTAAAAGCTACATGGAAGACAAATATCGAGACACAACTTGAGTTTAAAGAAATCTGGCCTATTGTGACTGGTACTTTGACTAGATCAACTATTGATACTACACAACAGAGGTAGTTTGATAGATCAGATCAGAAATTCAAAATCATCATCTTGTTTGGAGTGTTCGACGATGTGTAACCCCACATTTGTGATGCCACATATAGCCAAAGAAGCATGGGATAAGTTGAGCACAATATACAAGGCCAAGAAAAAGAATGTTATACTGAATTTACAGAGTTAGTTACACACATTGAAGTTCAAGTAGAATGAGAAAATTGAAGCTTTCTTAAGAAGAGTTGTAGAGTTTAGGGCTTCACTTCTAGCCTTGGGAGAAGCATTCTGGTCTCATATAATGCTCTCATTCCCATTGTTTTGAGAGCACTCCCCTCTTCTTACCCACATTTTTGTTACAACACTAAACATGTTAGATATGACAGTTAGTTTTGAAAAGTTGGTAAAATTACTGCAACAAGAGGAAGCCATACACAACGAGAATGATGAAGAAGAGAAGGCACTCTCTTCACATCAAAAATGGAAAGGAAAATGTAAATAAAAGCCTAATTCTTACCAAAAATCCCAAAATCAAAATCAAAATTGATATCAAGGGAACAAACAATAGAAGAAGTAATGTCCTAGTCTGCAAAAGAGGACATGACCTGACAATTTTTTTCATATAATGCTTACAATAAAGGTTCATCAAACAAATATGGACCTCCACAACAAAAATCTCACAAGGGAAATTCTAACAACAATCATGGGCAAAAAAAGAGGAACTAGAAAAGAAGACCCCATAAACAAGGAAATATTGTTGAACAATAAGAACAATCAGACAATGAAGACTACTTGTTCACTGCTCAATCAGGTGAACCATCCACATCATCTAGTGATGTTTGGTATGTTTGATTCAAGGAGCCACTCGACATATGACCATGACCAAAGAGACTGTTTTAATTCAATGAGGGACATGCCATCAAAAAATCATGTTTCGTTGGGAGATGATTATTCATATACGGTTCAGGGGATTGGGAACATTTCTCTACCCCTTGGTTCACACAACTGTAGACTATCTGATGTCTTATATGTCCCTAGGTTGACAAAAAAATCTTCTTTCATTCTGTTAACTCCTTGATCAAAATCTTAAAAATTGAATTTAATAGTCATTCTGGCAAGAAAATGTGTTTGATTCGAGATAAATCATGAGGCTCAAAAATATTTGTGAAAGCCTCTAATGTGGGACACATGTTCTATCTTGATTTTGTCCATAGAGATGATCAGGAACTTATGGCTAAGAAATCTACCTCAGCACAGTTGTGGCATCAGAGACTTGTTCATGTAAGTTTCAAGTATCTCGAGACACTTCACCAACACAATATGGTACGTGGGCTACCATCTCTTCAGAAGGATACAAACAAGTATCTTGTCAATACCTAGCAGGAAAAAAACACAAAGCTTCATTCTAGAAGAGTACATATTCAAGCTCATAGTAAGACTTTGATCTGGTTCATACCGATCTTTACGGTCTCGATGCAACCGAATTCATTCTAGCATTCCATTACTTCATGCTTTGTGTTGATGACTATTCAAGAAAAATGTGGATTTTTTTGTCTTCGTAAGAAAAGTGAAGCTTTTGAAACTTTCAAGAAGTTCAAAGAAGCTATTGCGAATGAAACTGGTCATCACATCAGAACTCTCCACCTCAGATCGAGGGGGGGAATTCACCAGTAATGAGTTCAAAGAATACCCAAAAATTCACAAAATTCATCGATAAATGCCTCCTCCACATACATCGCAGCAAAATGGTGTTGTTGAGAGAATAAATTGTACTATCATGGAAATGGTGCGATGCATGATTGATAACTCTAGACTTACAAAAACATTCTAGGCAGAAGCAACAGAGGCAATAGAGTATTTCTTGAACAGAGTGCCCACAATTGCTCTTGACGTAGTAACACCACAAGAAGCATGGTCAAATCAGAAACCATCTATTGCACACCTTAGAGTATTCATGTGTAAAGAAAGTATGCACATACCCAAGCAAAACATAAAGAAATTGGACATGAATTCACAAAAACTCATCTTAATTGGGTATAGTGAAGAGACTCTTGGGTACTGATTTATGGATCCAAAGACCAAGAGAGTCTACACCAGCAGAGATGTTGAGTTCTTTGAGAAGAAGGAAGACAGAGTCTTCTCCTCCAGACTCACCTAGATGTAGATTTTTCACTAGTTGTAAAACCTGAAGCTGATGTTCCCACAGATGATGAAAGTGATGATGGGGATGATGGTGTTGATCTGATAGAACCACGACCCATGGGAATAGTTCAACATATGCCTAAGTGGTGTACTAGCACATTACGAGATGCAAGAATGGATGCTCCACCAGATACATCCACCCCTGGATGACGGACTCACAGTAAAGTAAGAGAAGAAATGAAATTTTCTTTGATGAGTAGAGTTATTGAATCTAATGATCCCTCTATAGTCCAAGAAGCCCTTCAGTCAAAAGATTGGAAAGATGCCATGGACACTAAATATCAGTCAGTGATGAAAAATAACACTTGGTAACTTGTCGGTCTTCCACCAGGGAAGAAACCCATTGGGAGAAGATGGATATTCAAAACGAAGTACATGAAGCAGATGGGACAATGGAAAAGTACAAAGTGATACTAGTAGCAAATGGGTATGCACAAAAAGAAGGCATTGACTATGAGGAGACATTTACTCCCATAGCTAAGATCAAGATGATCAGGACGATATTTTCTCTAACTGCACAGTTTGGTTGGAAAGTCCATCAGATGGATGTAAAAATTTCCTTCCTGAATGGAGATTTACAATAAAAGGTCTACATGACTCAACCTGAGGGATATGTAGTACCTGGTCAAGAAGAAAAGGTATGCAGACTCAGGAAATATTTGTATGGCCTCAAACAGGCACCTCAGGCATGGTACATCAAAATTGATGAGCATCTCATACAACATGGATTTGTTAGAAATCCATTTGATCCCAATCTTTACCTCAAAAAGCAAGGGGGGAGATTGTGATTGTCCTTGTCTATGTCGACGATCTAGTCATCACTGGCAGTTCAGTGAGGATGATCGATGCAATGAAGAAATATCTTAATCGATCATTCGACATGACCGATCTCGGGCTAATGCACTATTGTCTTAGATTGGAAGTATGGCAGAAAGAGAATCACATTTTTGTTTCTCAGATGAAATATACCAAGACAACACTCAAGAAATTTAGGATGATGGATTACACACTAATTATTACACCTATGGAGAACAGATTGAAGTTATCTCATTCAGATCCATCTCCTGAGGTAAATGCCACTCTCTATCGGTAGTTGATTGGGAGTCTCATTTACCTGACTTACACTAGACCAGATATCAGCTTTCCAGTGAGCTATCTATCCAGGTTCATGCAGGAACCCAAAGTTTGTCATTAGAAATTGGCAAGGCGCATCTTGAGATATCTCAAAGGATCAGTGGATCTTGGTCTAGAATACAAGAAGAATGAACAACTTCTTCTTGTCAGGATATTCACATTCAAATCATGTAGGCAATATTGATGATAGAAAATCCACTTCAGGATTTGTATTCTTTATGGGATCTGGACCAATATTATAAGGAATCAAGAAACAACACTTTATTTCTTGTTCTTCCATAGAATCTGAGTATCATTCTGTAGGAGAAGTTGTTTGTGAAGTGATTTGGCTATGTCGCATACTCGAAGGACTTGGAATACCACAGGACAAATCGACCACCATGTATGTTGACAATGAAGGTGTTCTCAAACTTGTTCGCAATCCAGTTTTTCATGAAAGAACAAAAAACATTGAGGTACAAGAACAATTCATATGTGAGCATGTCTTGAAGCACAATATACAACTTCATTTTTGTCCAACATCTGAACAAAGAGTAGATATCTTCGTGAAGTCACTTGCACATGACAAGTTCAAGTTGTTCAGAGAGTTCCTCTCCTCATCCCTTGAGACAATGCAAAATTAAGGGGGGGAATGTTAGGATAATTAATTATGCATTGTATAATTAATTATAATTATTAATTACTTATTATTATAACATTATTATATTAATTAGTTGTATAATGTTATATGTTTTTATGAACCATATTTGGCTTATTATATTCACGGGTATAATTGTTATGTTGTTATAACAATTATGTCATTATTCATTTGTGCTTCCCGGATGTATTTTGGAAGCTACTGTGTTTTAGTTTTTTTGTTGCATAGTTGCAACTCCGTATTTGTTTGTATATTAGGCTATCCAATATGTATAAATATTGTAGCCTGTACTATTGTATTTGATTGATTTCACATTAATAAATTAATACAGGCTTCCGTCCCTATTTGTGAAACTATAATGTCACCTCAAAAGGTATAAACTACTAATCAACCTTCTATTTTTAGTTTTCTTGTTCAAACAACACATCTAAGTATGAAGCATTGATCCATCGATTAAATTTGGAAAGAAAGAGAGGTATTAAGAACTTGCAAGTGATTTAGATATATCGAGTTGATTGTAAACCAAATAAGAGGGTTGAAAGCTACTAAGAATGATCATCCTAAAGGGTTATAAGAATAGGTTATGGAGGATCTCATTGAAGAATTTGAAGGATTCAACATTGAGGCCATACTACGGAAGAAGAATGAGGCTGGGGTGAGACTTGTCACAGTTGGATTATACATTTGATTTTTTTGATAGTACCCCTCCAAAGAGAGATCAAACTCAGTCTCATATCACATTGGTTGTAAGGCCAGTTATTCTAGATAACAATACAAGTTGGTAAGTATTTGAAAGTGATCAACAGATCATAAATGTTCTTCAAGAATGATTAACTAAAACTAACTAAACTATGGGATTTATAATAATAGTTAATCTAATATAGGAGGACTGAAATGTTGTAAAATACTGATTAAAACAGTATGTAATAATTTTAAATAATCATATCAAATGAAACTAAACCATAATATGAAAGAGAAGAGTGAGGAAAAGACTCAGTTGATTTAAGAAGACTGTTGCATGAGTCTTGCAGGTCTAATTGACTGAATTCCAGAAGCAAGAATTGACCACTCATAAGTCTTGTAAAGGCCATATTTAGAGGATCTTAGCTGGACTGGAGTTACCAGGAGGGTATTGGGGCTCCACGGGGCGCCTTGGTATGCCAGAATAGGTGCCCTAGTACCTGAAAATGCTCAAAATATGATTCTTTTAGTGTTGCAAGATGTTTGCTGAAATATTATGTCTGTCATACTAGATCTACTGAGTTTGCACCTGATAACGTAAGTAATGTAGGATTAAGGAATGAATTGAATAAGACAAAGAATTATCAAAACCTTAAAAATAAAAGATGAAAAATGAATGGGTCAGACTAACCTTAGCTACCACAACAGTGGGCTTACTAAACTAATCGCCATACTACATTTCATACCCAAATGTAGTTCTGTGTGTGTGTGTGCATGTGTTTCATAGGTGCTCTTATGTCAGTTGCACTTTGTGAAGTAGCGAGCAATAATAACTATAGAAAATGTAATAACATGTGTGCATGGAATAAAATAGAATCCTTTCCCCTATCTTGTGTGTGTTATGTAGATCTCCTAGCATTGATGCATGTCACTATGTGGATGCAAGTAATGCAATATATGCAACTCTAGATGGAGTGGTAATAGTAAGTGACATTGTGACCCTCATTATGGTATCATAACTTTATATTTATAGGGTTATCTTACTCTAATTTCATAATTAACCCCGACATGGTCGACTAGGAAAAAGATAAGGATGAAATATAGCTAGAAACATCCCAAAAAGAGAGTGGGAAAGTGCAAAGAGGATTAGGGCACCCAGAGTGGGACCAGGGTGCCACGGGGTGCCCCAGTCCTAGGCTTAAGTTCCCTGGTTAGAAATAGGATACAAATGATAGGAAAGTGATGAAATAGTGTGGGTGCAATGTATGGGAATGACAAAATAAAAGGTAAAATAAGATGGCCAAAAAGGTGGGATTAATTAGTACTTTCTTCACTTAAAAACATTCTAAATAGTAGTATGAGACCGGGCTAAATAATGCCCAAAGTTCATGATTTTGTGACTACATTTTTCCCCTACTTTATGTTGGTGAGCAGAAATCTCGGTAACATAAAGTAGATAGAGATGTGTACCTGATGCCCATGTAGAGTGTAGTAGAAATTGTGTCGAAGGACTAGACAAAAGCGTGGAATCATAAAAAAAGATGGAGGAGTGTGGAAACTATAGATGAAAAATGTGCATAGAAAAAGTGATAAGAGTGAACCTAGGGTGAAATGCATGTGTAGATGCTGCAATGTGTAGTGTACCTACATTGTTAGTAAAGGAAATTTTCATCTTGGTGTGTTATCATTGTGTTTTCCTCATTGTTTTGTTTGTTTGTTGTCCCCAATTTGATTTCTTGTTTCTCTTACGGATCGGACTTGCAAGTAGAAAATGATCAAGTATTCAAATATGTATGTATGTAAATGTCGAATACACTATGTAAAATATGTAAGTGTAAAGTATGATAAATGAAAAAATAAATGGAACATGTACACCTGATCCGTGATCAAGAAAAGGTTGTAGAAGGATATCCTATAATGCTGCGAGTTTTTTGGGTGATCTCATGCCACCCTAGCTGAAGAAGTGTAGGGAGGAAATTCTCTATGTCCTCCAACCTTTGACCACTTTCTACTAAAATTTATGTGAAGAGATCTCTGTACTGTCCTAGTTTTTTGGGTGATCTGATGCCAAGTGGCTGAAGTAGTGTAGAGAGGCAGACCCACTGTAACCCCCAAGCTTGTAACTGCTTCCTAGAAATTTTAAGGACACCATATCCTGTAAAATCCATTGTGTATGGAGTTCGTAGACTGGTTTGAACTCACTCATTGTATGTAAAATCCACTAATTCCAAGGATAGAAAGTGCATTATACTGAACCGGTTTAAATATGTTGTGTACTAGTATGTAAAAACCCTCAATGATGCCCCCCTCTTTGGGGATACATGTGATGTCACTGATAGGAGAAATGCAGCCCCAAAAGAGGACCAACCACATGTACATCTGTAACTCTTCCCTATAGGGGGAAGGGAATGTGCTTGGTAGAAACCAAGGCACATGCACAAAATGGGATAGCTAGCCAAAAAAAGTGTTAGTCCAAAAACACATGCATGTAATAAGACAAGTGTAAAATACGTAGAGAATGTAAAAAACTACATACATAGTAGCGTAAACACACTGAAAAAACAAGTAGGCCACATAAATTGGGTTGCAAGCATGGGACATCACTCACGATGTCGCAAGACTTGCAAGGCTTTCATGGCCGCAAACAATAAACAAGTGTGCACACAAACATAGGGCAAAGCCCACATACAATGGTGGAAAATAACATACAAGTAGAGAAAAATAAACAAGTAGTCATGGAAACATGTAATCCTGAAAAAACAAGTGTTGCACATAGAACAACCCATTAGCAGGTTAGAGAAATAACTAATATGTCAAAGCATGTATGGTAAAATAATATAAGATGCTAAGTACAAAATGATACAATAACACTAGAAAGATGAATGTGGATGCCCCCAGTGACTAGTATATGAATGGTACAAGGTGAGCATCCATGCCAAGTGTAAAAGTCTTATATCTGTGATCACACTAAACAAAAGCGTGAATGCACATGTGTGTATGATATAGATAATGAAATTTAAGAAATCAATCTAACATGCGTAGTAAATTGATCATGTAAATCATTGAATAAACAAGAGTAAATGCCCCCAAGACAATGTAGTATGTTATGGGTGAATAGAATGGAATGCAAAATGGAATGATAGGGGCAACGTGCCCCCCAAGTGTATGGAAGTGTAATGCAATGAGGTTCATTTTGTTTTCCCCCTCAATAGTTTAGAATGAACTGTAAATGAGAGTGCGTCATCGGGAAATCGTCAAGTACTGTAGTTTGTTTATCTAGTACACTATGATGAGTGTATATGTGTAATGATAAAGTGCGACATATAGAAAAGGTGTGCGTGAACCCTTTAGCTGAAGCATATATCACAACTTGTTGAATGAGTGAGTGATGATTTAACACTAAGCGTATATCACTATAAGATGGAAGAATAGGTGATGATGAAATTAATAGGTGATGATTTATCACTAAGCATATATCATTATGAGATGAAAGGTATAGGTGACGATTTAGTATAAAGTGTATGTCACTACGAGATGAAAAGAGGAAGTGGTGATGTAACCTAAGGTGTATACCATAACAAGTAGATAGAATAGGTAACGCTTTGGCCTAAAGCATATGTCACTAGGTTGGAAATTTTGCATGACAAATGTGGCATGGTGAGTGTAAGATCCATTTGATTGGTAAACCCTTGGCAGTCAATTATGGACCGAGGAACTAAAGTGCGTCATAGGGTGGTGAGTACAGTGCATAGAAAATAATGTAGGGTATGTAGTAATGTTAAAATGACTATAGGATGGGTAGAATGTATAAATGCGTAGTGTGAATAATGTAATGTAGGATGTGTAGGGTGTGTAGAATATGCAAGATGTGATGTAGATAGAAATAGAATATGTAGTGATAAAATGTAAAGCTAGACCCATATGTAATGTAACCTAGCGTAGTATGTAGAATGCATGTAGAAATGCGTAGTCTATGGTATAGCTATGTATAGGTTATGTGTGGATAGCCTAATAATGCATGTGGTTTATAGGGTAAGGACTAGTATAATGTAGAATGTAGGGATGAAATGTAAAACTAGACTCATATGTAATGAATACTAGTATAGTATATAGAAAATGTATGATATGAAAATGTGCAGTGTATAATGTGACTAAGGGCATAGATACCGTAATGAATGTAATGTGTAGATGAGGACTAGTATTATGTAGAATAATCGTAGAATACACGGTGTATGACATATCATGTAGGATGAAATGTAACATGTAATGCCTAAGTGTGGTGTGTGGGGTTGAGTGTAATGGTAATCCCTTAACAATCAAGTGTGAACTGAAGCACAAGAGTGCGTCATCGGGTAATGAATATCAGGTTCACCAAAATGATTAACTAAAATTAAATAAACTATGGGATGTATAATAATATTTAATCTAATATAGGAGGACTAAAACGTTGTAAAATACACTAAAACTGTATGGAATAATTTTAAATAATCATGTCAAATGAAACTAAACCCTAATGTGTAAGAGAAGAGTGAGGAAAAGACTCATCTGATTTGAGAAGATTGTCGCAGAGTGTTGTAGGTCTGATCGCGAATTCCACAAGTAGTAACAACCACTCAAAAGTCATGTAAATGCCATATTTGGAGGATCTAAGATGACTGGAGCACCCAAGAGGGCACTGGGGCGCCCCAGGGCACCCTGGTATGGAAGAATAGCACCCTAGTCCCAGAAAAATGCTTAAAATCTGATTCTTTTAGTGTTGCAATATACTCTAAAATATTCTTTGTCTGTCACAATAGATCTACCAAGGTGCATTGGATGCTACAAATAATGTAGGATGAAGGAATGAATTGTAAAAGACAAAGAAATTATCAAAACCATAATAATAAAAGATGTAAAATGAATGGTTCAAACTGACTTCAGCTACCACAACAATGTGATTACTAAACTAAGTGTTGTACTACATTTCAGACCCAAATGTAGTTCTAGTATGTGTGTGCATGTCGTGCCCTAGGTGCTCTTGTTCTAGTCACATTTTATGAAGAAACGAGTAATAATAAATATAGAAAATGTAATAGCATGTGTGCATGGAATAGAATAGAATCCCTACCCCTATGTTGTATGTGTTGATGTAAATCTCCTAGCCTTGATGCATGGCGCTATGTGGATGCAAGTGATGTAATGTATGCAACTATAGATGGAGTGGTAGTATTAAGTGACGTCAGGACCCTAATTATGCTCTCATAACTTTATATGTATAGGGTTCTCTTGCTCTAATTTCGTAATTAATCCCGATATGGCCGACTAGTAAAAAGATAAGGATGAAAAATGGCTACAAAGAGCGTAAAAAGTAACGACAAAGTAAAACAAGGATCAAGGCACCTCGGGGTGCCCTAGTATAGGCATGGGTGCCCCGGTTTAGGCTAAAATGACAGGAAATGTTCCAAAACATTTGGGCATGTATATGGAAATGTGCGGGAATGACGAAATAAAAGGTAAAATAAGATGGGCAAAAAGGTGGGATTAATAAGTAGTTTCTTAACTTAAGAACCTTATAAATAGTATTATGAGATTGGGATAAATAATGCCTAAAGTGCATGATTTTGTGATTACAAAGAAAAATTTAAATTCTCAGCTAGGAACCTAGACAAGTTAGAGCAGCACTATGGTGATCAAGTAGTGCAACTGAAGGCAAAAAAAGTTGCCAAAATTCCTAGTAACTTAGGAATCAATCTTCAATCTTAATGACTAGTTTCGTAAAGAGAAGGATAATACTCATGTCAAAGGTGAAGATTAAAATCCTATTGCAATTATAGAAGGCTAAGACACTTCAAGTTGGAAAAGTAAGTACTCTTCAAGAGAAATCAGATTTTATACAACTTTGTCAAGAATTTCTAAACATCTTTGCATGAAGCTATAAGCATTTAATAGGCTTTGATTCGAGGTTAGCACAACACACCATTGTGTTAGATCCAGGAGTTAAGCCAATCCAGGAAGAAAAAAAAGGCCAGTGAATCCTCACATTAAGCCTCTTATGAAGAATTAATTGAATAAGTTGATCGAGGTAAGTATCATGTTTCCTATCAAGCACTCAAGTTGGGTAACAAATCTCATGCCAGTGCGGAAGAGAAATGAAGAATTCAAGTTGTGTGTGGATTTCAGTGACTTGAGTGGAGCTTCTCTCAAATATCACTATCTGTTTCCTTCAATGGAGTAAATCTTGCAAGTAGTAGCTATTTCAGAGAGAATTTCATTGCTATATGGCTACTCAGTATAAAATAACTTTCACCAAAAAATGGGGCACCTATGCTTACAAGAAGATGTTTTTTGGGCTATCAAATGTCGGAGCTACTTTCCAAAGAGAAATGGACATGGAATTCAATGGGCTGATAAACAAGATAGTTCTTATGTATCTCAATGATATCATAGTATACTCCAAGAATGCAGTTGATCACATTTTCCATCTCTGAAAAGTGTTTGAGAGATGCAGAAAATTCGGCATGTCCCTGAATTTGAAGAAGTGTGTATTCTTAGCTCATGAAGGCAAGCTGTTAGGCCACATAATAACTAAATAAGGATTCACGATTGATCTAGAAAGCGTCGAAACTTTATGTACACTACCATTTCCAAGTCATAAGAAGGCCCTCCAAATCTTCGTAGGGAGATTATTTCGTCTGAAGTTTTGTGCTTGATTTTTACACTCTCGTTAAGCCATTAACAATGATGTTGAATAATAACTTTGCATTCAAGTGGAAAATAGAGGGAAAGGAGAGTTTTGAAGCTATCAAGCATGCAATATCTAAATCTCTAACTCTCATAAACCTGAATTTCTCCAAGGACTTCATGCTCTATGCCTTTGGTGGATCATATACAAATCTTAGCTATCTTAGTGCATCTTAATAAGGAAGGATATGAATAACAAATAGATTTCTTCATTAAAATTTTGGAATACTATAAAGTGAATTACTCTTTCATTAAGTATCATGTCATTGTTGTTATAAAGAAGCTTTAAGAAGTTCAGACACTTGGTCTCAAAAAATAAGATTCATTTGTTAGTGTATCATGTCGGGGTCAAATATTTCCTCCTAAACAAATATTTGAATGAGAAAAGAGTGGGTTGGATCACCATTGTGATGGATTGGAACATAGAAATCAAAGTGACTAAGCTGGTTTGTGGCAAGGGCTTATGTGAACATCTAGCTTCCAGTCACTAGGATGGTACAAGTAATGAAGAAGAAGTTATTTTGGTTCCTCAAAACAGTCAAGAATAACTGGTTGATGATGTGCCTACTCCATGTTGGACCCAAAGTATGATGCATTATATTCAAATAGGTCTATGCCCTCCTGAGTTAAGTAAATTAAAGAGGATATATTTTAGACTCCAATCCATTTTGTATGCTCTAATTGATGGCATCTTGTTCAAGAAGGAAACAAATGGAGTTCTCCTAAAGTGTGTCCCAACAAATCATATTGAGAAAGTGCTACAGGAACTCCATGATGGAGAGGTAGGAGGCCACTTTTCCACGAGTAACAGCTCTTAGGATCATGAAATCAAGGATACTATTGGCCTACATTATTTCTTGATTATTATGCATGGATAAAGAAGTGTGAGAAATGGGCATTCTTCATAGGAAAGGAGAAGTTAGCGGCACTGGTACTTCATCCAATCTCATTTGATCAATCATTCATGCAATGGGGCTTGGAATTCATTGGAGTCATCAATTTGAATTCAAACCAAGGCCACAAAGTGGATTCTAATAACAATAGACTACTTCACCAAGTAGACCAAAGCAGTGACACTCAAGAAAGTGAAGGAGTCTAGCATACTAGATTTCTAGGAGGGGATAGTAATCAATTTTGGTGTAGCTATCACTATCATATCAAATAATTCTCTAGAATTTCTTGGCACAAAAATCATTGAGTGAGTTTTTAGAAACATAAAATATCTCAGCACCGCTTCTAATTATTACCCCCCAAGGTAATGGACAAGATGAGTCCACAAATAAGAATTTGTTGATAATCATAAGAAGGAATCTTTATAAAAATCAGAGGACATGGCATACCAAGCTCAAGTCAGCCTTGTAGGCTGATAGGATTACACCAAAGAGGTCAACATGAATATCTCTATACACAATATTCTATGGAAGGGAGGTAAGACTACCTATATCACTTAAGCTGCATGCACTAGAGCTTCTTAAACAGCTGGAGCTAGCTGAGATCAAGAGTATGAAAGTCAGGTATGCAAAACTCATGGATTTGGAATAACTAAGAGATCATGCAATGCAAACCATGGAAAAATATCAATCATCAATCAAGAGGTAATTCGACAAGAAGTTCAAATAAAGGACATTTTAAGAAGGAGACTTGATGCTGAAGTGGGATGTTGACAGGACAAAGCCAGGAAAAATTCTAAGTTTGATGCCATGTGTAATGGTCCCTACATGATCACGGAATGCAAGAGTATTAATGCCTTACGACTGGCCAAGTTGGATGGTGAAGAATTACATATTCCATTTAATGGAATCTACCTCAAGAACTGCTACTGAAAGGAAGAATCTCACCCTTATACATATTAAATTAGGATTTTCATTCCTCCAAGTGTTTGTGCACATTGTTCTGTTGTTAGAATAGATTTAAATTTCCCTAAGTTCCTTGGGTACATGTTTTATTGCTTCTAGTGTTCTTTAATGAAGTTCACCATGCTTTCGAAGGGAGGTATTATAGTAAGAAGAATAGAGTTACAAGCAACAATTGTCATCCTTAAGAAAATTCAAATGTAGAGTAACAAAAATTAGGATAAGGAGCAAATTTTAATATTCTCATCCCTTTGCTCCTTCAGATCAACAACTGAGCTTCTCATGCCTCTTATAGAATCATAAAATAAATTTTAAGGGGAACCTTCTAGTGTGTAGATGGAAGTCTCATAGCATTATGTAGGTTTTGGAGAAGCTTCACTTCCAGTAGTACTCCAAGTAGCCATTAAGAAATAAAAATAAAAATTTAATAGATTTCTATGAGGGTCCTAACTTAGCAAATGTTTTACTCAAAACTCTACAATGTGTTATACATGTCAAGAAATCATTGGTTTTGATGTGTTTTGTACTTGGAAAAATGATATTTCGGGACAGGTTTGGAAGTCCATTTTCCATCCCACAGATCAGGTTGCAGAGGGGAAAGAAGGAAAACTCAGATAAAAACAATTTTCCACTCATGCAAACTTTAATATTTTCTTATTAAATATGGAAAATTCGAGCAAGCAATGGTCGGTTCCAAGTTCTAGCAGTGTCTAAAGTAGGCTCTAGGGTGCAGGTTTCAAGGCCCAAATTAGTTTTGGATTATCACAGGAGACTCCATGCCCAATGGATGCATGCAGGTAGCTGGTAGACCGCATCTAGTAGGCAGATGCCCACACAAGTTGCCAAATTTTTTATCCATTTTACCCCCTGCAAAAATGAACAACATGGTGTGACTAGATCCAAGCACCAGATGGGAGACATAAAAGTTGAATTTGAGGTTGCATGCATTATTCAAGGATTTCAGGTGAAATCTCAATGTTGTGGGAGTGTTGGGATCATAAGAGGATTTTTTTTTTCCTCTTCTGGGTTTTGAACCTAAAGATCAACTTGATAAAGAAGGAAAGGAAGGCCCCGCCAGCCCACATCTGGCCAAAATGGGTAAAAAGAGTAAAAAGGGATAAAAATGGCTTCAAGGAACCCCATAACTTTCCCCCTCAACCTTTTGGTCCCAAAAGATTGCATTAAAATATAAAAATTCCAAACTTGACAAACGGGTCTAAAAGGGTTGTCGACCTAAAAACTAGCTCGCCGAGCTAGGAGGTGGGCCCAAAGTGGCTCGATCAAGCTAGGTTTATGTCAGGTGAGCTATCATAAATGACTCATGAGAGAACCTAGTCATGGAGTGGAGAAATCTCGTTAGGCGAGCTACGTGTGGGTTCAGTGATGGGGTTGCGGCGAGGTAATAGGTCAGATCGATGGGTAGTTAAGATGAGTTGTTTGGCATCTCCAAGGTGGAGATCTCAACCAGCAAGATAGGGCTAAGCTAGGCTAAATAGAGGCATCAGTGGGTGATGGAACTCATTTGGCACAAATCCTGAGACGTGGGGGATCTCGTTGTTGTGAGCTATCAATGGGGAACATGGAGCTTCGGTGATCTCACAGCCAACAAGGAGGAACCCCAGGCCAAAGTGAGTTAGGAAGTCGAGCCCCGAGCTCGGCACAGATGAAAGGAGTTGCCCAAGATAGCTCAGATGGGACAAATAATTTGGTGACAATGATTGAATCTGCAGAAGCGTTGAAGGGAGTTAAACTAAAATGACACAAAGTGAAGACTACGGTCGAGCTCGGCCAGTGATCTCAGTGAGATGAATGGCAGAGGCGGGCCCGAATGGGGAGGCCAAGTTTGTAGTATTAGGAAGTGATTGGAAAACCAATTACTTGGCTCACATACCAAGGTGAGTAAAGGTAATTCAAAATTCTGATATGAACTACAAGTCGGTGAGTTGTTGGTTTACGGCGAATGAGGAATATTTGACTTCCATACGGTGGGGTAAGTCTTATGCAAAGTCCTCGAGTTAAGGAAAGTAGGAGTAAGTGTGTTCAATGCAAAAAAAGTATAAGCATGTCAATTCACCACATAAAGGAGAGTTACCAAGCCATGCACAAGCCATCAAGTGAGTTGACAATCGATCCATGAACCGAGTTGAGGTGAGTTGGGTGGTGAATTAGCTCGCCACCCCCCATGCAAGGAAGTAAATCAACCCTAGTTTACCACTAAGAATGCCAACTTAAAAAATGAAGTTATGCGGTGAAATGAAACTACTCTACTTCCCTAAAGTTAAGTGCAGTAAAGTAGTATGAAAAAGTTACATATAAGGGGAAGAAAAAAAGTAAAGTAATCAGTGAAATAGAATTACTTTACTTCCGTAAAGTTAAGTGCAGTAAAGCAGTGTGAAAAAGTTGCAGGTGAAGGGAAGCAAAAATTAAAGTAATTGGTGAAATAGAATTACTTAACTTCCTTAAAGTTAAGTTCAGTAAAGCAGTGTGAAAAAGCCGTAGGTAAGGGGAAGAAAAAAATTAAAGTAATTGGTGAAATAGAATTACTTTACTTCCCTATAGTTAAGTTTAGTAAAGCAGCGTGAAAAATCCATAGGTAAGGGGATGCCAAAATTAAAGTAATTGGTGAAATAGAATCAATTTACTTCCCTAAAGTTAAGTGCAGTAAAGCATTGTGAAAAATCCATAGATAATGGGAATAAAAAAAAGTAAAGTAATTGGTGAAATAGAATTACTTTACTTCCCTAAAGTTAAGTGGAGTAAAGTAGTGTTAAAAAGCCGCGGGTAAGGGGAAGCAAAAAGTAAAGTAATCGGTGAATAGAATTACTTTTACTTCCATAAATTTAAGTGCAGTAAACTAGTGTGAAAAAGTCTCAGGTAAGGTGATGCAAAAAGTAAAGTAATCGGTGAAATAGAATTACTTTACTTCCCTAAAGTTAAGTGTAATAAAAATAATGTGAAAAAGTTGCAGGTAATGAGGGGAAAAAGTAAATTAATGCAGAAAAATGAATCTAATTTACTTCACAAAATAATTAAAGTAAAGTAGATGGAGAAGTCTGATGACTATTGTAGTAATTGGGGGTCGGATTCTGATAGGTAAGGAGATGTTGCTGTAATGTCCCCTAGTTTTCCCGCAGAACTACAAAACTTCAAAATGCCATAACTTTCAACTCTTAGCTTTGTGTCACGCAAACTTGGACTTTTCAAAAAGGTATCAGATCCATCTTCCCACTAGAAACTCCATATTTAAAATTTATTGATTTTAAAGGGGTGAAAATGGAATTAATGATTTTGCACTCAAATTCATTGTGCAACCATCTATTACCCTAAATGGAGCATGGGGAGACATTTCTTCTCCCATAAACAAGATTACAACAAGGATGGGTAGCTCATGTGCCCATGATGTTGTAAATTAAAAATTACACTTAGTGGGTGGGGGAATGATGTATTTGAGAGCTTCCATTTTATCTCCTCTCCATTTCTTCTATAAATTGTAAGCTCTTTCATTTTGAAAGGGGATTCTCACTGTAACTAAACTCTACTAAAAATTTTCTAGGAACAAACTAATGTGTTGCAAGCCTTCATTCTGGACATCTTGCATAATGATCCTAGCCTCTCCTTTGCATTTGTAATGAACTGTGTATATTAATGGAGCAATAGATCTAAGTTTGAGGATATTTTTCTTCCCTTGCTTATGTTCTATGATTACTCTTACCTCTTCATTTTTGTTGTAGTTGTATTGTTCCAATTTTAATTGTCTTGCAAGTTTTCGTTCTTATTGTGCTTTCATTGGACTATTAGCTTGAATGTTTTTTTTTTGACTTTGGTGATCTTTCTACCCTCTTTGCACTCCATTTTATCATGTTCACACATTCAAGAGACTCCCTACACCCCCCTTTTTCTCAGTGCATCACCTCATGTAGTTATATTTATTCATTTTCATGTTATTTCTCTCTCCATGTCCTTTGGAAGTCATAGGTTAGAGGTAGTTTATATACTTCCCTTCATTAGAGGTAGTTGTTACATTATTTTAGGAAGAAGAACCAACCTTCTCTGGATAATTTCTTCAACTGCAAGGTCCTACGCCTTGAAGCAATTCCATGTTACCCAGTCACACTACTTTCCTTAACACACTAACATGCCTAAGCAATAAGAGGGTGTTGTGATTTGGTGATAACAATAATTATCATTAAAAACACAAGGGAACATTGTTATTGTCACAAGGAGGCTTTTGTCAAAGTCTGTCCACCACTTATCCCAAAAAAAATTCATTTCTTCTTCGATACACCAATTGTCATGCCCTATTCAGCATGGGTTCAAAATAGGTCTAAAATATACCAAATGAAACCTAGAAATTAATATTATATTAATATTAAGTGGTGATTTTTTATACACTATTAAGGTGAGGTTGAAAAAATGTGATCATATCGCAGAACTACAAAATTTTAAAGGAAAAAATGATCCTAGGCCACTTACGCGAGTTAATTAAAATATTTTATTTAATGAAAATAAAAATTGAGGCGAGAATATTTAATTTAATTTATTTAAATCATGTTTTTTCAAGTTTAAAAAATAATTAAGGGAAAAATGTGATCCAAAGTTTACTAGAGTAGGGCATGTGTCCAATTTGGTCCTCCCAATATACCCATACCCTATTAAAGTTTAAATTTTCTTAAGTTAGAATAAAAAATAAGTAAATATTAAATCACATATATGCTCACATCATGAGTAAAGAAGATCCCTTGGATTAAAAGACCCTCCACCATAGGATCTTAGGGCATTTAAGAATTCCCTAATTTCGTAAAGGGATACATTAAAAATGTATTCTTGTATCATTTTCATTCTTTGTTTGGTTGAAATTTTGTATGCAAGTGTGAGGAAGGAGAGAGCTCTTATGGAGCTCAAACAAAAGAAATAAGGAAGTATCTTAATTTTTATTGATTCATTCCCAATGGGAATCTATTAGGGTTTGGTTTACATGTTATTTTGTTCACAATTCTATCATTCTTTTTGTAGCATTCAAATGATCCAAATAATTTGTTTTAGAAAACTAGAAGGGTTGGCATGGTTCTTTGTTTTATTCAAATTCTTGCAAATTAGTGTATTAAAACAGATCTCGATATCTATTTGTGTGTGTGTGTGTGCAATTGGGATGCCACATTCGTGGCAGTGAGGGAGGGAATTGGCTATGGCTGGGTCATGGTCAAGGTGGAGACAAGGTTGGTATCCATGAAATAGTCATGGAATCATACCTTATGGAGTAGGGGGCATGTGTTGGGACAATCATACCACCCTCTTCAAACCCAATAAATAATCTACAATATATATATTTTAACAAATATAATCAATTATATATATATATATATATATAATTCATAACATTATATAAGTATTTTTCTAGTTTTTCCTTTTATTATAATAATTATTTAGTTTCAAAACATATTCTGGGATAGTTTTAAAATAATATAAACTCAAATAAATGTATGATTAACAATATATTTTTAATGTGACTATATATAACTATATATAACTATATTGACTATATATAACTATATATATATTTGTGTGTGTGTGTGTGTTTGTTGGATCATCCATGATATAATTTTCTGATTTCATTTTGGGAAAAGAATACAATCAACTTACTTGGGTTTTATTGGGAAAAGAATACAATCAGTTTACTTGGGTTTTAGAGATAAATTCATATGATTTCTATTTTTGTAATGTTGTGACTTGAAACATTTCGCGCGTGTGTGTAAGGTCCTTTTAACTATTTGTTCATGATAAAACTATCAGAGGATTAAAGTATGAATCAACAAGACTATAAATAAGAGGAAAATTACAATTACTTCATTTTTAGAGAGAACACAATTCCTCTTTTGTGAGATTACAAGATACAAACAAGTTATAAATGAGTTCACTTTCAAAATGTTCTAAATACAAACAACAATAATACAACTCGATTTCTAGAGATAGAGAACATAAAATATTAAAATTATAATTTTTTCTAATTTCTCATTGAAAAAATACTTAAATGGAATAATGAAATATTTAGCTAAGGGGAAAGCTATCTCATTTTGGTTCTATTGTAGCAACATAAATATTTAGTTCTCCCTACTCTAATTACTTCACTTTCATTTTTGAAGAGGAAGAGTTAAGAGAGTATGAGAAAGTAATTACAATAATTTATATTTTTCGAACAAGATGAAAACTCTCTTTCACAAATAAATTTGTAACATGTCCAAAAAAACATTATATACTTCCATGAGAGGTTCAAAAAACCTTGTTTTGAACTTCAACATCATTGCAAGTTTACAAGTTTCTTTTCTTACATCCAATCCTTAACCATAAGAAAGAAAAATCATCCTTAAAATACACGTTTACAAGCCCTCCACAAAGGATCCAAAAAGTGGAGACAACATGGAATTTGTTTTTTAAAATTTCTAACTCCAAAACAATAATGAAAACCCTGCAATTTCTCCCATAGTTCCAGATTCGAATCCATGCTCCAAATACCTCATAGAAGCTCCCCAAGATCCACGAGAAAATATTGGTTGACTGCCAAACCAAATGGCATCATTACATACCTCAAAGAGAAAATTGAGAGTGTTCTATCCTCCCCTCAAGCCCATGGGAAAGAGGAAGACATGTCTCTAACCAACACTAGGATAAGGAATTAATAAAAAAATACAAGGCTTAGAATTTCACAACAAAGCCTAACATAAAAGCAAACACAACTTTGAGAATCTCCAAGCTTCTTTCCATGGGAAGAGGGGATAAAGATATCCCAAATTTTCCAAACATGTTAACCAAGAGTTTCCAAAATAATAAACCTCCAATTTACTTATCTCTCCATATTTCCCCCCCTATTTCTTCATTTTTCACCCTTTATCACTCCATACCCCTCTCCATCAAGGGTTTTCCAACTCAAGAGTTTCCTTGAATGAAGATATGCGCAAGTTGAAATCAACTCCTGTTACAAACAAGCTTGACCATGAAGCAAAGAGGGTGATAATGAAAGGGATTCCTCCCTCTTCCTAGCACACTCCCAAATCCACTCCCTTCAATGGTGGATGGAGTAAAAGAAAACATAAATCCAACACAAATTATTACATTGATTTCAAACAAAAAATTTCACCATGAAATAATATAATTTCATAAACAATCAAAGAGAAAAATAGGAACAAGATCCTACCTTACAAGAAAATAACAAAGTCCATATTCCAAGTTTGTCCATCGAAGGCTTATTATTGTTTCACAACTCTACAACAACCACCATAAAAAAATGAGAAAAAAGAATGGTCCCATTCCATTTAACATGAGGGATCAAATAGAGAGAGAGCCAACCACACAAGCAAATAGGAGGGTGGAAAGTGTCACCCTCCACCAAAGATTTAACCAACCAATTTTTTTTATAATTTCACCCCGAAATCAAAATAGAAAAAAATAAAATATAAACAAAACACTCATTAAAATATCTCAAATTCCAAAACATGACACCCAAAATCAAGAATAATCAATAGAAGGTGGGTGAAATGAAACAATATGGGAAAATGAGCTCTTTTTTCCTTGAAAATATTCCACCCACCCATAGGGGTAGGGCCTAGGGTCTCTTTTCAAGGGAAATATAGCCCCTTGCATTTCCCAAATCTGAGTTTGGAAAAGATGTGGCATTTCGGAGGTGTAATTAAGATCACCTAATCCAATATTAGGTTCCCCTAATCCCTCCTTAGCCTAAACAGACAACCCAAAATTCAAATTCACGAAATGACAAGAGGTTAGCACTAAGAAATCAAGGTCAACCACTAATACAAATAAGGGTTAAAACTAACAAATAGAAAAGACATAAAAGGGGTGAACAACATCATATGGGTAAGGGAATATGATCATGAAAGCACATATGAGTATAAATCCACACAAAAACAAAAATCTTAAAACAATGTGAACAAAATACCATAATCATCAAGGAAAGGAAAAATTGGCCCCTCAAGGCCTATCGTGCTAGTTAGAGTATGTCTTCTTGAGTCCCACATTTCTCACATGGATAAAACTTGCCACCCTGCACACTTAAGTCAAAACATCATACATTTCCAATACTAATAAATGAAAAACATGATAACATCTATATCTCATGACTATATTCCATACAAGATCAATAACTAGCTAAGGCAAGTACATCATACTATGATCTATCATCCAATGTATAAAGAATATTTTATGACAATGCATCCAAGATGAATCAAGTAGACAATCACAAGATCATAATAAAATCAAATCATAACATAATATTTATTCTCATAATATGATCAATAATATTGACATCATATACCCCCATCAACAACCTATCCAAAAACAAGTTAGCTTCCTAATGCAAATATATACATATCATATAACAATATCAGCACCAAAATGATAGCAACCAAGTAAAAAAGTCTCTATCAGCATAAATATAATGACACATTGAGTCAACATAGTCCAAAATGGAAATGAAGAGTAGTGGGCACTACACTAATCAATGATAATATAGTTCCTTCTCATTGGTTGTGGATCCTTTCTTCCAAGCTTACGAAACAAAACAAAAAATTATTATTATTATATTTTCATGCTCTTTATGGCATCATATGACATTCCATCAACATCTCAATGTTTGTATGCATTCCTTTCATTTTTCATTAAATATAATTGACTCAAAGCATTTTTTACTTCCTTGTAAGAACTTTCCAACATATTTACAAGAGTAATGCGTGAATTTTTTTAGGAATCATGCAAACTATTTATGATTATTTTGTAATTTCCCTTTTAGAGGAAAAAACAAAAAATGTGGGTTTGGCCACAAACCCCAAGAATCAGATTTGAAAATACACCAACACCAAAGATGAAAATAATCTAATTTTAGGATAGATCTATAATATCCTTCAAAACCCTAAGGAAAACTATATAAGAGCTTAAAAATCACCATATAACCATGAAAAACAACTAATAAAATTCTTGTAAATAATTAATTCAATCACGACAACTAATATCCATCCAATTTTTTAACAATAAATGAAAAAAATCAGCAAATATATATTGTTGTAATTAATTTTAGGAAAACAGTAGAACAACCATAAACCAACGCTTAAAATGATAGATAATCACCACCAAAAATCATGAAAATATATATTCCAACCTTTTAAAATGTGTTGAATAAAAATATAAAATCAGATTTGTATTATGTCCCCTAGAAGGCCCTCCAATACCATCAAATCCTAGTCCCTCCCTCTAGGGAGAGCTTCAAAATGCTTACAAACCCTTGTAGGTGTCTTCCTTGATATTCTAATGTCCAAATACGCAAGAAGTATTTAAAATTTTCTTCACTTCACCCACAATGGAGGGGTTTTGTCCTCTAACTTAGCTACAAGGAAGGTTTTTCGTCTTCCTTGGAAAATCCACACTAATGGATTCTAACCTATTCGTGGAATGAAAATGAGAAATCAACCCAAAGATCAAATGTAGAGTAAATGTGCCATAAATAGAAGATGAAAATGAAGTCACTGATCTCCTTTTATATCCTCCTTTTTGCATCAAAATCCAATTAGAAGGAATGACCTCATAAAATATTTTTAGGGTATTTTAATTTTCCTTTAAGAAGCCCTCCAACCTATCCCACCTCCTTATTAAAGAGAAAAATAGATTAAAAAAATTAAAAATTCATAAAATAAAAATGAAATGGAATGCAACTCCTTTCCTTATTCAATAATTATTCTTTGCCACAAAAAGGGAATGGAAAGATGTCTATATTTAGGCCTCATTATGAAAAAAAGGACATTACAATCCTCTCTTCCTGAAATTGCTTGTCCCCAAGTAATTGCTACTCATATGTTCAAGTATCACCCCATAAAAGTAAAATAATATGTTATAGTGTCCCCATAATATGGATCCTATGCATGTTAAATGAAGGAGCTTCATCCCAAACAAACTCATACCTCTACCACTTCTTTCTTCATAAAATTATTCATCATTTTCTAATTAAAAAAACAATGATAGTAAATTTCTTTGCATGCTTACTTGTACTAAAATCCCAACAAATTGATGTAGTTTCCATCATAAAGCAAGGAATGGATACATGATAATCTTGATGAGATATCTCTCTTATTACCAAAATAAAAATTATATTTTGGAGGCTCTGAAAACCTTTTACCACAATCATAATCCACATGGAATTTTATCCAAATTGAAGCTATCAAATCTTATTTGTTCCCTCCTTTCAACTGAAACCTTCTTCCTATATCAACATATGATGGAGAGTTCTTCAAAAATGATAATTCATTGTTGTTCATGGCTGCTAATGTTAGTCCCAAGTCTAATTTTTGCAAATTCAATCCAATAACCAAGGCATAAAAAAACTACCAAATAGAAATATTATGAAGAAAGGAAATTTATTGACTAATGTAGGGATTGAAATTTGATTTGCATATGCTGAAAAACTAAGAACAACAAGTCTACAATTGAAATCAGCATACATCTTGTCCTTTATCTCGAGAAAATCCTCCTTCCCTAACTTAACATTCTTATGAATTCGGATTTCATCATTTTGCAAGTGGAACCCCAACTCTTTGTGAATTTTGAGGGTAAATTCCTCTAAAATTTGAAGCTCTTGGCCACTAAAAAACAATGTGTGTCTCGGCTGAACTTAAAACAAAGAAGTTAGTACAAAATTTATACCTTTTCATGGGGACTACAGGCTTTGGTATATTTCCTTATGCAAAAAAATATATGTTCCATGAGGTATAGTGACCATGAGGCCTTTGAAACAAGCCTTTTTTGCCCCCATCTTTCTTTTTGATTCTTCTTTGATAATTTGATGCATATTGTTGTCCATTCCTTCTAAATCCTCATTTTTTATGGAACCAATGGTTAACCACATATTAAATGGAAAGTTAGAACCACTATTATGACCCAAATGCCTCATAATAGAGTTATCTTCCATAATTAATTTGAAATAATATATTTTCCCCTTTGAAGGACTCAACATAGCACCTATATGCCACTTGTGAAAATAATTTTGAGATTGAGTCTAAGTATCTATATGTTCTTTACTATAATAATTACTTCTTACCTCATTAACATGTGAAGTATGATTTCAACAAAGGTATTCAATCAGCGGTGACATAAGAGGACACAAAACACATGAGACATGAGTACTCCTTCTAAAAAAATCCATGGTAACATATCTAAAATGATATATTAGAAAAAACTGAGATATCTTCATATTGTGGGCTTCCTATGACATTCTTAGGACTCATAAGTTATAAGTTTAAATCAACACACTTTCTTGGCATGATTTCCTCACTATATGGGGTCTTTTATTTCTCACATTTTTTCCAAAGTTATGGGTGCTTGTCTTAGGTAACCTTGGGATTCTTGTTAAGGATGATTAGTCCCTCAAATTACCTTTTTTTGACTATTTTTACGAATAGACCAGTCACCTCATCTAGTTCCTTAAGGAGATATTTTTCCAACCTTCTTGACCTTATAAGACTTGTTCAGATACCATCAACACAACCATCATTGTGACCCCAAATTCTTCTTTCTATCTTTCCATGCATACCGTGGGGAAGAGGGTTACCTCTTATCATTCTAATCTCATTCCTTGTGCCAAAATATAAATTTCTGTTTATACAAGCGTAAATTGGGGGTATTCTGAAAGGGTGTAAGTACTCCTTACTACTCAATGTGTTCCTCATTTTCCCCACATGTGTATCAAACTAATTATGATGATTAGCTCCATGTGATGGTGAACTAGGGAGTAATAAATATGAAATATATTTGTTCCTTATACTTTAAACAATATTTTCATCTCCTTTTTCCTTTTCCTCTTCTTTATTTAGTGCTCTCCCCTTTTGCACAACCACTATACCTTTTTCATATGTGCTTACAAATTTTTTAGCTCTTACCCTATTCTAGGTCTTCATATTTTGGCTCTTTATTGACTGTTGTTATAAACATGCCAGCAAGCTAACTGTTATCATGTCTCCTTGAGAAATCAATTTCAACCATTTATTTCGATTCTTTATCAATCATGTATTTATCACATATTGAAATATAGTCAGTATTAATAAAAAAATGATCGATAATTACCTCATAATGATGACTATCCTAAACAATAATGGGAGTAAGAGCTAAATCTTCATCCTTCATAGTTCCCTTTCCTCTAAGGTGCAAATATTGAGTTGTATGCTCATTGTTCTCCACTACTTAATCAATCCTTGGTATCACTATAGTGTTGTTAGGAAAACCAACTAAGAGATCAACTTTGGTAAGAGGGTTGGGGGTTTTTTATTCTCCCATGGGCTCTTCCCTCTTAATAATCAGCTACTATACTACACCATACTCCTGCTTAACCTTAGGGGAATAGGCATGCCCATATTCTCTTAACAAACTAGGGAGTTTGGTTCCCTCTTCAAAAATCATTGTATCCTCTTCTTGATTTTCCAACAAGATGGGAATATTTTCCACTATGGTTTGGGTATCCTTCCCATGACCCTTGCGCATACCTCGGGGCTTGGACCAACTCTCGATGCCCACTCTATATTTTCTCCATCCTACAAACTTGGAAAATGATAGGGCATCAAAAATAGTTTCTAGAAGGGCTTGATACTCCCCAAAGCTAGCTAAAACCTTTGAAACCCTAAGCTCTTACTTGAATTTATTTCCCCTTTGTAGGTTTTACATGGCAACGGTAAGATCTTTCATGGTGTCTGATAGTATTTACTGCACCTTCAGTCAGAGGAAAGACAAACCCTAACTACCTATATAAGCTCACCAACACATCAAATAAGAATAAAAAATGCAATATGTGAAGTACGAATAACCCCGATGGTCACCCGATGAGTGAACTTATGATCGAGTGTTGCACTACATTCTATACTCCATGTAGTTATTTTTGTTTGTTTGTGAAATAATGTCCTTATGTTTCCCTCACGCAAATTATGTGAAGATATCAGGCTTGTAGCTAGATAAGATGTAAATGTGTGATATGGAATTGTGCAATTCCCCCTTCCTATGTAGTGTATGAAGCCCAAAAATGTAGTCCCTTTGATGGTAGTGATAGTATGTAGATGTGATTTCTCCTTAGAATTACCAAAAAAAATAATAGAGAGTATGTTGTGTGTGTATATATGAATCTCTTGTTTGAATTTTGACACTAGTGACCCAAAAGGTTGACTATGAGCTTAGGATAAGGATGAGAAAACTAAAAAGGCTGATCACAAATGTCAAAACAAGTAAAAATAACAAATATTATAGAAGCACCCAAGATGGACATGAGTTCCTAGTTACTAGTGTCTAGAGTGGCCATTGGTGTCCTCATATAAATGAGGACATATGTGAAAATAAAGACAGACAGGGATCCTTGTGACCTGACTAGAACTAGGTACAGAAACGATAGATGTGAGAGAGAAAGACAATATAAACAATCAAAACAAGAATATGGACAAAGGATTTTGTCACCAGTGAATAATTTTCTTTACTTGAGATCCATGCATATAAACTACATACTCACGACATATTAAAATAGTAATATGTGCATGATTTTGTGTCTACAAACCAAGAAAGGCTAAAACTAACATGATGGTTTGTGATGAGTTTGATTGTTTTACATGTTGGAGCAGTGATTTATGGTTATGAACAATTGATAGACACCTAACATGATATGTTGGAGCCTTTGGTTTGATCAGATGAATTAGTTTCATATTGAAACCTTAGTGGCCTAATTAGCCTTATTAGGTCTCTCAAGAAGGTGTGATGGATCAGGTATGAAGGCATGATTTTTGTTCATTTTTTCCCCCTGAGTAAAAATGAACAACGAAGGTCTACAAGATAAAATTACCAAAGTTGGTGTATATACTTTTCCAAAGTTCTTATATACCTTCAAGATGCCTTAGAAGGATCTTCAAACATAACTCAGTTGAGCTAAATGGACACGATATGGGTTATTGTACGCACCCAAAATTATAGGGTACTATACTGTCGGAACGATGTTACACATGCCCCAATGATGATATAGGTCACCTCGCAAGGTTTTCAGAATCTAGGAAAGCTCACCAAGTCTATGTTAGCATCCCAAACATCTTGTTTAAGCTTTGTGTACTTCACTTTATCCTGTGCCTTTCTTTTTCTAAGTTTTTTGACCTTCGGTGACGAAACCGCCGCCCTGCTCAAGGTGGCAGTCCTTCATGCGTTTTTTAGCACATTCTTTTGATCACGCCTTGCGTAATTTTTCAAAATTTACCAGCTTTCTCAACCACCTTAGCTTGTATTAATGTTTTATGTTCCCTGGAATAGTATTTCTTCATTGTTTAATGGTAAAAGAGTTCTAATAGGAATTACCTTTGGGTGAATGTGAAATCTATAAATAGCCAGCTTGTTTTCAAGCAAATGGCCCCTCAACTTCTCATTTCCATTGTTTATTCTTTCAGTTTCTTGTTTAGAATTCATTTTGTTTTCATGTTTTGCATTCATGCTAGTTTTCCTTTGCTGTTAGAAGCCATTCGATCTTCTTGCTTCAGTCTTGTTCATTGTTGTTCATACAAATTAGTTTAGAGCAGAGTAGTGTCAGTTGTAGATTGAATTCATTAGAGTTGCAGGTTGTGTTCTTCACAGAAGGTAGATTCTAGAATCTCTCAGTACACTTGTGTTGTATTCCCGTAATAAATCCCGCTAGGAATTGCATACGCCAAGCTCTATCACTTGCGTTATCCCTCTCCTACTCGCATTATATCCAGTCTATATCCAAAGTTTCCATTGTTCAAAATACCTTTTTCTGTTGATGCTAGCATATACACACTCTTTTGGATTCACGTGAACACAAAGGAATGAGGAGATCATTATGAGGGGACTGTACGTACCCAAAATTGTAGGGTACTGCATCGCCAGAACAACGTAACACGTGCCCCAATGATGATACAGGTCTCCTCGCAAGGTGTTCAGGATCTGAAAAAGCTCTCCAAGTATGCGTTAACATCCCACATGCCCCGCTTAGCCCCTGAGTTCTTTGTTTTTCTCTTTTCCCCTCTTTTCTTTGCTTTTTTCTCTTCAGTTACGAAACCACCACCCTGCCTGGGTGGCGGTCTCATGACTGCCGCCGTGTCAGGGTGGCGGTCTTGTAACCGCCACCCTGCTCAAGGCGGTGGTCCTTCACGTGTTTTCCAAAATGATCTTTTTGACGCGACTCACGTAATTTCAACGTTTACCAGATTTTTTCACCGCCTTTGGCTTGCATTGATGATTCTGGTTCCCTGGAATAGTTTTTTTACATTGTTTATGGTTTAAGTGATCAATTTGGTTTTTACCTTTGGGTGAATGAATTGCTATAAATAGCTGGCTTGTGCTCAAGCAAATGGCCCCTCAAATTTACCTCTCAATTTCTCATTTCAGTAGTTCTATCCTTTATTTTTCTTAGAATTCATAGTGTTATTCATTGCATGCCTAGTTAGTGTTGTTTTACTGTTAGAAAGCCACATATCCATCTTGTGCAATTGTTTTTATCACTTCATCCAAATCAATTGGAATAGGATAGTTTGATTTCAATAGGAAGCCATTAAAGTTGCAGGTTTTGTTCTTCAAACAGGATAGTTTCAGGTTCTGGATGTTTTATGCTGCATGACTCGTAATAAATCCCGCTAGGAATTGCATAAGCCAAGCTCTGTACTCTTGCGCTATTCCCTCTCCTACTCGAATTGTATTCAGTCTGTATCCTAAAGCTACCTTTATTCCAATATCTACTTATGTTGATGCTAGCATTACACGCTTTTCTGGATCTACGTGAGCACGAAGGAACGAGGAGATCACACTGAGGGGACAAAGCCACATACACCATCAGATTCGCCACTGTTCTGCAAAATCCAGGTTCTAGCTTTCAAAGTTCTAGTTAGAAGCATATCAAATAGAGTAGTCAAATATTTCATTTCAGTTAATTTTACTTTCGATATTGCCGGGGAAGTTGTGGGGATTGATAGTTTCTTAGAAACTATGATTCACTCCTCACTTCTGAGGTAGGATCGAGAGTATTTCAAATAGACTAGATCGGTTATTTCATTATTTATAATAGGTTCATAGTTGCACAGACAAGTAGTTATACTCGGTTGCTTTGTTTGTTTTAGCTCGTTAATAGTTTAGTCGTAAATTCTAGATATATTAGATAAATGTTCTTTAAATGTTGCTCGGTAGTTTATCAATAAATTATTAGATTTAGGAATATACATAGATATATCTTTCACAATTAGATTATTTTGTCATTAGTTAGATTTTTATAATTTCCTTTTATATGACAATCACGGGACCTAGAGAGCCCAGAGAATACGTATTCGAGCCAATCGTACCCCAACCTAATCTCGTCACAGCAATAACTGATATAGATCAAAATATTAGCATCCAAATCTTCCAAACAACGGTAAACTTACAACAAATCAGCTCCCAGTTACACGGGTTAAACATAGAAGATGACCAAGCACACACGTTTTGGTCAAATCAACCAGACTACAGATTACCCTAGATACATATCCGCATGACTGTAGAAGGGATTGAGAGAGAGGAAATGTTTGGTTGTGATCCTTTGGTCCCACAACTAGACGCAGGGGACATTCTCACAGACATAGATACTAGCTTAAGAATTCAGGTTGCACGAATGCCTGTGAGATACTCTGAGAAGATCACACAACTATTAATTCTGAATATAGAGGCTAAGAAAGCATATGACTACTGGATATTAGGGATTAGGGACTGATTCCGCACATGACCATAGCAGGACCACAACAAACACAAATCTACGGTTGTGACCCACAAATCCCGCAACCCAACGAATCCATAAGTGAATCAGACATAGATGCTGGCTTACGCACATTAGTTTTCAGATCCACTCCACTCCCACCTATTATCATCAAACAATTATCCTTGTTAGACGTAGCAGCTAATAAAGCTAAGGAATTCTGGACTAGACCAGATAATCACCCGTAGAGTCAACTGTATCCATCATTCACCTTATGACCATGTCTGGAGATATAATGGAAACTATCCCGGGTCATTTTCCACGTATCCCACAACCCATAGACTAAATCACACCAGAGCTCGATATTGATTGGAGCCTTCGAGCAGTCATCCTTGCTGAACGATCTATCACACCGGTTTAGGTTAGGAGGGCCTTCTTTGCTTTAAATTCACAGATTCCACTAGTGTGTATCGAAGACATCAGATTGCCTAACTAGTTTTTTTGCATCCTACACGTATTCCATCCCCACCGGCTGTCCCGGCACGACCTCGGGAGGTTAGGTGCGAGGAAGAGTTACTTGTAGATTCCCACACTCGCTTGTCACTTTTCCATCGTACAAAATTGGTGAACCCGACGTGAACGAAACAGTTCTTCCTCTTTTATTTTCACTTCTTCCTTCCACCTTCGCTCTTACCCATTATTCTATGGGTATTCATATACCCCCCGAATATGTCGGGATTTGACGCATATGGCAGACCTCTCCTAGGTCTTGAAGCATACTACGCTCAACTGAATAGATAGTCATCACCCTCACTCTCAGTATGGGGTGACAACTATTCAAAAAACCAATTATCAACACAAACTCCATCTCCAAGGATTAGATATGGCTCATCTTTC
This sequence comes from Taxus chinensis, assembly GCA_019776745.2. NCBI lineage: Eukaryota > Viridiplantae > Streptophyta > Pinopsida > Cupressales > Taxaceae > Taxus > Taxus chinensis. Next base: position 775,096,258 of record CM034152.1, read on the forward strand.
CAAATAGAGGAGTTAGATCAACTCGCTCAAACACAACAAACAGAGCCTTCAGGCTCGAACAATATGATGTTCACAGGAGAATCTGATTCGTCTCCTCAGGTACTGCTTAGACCACAAATTAGTAGACAATCAAACCCATACCTAGGTTTAGATGATGAAAATTCAGTATGTTATGCCAGGAAATAACAACGCTCTCGGAGTATGTACCCACCCATAGGGAGTTTGCAAACACAACCTGAGGTCTCTTTTCAAGAAAATACCTCCACACCACTTCATATAGGAAATGCCCTGGGGGAAATTTGGCAGGGTGGTGATCAATTCATAACAGGATATCACATGCCTATACAACATCAGGCTATACAACAAATGCCACTAAGGCAAAATATCGTGACTTCACCAAATGAGGTCATTTCAACTTTAGTAGAAAAAGTCAGGGGGTTAGAACTCGCTCAAGCAAGTCAAAATTTTCAATTCATGCAGGCAGGAAGTTCCAACCCTCCACACCATCCTAGCCAAGTAGATCTCCTCACAAGAATAGGCATGTTAGGCATGACTCCTCAGTATTCACAACAAATGCCAACAAGAACCACCATTTCTAACACCGTTCCGATACCTCCCGGTCTAGTACAAAATAATCCATTCCTAGAAAATACCCTTAATACTTAAACATGTACTCCTAAATCACCACAAGGGGACATGTTCTCCTCTCCCGGCATGTTTGCTCAAACACAGGGGCTTCCTTATGCCCCTGCTAATGCATACGCTATGCTATACCAACAACCCATTTCACCGCCATTCCCTCAGCAGGCACCATCAATGGTCGAAACCTATGCGATAGGGACTTATTCCAAATACTTCAAAGAGCCCTTAGATTTCACCATACAAAGCGTCATGCTTCCAAGACCCCTTCCTGATTTTCCCAAGTACAAAGGTGAGGGAGATCCGAATGCGCATATTAAGGCTTACGCCACAGCTATTCGAGAACTACTCCCTTAGGATGGGGTTGTTGCTAAAATATTCCCCAAAACTTTGGAAGTCATCGCTCTCGATTGGTATTATAGAATACCCGAGGCTTCCATCCATTCGTTTAAACAACTCGTTTCAGAGTTCATCAAGGCATTTGACATGAACAAACTATTAAGAACAGGAATCAGAGAATTCTTGCACATTAAACAGGAACACAATGAATCTATCGCTCATTTCATCCAGAGGTGGCATACATTTCTTTATTCTTCAACCAGTTCTCCAAATATGGACCAAATGGAACTATGTGATTTATTCCTTCATTCTCTCAGCAGAGAAGTAAAGGAAGAAGTCCAGAAGTTCCCAATGAGAACTTACGATGAAGTACTTGAGAGCTCTCTCTGAATAGATCAAGCATCAATAGATAGCGGTCGTAAGACATGTGGAGAAAATGGGAGGTTAATCACCTCCAACCAAAAAACTACAACTTATCCTACTACCAAAAATGTCAACCAAGGACCCAAGATCCTTAATAAAAATCGCGGAGTGAAAACAGATGGAGTAACTGATCAGGGCAAAAAGGTAAATGTTGTGAATATTCCACTGCTAATAAACAATCAACGAAACAACAACTTTACCCCAACAATCAATGCAGTGAATTTTAATCATCCACAACAACAACAACAGTGAAACCCTACATAGGGTTCAAGCCAAAACTCAACTGGATATTAAAACCAGAACCAAAACCAAAAACAACAAATGTAAAACTTTAGTCCTAACAGGCAACGGTTTGATCAGAGTTTTGGGCCACAATATACACCAAGCCAACAAACTAGGAATTACAATCCTAACTCGTATTGTGGTTTCCACAAAATTCGGGGCCATGACACTAAAACATGCCGTGACTACAATAAATTCATGCAACGTTTTCCAAAGGAACAAAGACAACTTTTCATAGATATGTTCTTGGAAAATCCTACGTCACCGGCACCAAATACTTTTATAGGGGCAGTTTCCCCTCAAAATGCACCCCTTAAGATCTTCAATGATCCGCTCCCAAATCACAACAACAACAGGTTAAATTCGAATGAAACAAACAAGGGTGTAACTCGGGAAAACAATGATCATGAAAAGCCTCAACGTTCAATAAATCCATGTTGTCCACAAATTAGGACGTCAACCGGACCCAAGATAGCCGGTTTAGTGGAGTTGGACACTGAGCTACCCGTGGAAGTTGTAATAAGGACATGAGAGTATTCCTCTCAGCCAATTCCAAGTTACCCGCTAGACAGATAACATTCAACAACCGTTAGTAAAACCCATAGGTGCCTATGATTTAATTAATGACCTAACAAAGACCTTCTCTCATATCTCCTTTTTGGATTTATTGAAGAAGTCTCCTGCCCACAAGGCTGCTCTTTTAGAAGCATTAGGTTTAGGTCATTTAATTAACATCACTCCACCTCCTGAAACACAGGTAAACCATATAGACTTTTATATCCACCCTCTGGGACAGCCGGATAGGGATATTGAGTTTATATTCAAAATAAACAAAATGCCAATAGACGCTGAGATTACACGCAGAGGTGAGCCAGCCTTACATTTGCAAGTGTGGGTTTATAACAATTACGTTAAATGCGCAATGGTTGACGATGGGGGGCAGCAGTTAACATAGTCCCCTTCTCTTTCTTCAAAATCTAGGGTATGGAGAGACAAATTGTTCCATGACTCGGAATACGCTAAGAGGCTATGATAGCCTTAAGGCCACTTCGATTGGAACTATAATACTACCAGTCACCTTAGAACCCAAAAAAATCCTAACTGAGTTTTATATTATAGATCGGGAAACCAACTATAATATGATCCCTAGCTGACCGTGGATACACCGTATGAAGGCAATCCCTTCTACGTTATTTCAAGAAGTTAGATTCTTACACTTAGGAAAGGTATTTGTAGCCAAAGGTGATTCAAAAACCATTCAATATACACCTAGCGGACCTTAAGAAAAGGCCAGGCGTTCACTCTGAGTTTGAACTCCCAACAAACCAACTTAATAAACCAACCGACGCAAAACCAGAAGAAAAATTTGGTACCTACAATGGAGTTAGAAGTTACAAACCTAATTAAGAATATCCCAGCCCTAAAGGATGAGGCTAACGTAGTCGAAACATTATCATAGGAACTACGGAAAAAAATTGTCGAATTGCTAGAACAGGATCTACCAATTTTCCTACCATTTGATTTCTGTAGGCATGGGATATACCCTAGGAGTTGGTTCTCTTCAGTAGCAGAGGATCTTGCATGGTAGAAGTAACCGAAAACCAACGAAATAGACGGAAAAACCCCCTAGTCCATCTTCCCAATAAAATATTGGACTCTCCATTTCGATGGAGCTAGATGTCGTTATGGGGCTGGGGCAGGTGTGATCTTTACTTCTCCCAAAGGAAAAATCCTACCATTCACCTTTAAATTAAATTTCAAATGTACAAACAATGGCGCTGAGTATGAAGCCCTCCTCCTGGCCTCATCTTAGCTAAGAGGATCGGTGTTAATAACATCAGGGTGTTAGGAGACTCTCAATTAGTAGTAAACCAAGTCTCTGAGGTGTATGAGACCAGAGCTGAACACTTACAGCTCTACAAAAAACGACAGTATTAATTTGAGCAAAGATTTGACTTCATATCAATTGAAGCAATCCCGCGAGAACAAAACCTCTTCTCGCAGATTCGATAGCAACCTCAGATTCACGTTTCACTCCAAGAAGTGAGTTGGAGGACACCCGTTTCATGGTATCCCTTCGTACTGAACCATTAGTGAAGAAAATGTCAAACCCTCTTTTAACGAACATAGCTGAGAACAAATCTACGCATCCTTTAGCACATGAGGCTTATGCAAGGTATACAATTTCATTCCAACATTCTATCATTTGATTACTCAAACTTGATTTTTCATCAATACCACTTGAATGAACTTGAGAAAACACAATCAAGAATAATGAGGTAGGAATTTTCTTGAGTTTAGCTCATACCATATTCATGCTTGCAAATTCACATTCCAATAACATCTTAAGACATGAATAATACCTTCTCGTCTTATAGATTTGATGAATCGCCATGATTCATACATGTATCCTTCACTTTGCTTATAAAAATAGTGCAAATTTTGCTAAATCACAGTCTCAGTCATCCTTCTTCGAGATCAAACTTGATCAAGTAGAAATTTATTGCCTTATACCATCTTCAAGGAAACAGAAGACCATACAATGCACATGAAACTCTAGATGTAGAAACCAAAAGACCTAACAAAAAGGACACAGACTGAGCACTTATGATAACAATCTTGATACCACAAAGAGATGCAAACTTAGAGGCACATAGTGACCAATTTCAACATCACAACCCTACTTCTTTCAAAAAATTCATGAAATATTCTTTAATAAATGATGGAAACTCCTGTTAAGACCACTTATACTCCTTTAATACTCAAACAAAGCATCTTAAAACATACATATGGTAGTTAAGACATCACAGACTAGTGACACAACCAAGCCCAACAAGAGTTTATATGAGTGCATACAAGGAACCTAACAACCATGACCCATACACATATGAATATATTACACACGATATACATATATTCCCCTTCAAGGAGTAGATAGAACATTTATTGCTCCCTAAAAACATACCATATATAATGTAAGGTCTATTAGGAGTTCGGATTACTCCTAACAAGCTCCTTAGATACTCAAATGTAGGTTTTGGAAGTGGTTTAGTGAGAATGTCAGCCACTTCTTCCTTAGTAGAAACATGCTCCAACTTTATACACCCTTTTCTCACAAGGTCTCTTAAATAATGATACTTGATTGGAATGTGTTTTGTCTTGGAATGTAAAATTGGATTCTTTGAGACATTAATCACACTTGTACTATCACATAATATGGGAGTAGGTCCATAATTTCTTACCTTATAGTCCTCTAAGGTTTGTCTCATCCATACAACTTGTGAAAACAATGAGCAGTAGCAACATATTCATTGTTCACTCTTAGTTGACATCTGTTGAGAATATAAACAACAGTACATATTTCTTCTTTCCAATAACCATCAAGTAACTTAGATTCATTAAGCATGTTTATTGCCATCTCTTGAATAGTCCTACTCTTCCTTTCAACAACTCCATTTTGTTGGGGAGTTCTAGAATTTGAAAAAATTCTTCTTATACCATGCTCACTAAAAAAATCGTTAAATCATTAGACCAAATTCTCCTCCATTATCATACCTTAAGCTCTTTATCTTTCCATTCTTTTCATTTTCAATGAGATATTTGAAATATTTAAATAGATATAAGGCATCAGATTTGTTTTTTAAACAAGCCACCCAAGTGTATCTAGTGAAATCATCAATAAGAAGCATGAAATACTAATCACCTGAAGTACTTTCATTCCTCATAGGTCCATATGAATCTGTATGGATCAGCTTAATTGGACTTGTGGTAGACTCATATTCATTTGTCTGTAATCTCCTTCTAGTTTTCTTCCCATGCAAACAAGTCTTGCAAAAATTATCTTCCAATTTTATGAGTTTAGGCATGTTTCTCATGCAATTGTTAGATTTGATTTTAACAAGATTATCAAAGTTCACATGGCCAAAGCCTCCTATACCATAACCAACAATCATCCATCTTACTCATAAGACATATTTCATTGTTAATTTCCATGAGAACAAACATGTTACTATCATTTCTTTTTCCTTTTGCAACTAGTCTACCAGATTCTCATTTTCTTATTTTGTAACCTTTCATATCAAAAGTAAGAACATACCCTTGCTTGACAATTTGACTTACACTAAGTAGATTATGTTTCAAACCTTCTACATATAGAACATTTTTGCTGATAGTATTACCATTGTCTAAACGTAAGGTGCCTCTTCCTAAAATATTTATGGATGAATTATCTCCAAATCTCATTGAACCTCCATCATGCTTTTGAAGAGTCATAAAATTACTCTTATCACTTATCATGTGAGTTGAACATCCACTGTCAATGTACCAAATCTATTTTTCATTATGAATATGAAAGGCAGTTTGAGAAACATCACAAACTTCATTATGTTGCAAGGAATATGAACAAGATCTATAAATACTATACCAAATATCAAAACCTAAGGCCTTCAGGTAATCACTCATATTCATGAAAGGAAACACATCACCTTGATCCTTATAACATTTCATGCTTGTGCTTTAGAAGATCTCCTTCAAGATTTTAAGCTCCTCAAGAAAGGCCTGCTCTGATACCAATTTTTAGAAGCACAATGAACTGAGAAGGGGGGATGAATCATTCCTTAAATAATTTCAAATTAAAAATTCGGATCTGAAACTCAAATTACAATATCTAAATAGACATAATAACCACTTATTCAACTTTTAATATGTGCATACCTGTTGTCCACTCAAAATTCCCCGCCCTGATAATAGTAAAGATTTCAAAATTTTGAGTTTAAGTGTCTTTTCTGTCGAGCTGGTGGTGTGAAAAGGCCGTGAAATTGAGAAAATATGTGTTTTGGGTCATTTTGTAAGTATTTCGGGCCTGTCAGAACTTTTTGTCCCAACTGTCCCAAGTCCAAACGGGTCTTCTGTTCTTCGACAGGCCGAAATCCCCGAAGTTGTCCCATTTTCGGGCCTGTCGGAAGTTTTTGTCCCAAGTGTCCCAAAACTCAAAGTGCACTCTGTTCCCCGATCGGCCGAACCACCCGAACCGCGTACTCTGGAACTTTTTATCCCAAATGTCCCAAGTTCAAACGGGCCTTTTGTTCCACTTTCGGCCGATCCACCCGAACCGCGTACTTCGCGCTTTCCTGTCCCATATGTCCCGAAGCCAAAAGTGCAAATTGTTCCAATTATCGGCCGAAGCACCCGAATCGCGTCCTTCGCATATTTTCGTCCCGAATGTCCCAAAGTCAAATCGGGCAAGCTGTCCCATTTTCAGCCGAAACTTCCGAACCGCGTACTTCGCACATTTCTGTCCCAAATGTCCCAAAATAAATTTGTGTGTCTTCTCCTTTATTCGTCCGAACCGGCCGAGCCGCGTGTTTCGCGCATTCGCGTCTCACATGTCCCTAGTGAACCAAAAGCCATTCATACTTGGTTTTTCCCGCTCTACCCGAATATGCTATTTTTTCAAACTGGTATGAAGATCAAGTTTCAGGAACAGGAACAAATTTCGCCGCTCGAGTCTGCCATTGAAGAAGCCAATAATGATTATCATACTCACGTCGAGTTTGATAAAGAGATAGAGGAACGTCTTGGATTTTGGACGCAGCCTTCGGCCAGCACGTCAGACCTCGTGGCAGGGACATAGCTGAGGTGTTAGAGAGATTCTGACAACGGTTTCTGAAGTCAGTGGGTCCCTCTCAGCGACTGGCCACCTGTCTTCTTCTCCTTGTTCTTTTCTCCTCTTCCCTTTCTTTTCCGTTTTCTTTGTAATAGGTTGAGGTATTGCGGTTGGAAATCCTTAACGGTTCTTGATTAAAGAAATGGTTATGAAGGGTAACTGATTTGTAATCTATATAACGGCATTTCTACACCACAGAGAAAAGAGGGAGAACTTGGCGTATTTTCTGGGAGTGTAAATAGATCATAAAGAAATCAATACAGAAGGGATTTCTTTTCTTTGTCTATCTGATCTCCGTTATCTCTGAGCTTTCATTTATTTTCCTTGTGAAGATCATTTGTCTCTTGTTTGTTAGTCTTGCCGATTGGTGATCTTGTATAACCAAGAAGGAACTTTGTGTCCTTGATTAATGAATTTGTGTTACGTCAAGAAACTTTGTGTTCTGGCAGATGTTATTTACAGAACTTTGTGTCTTTAAATTACATCTTATTTGTTCTATACGAATGATCTTGTTTTCAATTCACCGTGACTTCGCATACATAAAGAATTACTCTGATATCTATAATTCTGCATGTTTCCTTTCTGCTCATTCTCACCCTCTCATTTCCTCAGTCCTTTTATAATTGATGATCTTCGTAGAAAACACTTTCGTGATATCCAAGTTTAACCAACAAATCATGTCCTGTACATTTGTAAATAAGTTTTGTTTCTAAATAAGGGAACCTCTCCCATTAAAGAGGAGGGACTTCTTGTCCCCTGTCTATTGCTCTCTTAAAATTCCTATTTGACGACCAACAGTTTTTGGCGACTCCGCTGGGGAAAATCACATTCCAGTTCTGCAATTTTTGATCATCCTTTGATCTAGCGACTCCGCGTTTCACTCGAGGGAGAAGGGCCCTTGGTATCGAAGATTCTTAGTTTCAGCTTTTAGAACAACAAGGTTTTCCTTTCCCTTCAAATTCAACAAGAAATAGAAGGACCCGTTCGACAAGCACTCCACCTGTTCAAGATAGAAGTCCTACGGGTGGTATTCCTTCAGAGCCTGCTAGTCCCAATCTACGAGCTTTGATCCTTGCCGGTGTTACAGTTCCTCTCCAAGCCGTTTTTCCAAGAATGGCAGCGCCATTACCATGGGGTCATCGTGTCGGGCCTTTGGCCCTTGCTCAGCCTTTGCATGAGTTACCCAGAGGAAACCGGAAGAACTTCCCCAAATTCAAAGGCGATGGCAAAGTGCACCCTGACGAACACATCACAGCCTTCGTTGTTGCATGTGGAGTTCTGGGAGTCGAATATGAAGACGTCTCCGTAAGGCTGTTTGTTGAGACGTTACAAGATAATGCTGTTGATTGGTTCTATCACCTTCCGGCCAGTGCTATAACGACTGGGACACAATGAGAACCCAGTTCGAGAATCGTTTCAAGCCGGCAGAAGATGTGCATGCTTTGCTTGGCCAAATTTCTCAGATAAAGAAAGATCCACAAGAGCCCATGAGAGAATTTGTGGCCCGATTCAACAGACTGATCAACAAAATCCCTATAAATACTCGACCTGTTGATCAAATCCGAAAATGTTTCTTCTTAAATGCCCAATCGTCTGAAGTCAGTTATGCACTGAGAAGGGCTAATCTCGCGAAATTGGAGGAAGATCAAACTCTTGCCGTTAGTGTCGAGGATGATCTGATCATGTCATGAAAGTTGAGAAGAGACCCTCCCAAATCTAAGTCTGCTGCCTCTTCCTCCTCCACCCCTGGACTTAATACTGATCCATTAGTTCAGAAACTTGCAAATGATCTTATTGCTATAAAGAAACAATTGGCTCAGCACGCTCCTTATGCAGATGTTCCAAGAAGAAATTTCCAGCCCAGGAATCGTTTTCCAGCTTCTCAAACAAGATTAGCACTTGAAGGACCTCCTGTTAGAGTCCCTGTCAATGTGACCTGCGAGGTGGAAGAACCAGATGATGATGAAGATAACAAAGCTTGCAAAGAGTTTGCGAGAGAATTTGATGATGAGGTAGAGGAACTTGAGGGATCTCGAGTGAATTTCTTTACCACTGTAACACTCTGATTTTGTATGCTAACTTGGTGAATGTTTTACATACTGTTATAGCTCTTGAAATGAAAGCAAACATGTTAAGATATGTTTTGATCTTAAGAGAATGTGTTGCTAATTTGGATTCTTGCATACTGTGGCTTATTGCATGGACAGCAAATATTGTACTTGTATGTTTGCTGATGTGACGACAGATTGTCATATAATTGCTTGCTCTTGTGCTGATTGACAGCATACTCTGAATCAATTCCATTGATTCAAGTATGCTGAGGTCCTCTTGTGTTTTCTATGTTAATTCACACTTGAACTGGACTAGGATTATGATAAGCGTGCAGCGTCTGATTACAGGTGTGAATAGCTAGCACGAAAATGCCAACGACAGGGGTTCGATTCTTGAACCCTGTACTGTCGAATTCGGGACCTCGTGGGGCGAGAAACGCCTGGACACGGGTGGCCTTGGCATGTAATCGGAAGGACGGAACGTCCTGCTCTGCGTTAACGTGGATGTTAGCAAGGGGGCTGGAAGGAAGTTGTTAGTGTTAGTGGTTAGTGTGAATTAAACCTAAACTAACCCTAAGACCTAACATACATCCTACACTACTATCCTAGTGGATTTTTAAATTATAAAAAAAAAAAAAGGGGGAAAAATAAATCTAAATCCTAAAACCTAAGGTCTAACTAAGACCTAGGTCGAATGAACTATGTAACCTAAAACTAATCCTAAGCTAAAGGGGTACGCAGACCCTTGGGAAGAAAAGGATAAGGATGGGTAGGAGACATTCATTGGCATTTATGAACTGTCCCTTCGTGGACGGCGCCAGATTTGGCGGGACAGGTAGGAGATAGAGGTATCCATTTGGAAGCTTGGCTAAATTCATTTGCATGGAAAAATTTGAAAATTGGAGACTTGCCAGCCCAAGTGGAGGTGGCGTAGAAAATAAGGAAAAAGGCCAAGTCTTTAATGCATTAATGGTTTTTGGTCCTCGCGACCAGCTCGCCTTGGGAAGAGTATGAGGGAATTTTGATTTTCATTTTTTGGTTGATTCGAGCTTTTGCAAAGTTGCTCTGCATTTGGTTTCTTGGTCTGGTTCAGTCGAACCAGCTCTTGCATTCGACATTTTCTTGGAAGTTTTGAGGCTGTTGATCAGCCAAGAAGAAGGAAGAAAGTGCTGGGAATATTGTGTTGCCGTTGTGGAAGAAAAACGCGGCAAAACGAAGCTTTCTTCGAGTTCTGGAAAAGAGATTACAGGCATGTTAAGCCCTCCTCTTTAAAATCTTTGCTTGAATTAAATGTTTCATTAAAACAACCCTGCTCTTGGGTTGGGATTGCATGATTGCTATTGAGTTGTTTGGAAATGGATTTTGTTGGTTCTTGCTTCTTTTCTTTGGAAAATGATAAGAAGAATTGCTTTTGGTTGCTCGGCCTTGATTTGCCTTTGCTCGATTCATGTTGAAAATGATTTACAGTATTGGTTGTTGACTGTATAAATGGTTTGAGATGGATATTCCCATGACTGTTCGTGTTGCTTGAAGCCGGAAAAGGCTGTGCAATCGCTCCATAAAGTGGAACTGTTCCTTTAAGTATAATCTTTTCTTGCTGTCATTCTTTAAGGAATGTTAGAAAAATTGTTCCTCTGTTGCTGTGTTTAACGGTATTGTTCTTCTCGAGTGGAATTACCTCCATAAGGTGCTGATTATGGGTGTTATATGAAAATATTAATTGATTATTCTTGTGGAATGGAAAGTAAACGGTATAGGTTACTTGAGCTGTTTTTGGCATTGGAACTATACGTCCTTTTGTTGACAGACTAAAAATAAAGAAGCATTAGTGTTTGAAATTGTTTCTTATTGAAAGTTTCAAGGATATAGATCATTTCCCTTCTCCAGTTTTGGGATTTTATTGAAGATGGTATTTGGGTTTTCTACGAGTATCTGGTTTCGCTTGAATGAAGTATTTACGGTATTTCCATTGCTGTGTCTTTACTTGTTTATGAAATAAGCGAATACGTTTTGGTACCCGTGAGAATAGAGAAAAAGAAGCTATTTTTCCTTCTGAGGTTGTTGCTGGATTATGTTTTCTCCTTGCTGTGAGAATGGGTTAGTCTTATGGTGATCTAATGATGCTGTTCGGTCTCCCTGTTCGGACTGTACACGCAAATACAAATTGATTTGTATTCAGTGCAGTGAATGATTATATTTCTTTATTTGGTAATGGAAAGATGATTCCATGGTGTCTTGTAGATGAGGTTTGACCTTCTGTCTGAATTGTCTTGTGAATGTGAACTCGACTTGGATTTCTGTCCTTAATAAATAGGAATTGTGGGAATTAGCTTGTTTTTCTGAGTCTATTTGACTGTACCATGCTTAGGTAATTAACCCCTTAAACGGGTTTGACCTTATAGAGGTACTGATATATGAATGTTATAATTGGAGTTCTGTCCCTCCTTAAAAAAAAAAAAATGGAAAATGCTGTTTTGGAATTAACGGTAGATCGAGATAGAACTCGAATTGAATATTCATTATTGAAGCATGTTGGACTGATATTGTACAGGCTATGTGAGTTGCTATTCAATAAGGACAACTGTTTTGCTATTTTTATAATTTGAGTCGTCATGCTAAGAAAAACATGAATTGAGTGTTTTACTTCCTGCTGAATACAATGACTGTTTCTTAATGAAATCATAGAGAATGAATTCTTCTCTTTTGCTATTTGGACTCTGAAAGTGACATTGGAATTATAGTGCATATGACTTGATCTTGCTGTAGGTAACAGCAATGTACCACTTGTTATAAGAACTATATGCGTTCGGAGGTATAAAAGATCATATGATTATATATGCTTGCGTGGTTGCATAATTGTTGTTGGCTAGCTATACAGTGTAAGAAGTAGGGAATCTGATAGTTTAGCAAATACATAGTATGCATATTGATGCGGCTTGCCCAACGATGAATATAATGTCTTACTAACCTGTTGGTATTCATATGAACTGGAATAAAATGAAATTATTCTTGCTGCCGGAAAGTGAATTCCGAGTGGATTTTGTAAGTTTCACTCTGAACTGTTATCTTGAATTGATTTTCGTTGGATTTCACTGTGAGGACAGTCATGTGGAAAGAAATAGAGATATGAATTAATGTTTTAGAAAAAAATGATCTTCTTCTTTCATCCAGTTAGAAATCTGGAATTCGGGAATGAAGAATTTGATAGTGCTTAGATGGGAGCTACTATATGCATTGCTGTTCGCTTTCTTGTTTGTACTTGAATGCTTTAAATTTAATATGCTTCATGAACGGAAAGGAAAGTAATGGATTTATATTCAGTTAATTTCATCCTTTGCATTTGTTATTAATGAAAGGTGTGGAAAAAGATAACTGTATGCTATATAGGCAGCAAGCTACTTGAATTCCTAACTTTACAAATTTTGTAAATTGATACTTGCAATGATTATGTGGAAACGGAACAGCAATCCCTTGGCTGGTTGTGATGATATTTTGATAGTTTAGTGGTTATGCTGATCTCTCTTTTGTGCTTTTCGAGATTGATGTTTTGTTGTGGTTTCATAAAAGCAGGGTTCTTTTATTGAAACAGTTAGTTGAAGCATCTTATTTTAAGGATAAGTGCTTAATGTGCTCAGTTCATTGAACTGACCCGTGCAATTCATTTTGCAGATGGAATTTGATTAGAATGAAGACTTGGCTGTCTTCTGATGCCTCTTGATAAAATATAAATTAAATTGTAACTGTTGCTTTTATTCCTCTTTGAGGAATTGTGAAAGAAGAAAATATATTCTTCTGTCCATGAGTTGTATAGATGCTTTGTAAAAATTATACCCAATCAGTTGGATTTGCAAATGTACAAATTATGACTCGAAATATTGAATACAGTTACAAGTGTGATATTTTCAATAATTATATCAGTTTGATATTGTTATAGATTGGGAATAAAATGTTACTTCTCGATTTGGAATTGTTTCGTAATCCTTGGATGGATGCTGAATTGAAACTGATATCTATTCTTACTTAAATACAACCTTTAAGTTGAACAATGCAATTAATTCATACTTGGGTAAAGATGAATTTTGAATGACATTAAAAAGGATTAAGAAGAATATGATTTTATAATCAGAGGATATTCAGGATTAGCTTAGGAGCTAAGGAATATCAATTTAAAATTTGGAGTACTCGAACTTCGTTTTTGAACTCCATCATTGATCCCGTTTGATAAAAATTCAGATTAAAGGATGTAGGATACATATATCCATAACTAATGATCCTTAACTATATAATGTTAAGGGGAACAAATGAGTTCATTTCTTGAAGTTTAGACCTCGTTTGAATGACGTCTAATAAGTTATCATTCTGAAATAAGTTGCAGTGGAAACATCTTGGTTAAGTTTAATAGGTTAAACTTATTATGTCCGTCGGTACGGACTGCTTAATCAAATGATTAAGAAATGGACCAAGTAAGGAAATGTAACCCTTCGGTACGAAGGAGACGATACATAACGAACTAACGGACAGTTTAGTCCCTCTTAGTTATGTACAACTGCAACTGGAACGAGGATCAAGGGATCAGCACGAATGCTGAAAGTTAATTTTTAATTAATAACTCGTGGCTAAGTCACTTGAGCAGGATGTGTATTCTCGATGGTTGGATTCTGCAGGACATCGACATACGCCAGCTACAGCAAGGTGTCTTCATGAAGACGGGGTCTTCATGACGACACAATGTTGCGGCTGACATATAGCAATGCCCTCCCGAATTAAAACATGTAGAATACATAGGCTGAATGTGTAGACCTTAGCAGGGGGGGGATAGGGTATGATTTGGTATACGGAGTGACTCCGGAACACTAAAGACAAATAGACACACGGAGTCGTGGTGTAACGACACCATATGTCTGCGTATCTTTAGTTACCGGGAGTGCCTTCCTATACCCGTTCATATTACTAGCTGGAATTGAAAGTTTAAAACTGACCTTAAACGATGAGGACTGGTAGGAGCCAGGAAAGACCATTCTAGATAACAGGTGAAGTGAAGTGAAGGACGTATTCCGTAAGATGTGTATCACATCCAGGAATATGATCATGCAAAGCATGTGAAAATCTTTGGCCAAAGTATCGCAATTGCTGGTTGCGTTGTCCTTATCACTTAATTTAAGATGCAGGATGTCAGATGAATATCAGTAACAGATATTCAGATAGGCTTCTTAAATGGATCACTTCGATAACCGGGGAAGGTTATGAGAACAAGTATATAAAATATACTATGCATAAACAGACATGAAGGATCGGTTGTTGCCGAGTCATGTACATGAAGGATCGGTTGTTGCCGAGTCATGAAATGAAGGATCGTTGAAACTCCGAGCCATGAAAATGGAAGATCAGTAGTTCATCGAGTCATTTACAGCAGCATATAGAATCTGTTATGAGATTGAATGGCATTGAATGTGTGTTCCATATTGTAAATATGTGAACAGGGAACATTCGTTTTTGAAAGAAATTGTATGATCCAAACTATGTGGTTTGGGCAGAGAACAATTACTAAATCTCGAACGTGTGTTTGAATTTTATAATTCATAACAGAGAACGTTATTTAAAAAAAAAAAAAAAATTCCCTTGTTCTGGTGTTTTAAATTGGGGATGTTACAACCACTGAGGGCATTGATGATTACGATGAAGTGGTAGCAGACATGAACAGTGAATCTTTTGCTGTCATGACTCGAGAACAGACAAAGCAGAGGGAGAAGGTGACCCAGCCACCTAAGAAATCCAAGGAGCAGTCAGCAACTATCCCTGTAATTGCAAGAAGAGGATCTCCTATCCCTACTTCGTCTACACATAAGGTGAGTCCTATCAATCTAGTTACCAAAGTTGCTTCTTCTTTTTCTCCTAAAGTTGATAAGCCTAGAATTCCAAATGATGATGGCCCGTCCACTTCTGGATCCTTTGATATTGTTGATCACCTGAAAAAGACCAAGGTACAAATCTCAGAAGCTGAGTACTATCAAACCCATCCCAAAGCCTTTGCCAAAATGATCCACTTTGTTAATTCCAACTCTAAGACCACTTCTAAAGGCCTTCTACCTACTCCTCCTCCTACACCACAGCCTAGTCTGGTAGCTGCTATCACCTCGCCTAGTGACAAAATTAAACCATTTTATGTAACACTTCTTATAGCTGGTCATAGGCTCAGTAATTGTGTCATAGATTTAGGAGCCTCGGACAATGTCATGCCAGCTAAAGTAGCTCATGCTTTAGGCTTAACCCTCACTCGTACTTATGGATCTTGCTACTCTATGGAGAGTAAAGAAGTGCCTCTGGTTAGAAGGATTAAAGATGCACAAGTGGCTTTTGTTGCCTTGCCTGAAAAGAAAGTGTTGGCTACCATCCTAGTAGCAGATATCCCTCCTTCATACGGGATGTTGCTAAGTAGGAACTTCTGCAAAGATGTGGGTGGGGAAATCCAGATGGACTGGTCGCATGCACTCGTGCCTGTCAATGGACAAATGAAGAAGCTGCTGCCTGAGAAACAATCTGAGTATATTGTGCAGAAGACGGATGATCCTAAAGCAAAAATACTCTATGAGGATATGGGTCATGGTAATTACATGATTATGTCCCCTGATGAAATCCCACCCCCCAAAGTGTCCCCTAGAGATCCTAACGGGGTTTGGATTTTAGAGTTTGATGGAAGTTGTTCCTCAGCTGGTTCTGGAGATGGCATTCTACTGGTGTCACCAGAAGGTGTCCTTCATCCTTTTTCATTTAAGTTGCAGTTTGAGAATACTAATAACACAGCAGAATATGAGGCTCTCATCCTCAGATTGCAGGTGGCCAAAGAACAAGGTATAAAGAATCTTCTGGCTCGTGGTGATGCAAAATTGATTGTAAAGCAGGTCAGAAACCTTTTTCAAGTAAAAAATGGAAGGTTAAGGCATTACCGGAATCAGGTTTGGGATTCTATTGAGTTCCTTGATGCTTTCTCTATTGAATCCGTACCTAGGGAAAAGAACAGCAGGGCTGATTCGTTGGCAGTCTCAGGATCACTACTGATTCCTCATCCTGACTTTTCTCAGGATAAGTTCACCATTGAGATGGTCCATCGGCCTAGTGTACCTGATAATGCCAATAACTGGCAAGTCTTCAATAATGATCAACATTTGCTTTCCTTCCTGGAACTCAAGGGCAATTTCGAACAACTGTATTTTGAGGGAAGTGACAACCTGCCTCGTGAGAGTGCGCCCTTTGACCAAACAGTCGGCCATGCAGAAGAAACAGATCAAGATGGATGCATCAATCTCAAAGGAAACAAGATTCCTAAAGGGTTGGTGAGTTTGGAGGAACTATTTGATAAGCATGACAGGTATGTGAAATCTAGAGCTTCTTCTGGGCCTCAGCAATCAGCTGAGTACGATAAGATTGACATTGGGAGTCCTACTGACCCTAAGCTAGTGAACATTGGGAAATGTTACACAGCAAATGAGAGGAGAAAAGCAATTGATCTTCTAAAAAAGGTATAAAGATGTTCTCGCTTACTCTTATGAAGATTTGAAAGCTTTCAAACCAAAAGATATGCAGCACTCTATTCCCCTCAAGCCTGGAATTAAGCCTTTCAAGCAGAAACAGAGACAATACAACCCCAAAGTAGCTGACACCATCTTTCAGGAGATACAGAAGTTTTTGAAAGCTAAAATTATCTTTCCTATTCACCATTCAACATGGATTGCAAATATTGTGCCTGTCAGAAAGAAGAATGGTGAGATCCGCATCTGTGTCGATTTCAGGAACCTGAATCAGGCTTCTCTGAAAGATAATTATCCTTTGCCCATGATGGATCAAGTATTGCAAGCAGTAACAGGCTCTGAAATGTTATCTATGCTTGATGGATTTTCTGGATACAATCAGGTAGAGGTTGATACTGTAGATCAACATAAAACAGCTTTCACTACTCCTTGGGGCACCTTTGCTTACAAGAGAATGCCTTTTGGGCTTATTAATGCTGGTGCCACTTTCCAGAGAGCTATGGATCTGGCTTTTGGAAGCTTAAAAGGGAAGTGTATTGTCATCTATCTTGATGACCTGACAGTGTTTTCCAAGACAAGAGTGGATCATTTTGATCACCTAGAGGCAGTTCTGCTGAGATGCAGAGAGCATGGGATCTCTCTGAACCCTAAAAAGTCTGTTTTTTGTGTCACTGAGGGAAAGTTATTAGGGCACATCGTTTCCAAGGAGGGGATTAAGATTGATCCTGAGCGAGTTCAAGCCATCCAGCAAATTCCTCTCCCAACCAGTAAAAAGGGCGTGCACTCCTTCGGTAAGATCAATTTCTTGAGAAGATTCATCCCTGATTTTGCAGAATTAACTTTGGATATTTCTCAGATGATGAAAGGAAAACAAACATTTGGTTGGTCTTCTGAAGGAAAGGAATCCTTCGAAGGTATCAAGAGAGCCATCGCTAAAACTCCTGTTTTAGCCTGTCCTGATTTCAATAGAGATTTCATCATCTATTGCTATGCTACGGATAATACCCTGGCTGCTGTCTTAACTCAAGAAGACTCTAATGAGCATGAGCTACCAATCGCATTCATGAGCTATATTCTGAAAGATCATGAGTTGAAATATACTATGATGGAGAAACATGCTTTTGCGGTGGTTAAAGCTGTCAAGCAATTTCACTTTTACATCCTCAACTCTCATTCCATAGTGCTGGTTCCAGATACCACTGTTAAGTCAATTCTCACACAACAAGAATTTGGATCCAAGAGAGGGAATTGGGTTGCTAAGGTCCAAGAGTATGGCATTGACATTAAGCCGACCAAGCTGGTTCGTGGAAAAGGTCTTTGTGAGCTCATTGCTGAAGGAGCTAAGCATGAACTACTGGAGAAAGTTGACCTTCCTACTGTTCTGTTCCTTAGTTCAGTTGACGAATGGTATGCTGACATCACCCATTTTCTCACCTATGGGGAATGCCCCTCTCATTTAACTGCCAAAGAAAAGAGGACTGTTAAATTGAGGTCAGCACAATATGTATTATGGGAAAATGCTTTGTTTAAACGTGGCTTGGACGGGAGATTTCTAAAGTGTGTGGACAAAGAACAGCAGAGAAAGTTGCTCTCATCTTTTCACAATCAGGCATGTGGAGGGCACTATTCATCAACGGTTACAGCTCATAAGATACTCCGGGGAGGATACTACTGGCCTTCTTTGTTTAGAGATGCATCCAAGTGGGTGGATAAATGTGAGGCCTGCCAGACCTTTGTGGGAAGACCTAAATTGGCTTCTTTGCCTCTCAAGCCAGTTGTGATTGAGGAGCCATTTCAACAATGGGGTTTGGACTTCATTGGTACACTCAATCCTGCTTCTAGTGCTGGTCACACTCATGTACTTACTGCCACTGACTACTTCACCAAATGGGTGGAAGCTATTCTGGTCAAGAGCACTACTTCTGAAGTGGTATGCAGCTTCATCAAAGAGAACATCTTAGTAAGGTATGGTGTGACTAACAAGATTGTAACAGATAATGCCTCGAATTTCTCTTTAGCTGAGATAATGGACTTCTGCTATGGGTATGGTATTTCTTTGGCTCACTCTTCAGATTACTACCCTCAAGGAAATGGGCAGGCAGAATCTACCAACAAAAATCTGGTGACTATCATAAGGAAGTTAGTCAATGAGTCTCAGCGAAACTGGCACAAGAAGCTCTATGATGCTCTTTGGGCAGACAGGATTACACCAAAGAGAGCTATTGGAATGTCTCCTTTTCAAGTGGTATATGGAGTTGAAGCTCAATTGCCAGTGACAGTGGAACTGCCAGCCTTGCACCTAATGAAGGCCATTGAAGATACTAGTTTTAGAGATGCCCTGGACAAGAGAATTATGTACCTGCACAAGCTGAATGAGGACAGATTGGTGGTTGCCGATAGGATATCTGTTCACCAGCAGAAGGTAAAGGTCCTGTTTGACAAGAAAGCTAGGTTCAGAGATTTCCAAGTTGGAGACACTGTATTGCTATGGGATAAAAGGCATGAACCTCGTGGTAGCCATGGAAAGTTCGATTCCCTGTGGCTCGGACCTTTCAAGATCAGGCACTTTGCTGGTGAGAACTCCTTTTATCTTGATTACATGGATGGTTCTTCTCTCCCACTTCCTTATAGTGGGCAGTATCTCAAGTTGTTCAAGTCCTAGGTGATTAGGGAGCCCCTTGTCTATTCTGTACAGTGCTTTTGCTTCTGCGTTTTGGCGTGTTTCCCTTCCTCCTTTTGTTTTGGTGTGTTGCCCTCTGTATTGGTCTGTTCTTGACTCCGTTGCCCAATGGATAAGGCACTGGTCTACTTCCACCGAGTTTGTCTAAGTTCTTGCCTTGTCTCATTCCTTGAATTTATACCAAGTCATCCCCAGGGAGGAACCAGCTGTTGTCCACTCAAAATTCCCCGCCCTGATAATAGTAAAGATTTCAAAATTTTGAGTTTAAGTGTCTTTTCTGTCGAGCTGGTCGTGTGAAAAGGCCGTGAAATTGAGAAAATTTGTGTTTTGGGTCATTTTGTAAGTATTTCGGGCCTGTCGGAACTTTTTATCCCAACTGTACCAAGTTCAAACGGGTCTTCTGTTCTCCGACCGGCCGAAATCCCCGAAGTTGTCCCATTTTCGGGCCCATCGGAAGTTTTTGTCCCAAGTGTCCCAAAACTCAAAGTGCACTCTGTTCCCCGATCGGCCGAACCACCCGAACCGCGTACTCCGGAACTTTTTGTCCCAAATGTCCCAAGTTCAAACGGGCCTTTTGTTCCACTTTCGGCCGATCCACCCGAACTGCATACTTCGCGCTTTCCTGTCCCATCTGTCCCGAAGCCAAAAGTGCAAGTTGTTCCAATTATCGGCCGAAGCACCCGAATCGCGTCCTTCGCATATTTTCGTCCCGAATGTCCCAAAGTCAAATCGGGCAAGCTGTCCCATTTTCGGCCGAAACTTCCGAACCGCGTACTTCGCACATTTCTGTCCCAAATGTCCCAAAATACATTTGTGTGTCTTCTCCTTATTTCGTCCGAACCGGCCGAGCCGTGTGTTTCGCGCATTCACGTCTCACATGTCCCTAGTGAACCAAAAGCCATTCATACTTGGTTTTTCCCGCTCTACCCGAATATGCTGTTTTTTCAAACTGGTATGAAGATCAAGTTTTAGGAACAGGAACAAATTTCGCCGCTCAAGTCTGCCATTGAAGAAGCCAATAATGATTATCATACTCACGTCAAGTTTGATAAAGAGATAGAGGATCGTCTTGGATTTTGGATGTAGACTTCGGCCAGCACGTTAGACCTCGTGGCAGGGACATAGCTGAGGCGTTAGAGAGATTCTGACAACGGTTTCTGAAGTCAGTGGGTCCCTCTCAGCGACTGGCCACCTGTCTTCTTCTCCTTGTTCTTTTCTCCTCTTCCCTTTCTTTTCCGTTTTCTTTGTAATAGGTTGAGGTATTGCGGTTGGCAGTCCTTAATGGTTCTTGATTAAAGAAACGGTTACGAAGGGTAACTGATTTGTAATCTATATAACGGAATTTCTACGCCACAGAGAAAAGAGGGAGAACTTGGCGTATT
Source organism: Taxus chinensis (assembly GCA_019776745.2). Taxonomy (NCBI): domain Eukaryota; kingdom Viridiplantae; phylum Streptophyta; class Pinopsida; order Cupressales; family Taxaceae; genus Taxus; species Taxus chinensis. The sequence continues at coordinate 775,117,245 of CM034152.1, forward strand.
TTCTGGGAGTGTAAATAGATCATAAAGAAATCAATAAAGAAGGGCTTTCTTTTCTTTGTCTATTTGATCTCCGTTATCTCTGAGCTTTCATTTATTTTCCTTGTGAAGATCATTTGTCTCCAGTTTGTTAGTCTTGCCGATTGGTGATCTTGTATAACCAAGAAGGAACTTTGTGTCCTTGATTAATGAATCTGTGTTACGTCAAGAAACTTTATGTTCTGGTAGATGTTATTTACAGAACTTTGTGTCTTTAAATTACATCTTATTTTTTCTATACGAATGATCTTGTTTTCAACTCACCGTGACTTCGCATACATAAAGAATTACTCTTATATCTATAATTCTACATGTTGCCTTTCTGCTCATTCTCACCCTCTCATTTCCTCAGTACTTTTGTAATTGATGATCTTCATAGAAAACACTTTCGTGATATCCAAGTTTAACCAACAAATCATGTCCTGTACATTTGTAAATAAGTTTGTTTCTGAATAAGGGAACCTCTCCCATTAAAGAGGAGGGACTTCTTGTCCCCTGTCTGTTACTCTCTTAAAAGTCCTATTTGACGACCAACAATACCATAAATCATAAACAATGCATCAAACCATGAAAAACATAATATCACCATAATAACACAAGATTTAAATGGGAAATCATCAAGGGGAAGAAAACCCACTAAAACACAATCTTATATTGATATGTTTCAAATTTAGTGAGGCACCAACCTCTAATTTAGTGAAGCACCAACTCCACAAGGAGGCTACAACCCCCCAAGATGATCATGCCCCCACTCAACCACCTTATTATGTGTAGATATCTGATTTTTTTCTTCCACAACTGATGGAAATCAAATATTCAGCTTGCACTTCTTCACTCAAACCCTAGGTGACAAATCTTCATTAAAAAGTTCTATAATAACTCAAAAATTCATCAAACCCTTGCACCCATGTTCTCAGATTTTTCTAAACCTATAACAAACTTTTTTCAGCTTCAAATAATCCTCAATAACCTTAAATCGCACCTCACCTAGGTCGCTCCACCTTTCACACACTCCACTAGTTCATAAAGGCACCCAAAACATCTTTTTTTATATGCAATTCATATTTCAAACTTAAGCACAAACTTTTCCCTCCAATTGGTTTAACCAATACATCAAGTAAACATTGAAAATTTGAAATAAAATATCTACATATGACCCAAATAGGTCATCCTAGCCAAAAACATCATTTCATGTGCCAAAAATGGCTCAAAACCCCATGGGCACAATCTTTAAAATGCCCTAACATGAGTCCATAATTTTTCATGACCCATGAACCTTTACATATGATTAAAACATCATTAAACATTCATACATGGTCTCACATTTAATCAACCAATCAAAATATTTCATTTACTAGGCCTATTAATCTTTGCAATTCTCAAAATAGTTGTTTCACGCACCCTTAAACACCCTGAAAACTTAATAATGCCACCAAACCATTAATACTAAATGAAAACATTCCATGTGACAACTAAAATTAAATGGAATAACCTTTAGAACACTTTTAAGCAAGTTATAAGTCATGAAAAAACATCTACTTAAACCCATACAAAGCTTTTCTTTCACCCAACCTGCCAAAACTGGTGTCTCCAAAGGTTAGCTCATAAAACCATTTGTACATATATTCAAGACTTAAAAATTTATTTATTTGATGAAAAATTAATCCCTCTTCATATTCTGGGTGATAGGAAGAATCAACTAATTCATCTCATCCTTCAACAAGTGTCAAACTTGCACAAAAATAGATGTTGTCTTAAACTGTCAAAAATATTCTTGTTCAAAGAATGCCCTGGAAACCCTATAAATGAACCTCATAAATATTAAATCCATATACCACTGGAAATATATCTAAATAATATTTCCAAAATAACTTGAATCATCCAAGGAATCATCTTGTAACTCAAGATATGGCCAAAACACTGCAAACTACTTTTTGAGATCCCAAAACTGCCCTTTGACCAATCAACCTGTTTGGACCTCAAAACCTCATGAAACTGCATAAAATTGATCTAAAACTTCCATATAAATTAACTAAAACTCACATTAATCACACAACATCAATTTGGCATATCACTCCTTTGGACCATCTTTTCTTAAACTAAAACTCTTCATAAACTGTTGTTTTCATGTAGGGCCCACATATGGTCAAGAACTCAAACATACCTTTCTATGAATGTATCAGAGTACCATACAACATAAAATCATCACATTTGAGATTTCAATAAAAAAAAATTATAATTCACCTTCTTCTGACAATTGCTCCTAGTTAGGGTTTAACGAGGGTTTTTGACCTTCTTACCTTCTTAACGTTCGTTCATAAAAAAGTGACAATCAAATGACCTAATTATTCTTCTAAAAACTTATTAACTCACCTTATAAACATCCCTGAAATCCAATAGGTCCCATACAAATCACATGTTTCACAATGAGCATCTGAAGTTCAAACTCGAGCTAGATTTTGCACTGTTCTTGACCCTGTTTCACCAAAACTTGCATATCCTGCAAAATGCTCATCATGGAACCCTAAATTTTTTTTGAGATCACTATGAAACATCACAATAACATCTCTAACCATCATAACATAAATATTATTTCCCAATATCTCCAGTCACTAAGACTTGTCTAACCAAACATATTTGATCCTCACTGTAACAACTAGGACCAACTGGAAGAGTGCAATAACTGAACATGAATTCTATAAAAATGACCCAAAAATACCTCATATGCCATAATATATCTGATTATATGCTTCCCTAAGCTCATATATCCCCAATTCACTCTGTCACACCTCCAAGCAAGCATACCTGCTCCCAATGAGCACATGTAATCAAGTGAACCACCTATACTTGTACCATATCACTATTGTGAGTTCTTAAACATCCTCAAAACATATTATGCATCATTTCAACATGCTTCCAAATCATCCAAGAATATCACATTTTCAAGCTACATCTCCTAGGTGCATGTATGGGCTTGTTAAAGTAAGCTTGCATCATTAAATCTCATTATAACAGTTGAACCACATCTGAATCAACATGTTAGCACCTTATACATCATCATGGAATCATCCAATTTTTCATTAATGTGGTTTTTCATCAATGAAAATACTTATTAGGCCTACTGCAAACACTAACTGTAGGTTTCCAAACAGTGTACAACCAAACCACATTAAGTTCAAAAATAAGAAAAAACTTCACATTCAAAACATTGTATATGCAGGTTTGGATAAGGGTAAACCCATCCGCTTTGAACTAGGAGAAAATACCTTTGGTATAATCTTAATAAAACAAGAGGGATGCTCCTTGGAACCCCAAAGTAGTCCACGTAAGAGGGAACCTTGTAGATGAAACAAAAACTTTTTATCCTACCTGACTACTAAAGCTTTGTGAGTTAGAGTCACTGATATTCTAGTAGTGGTGACCCCAGTGTAATTCATTCTGAGCAAGATCTTTGCTCATGGTTTCAAAGGGGGTAAAGTAAAGTTGACAGCTAGTAATAACACTGTGCTCGCTTAGGTATATTGTTGACACCTAGTTGATTGAACCACCTAGGAAGCTACGCCTTGTCCAAGCCAATCTAAAGGTTGGTGGCCAAGTTTTTCACAAACATAAATTTTCATTTTTTCTTATGCATGTTACACACTTGTGTTTCACTTTTGTCTTTTATATTTTCTACTCTCATCTATCTTTGTCGCTTTGTAAACATGTCTAAAGTTTCAAGTTACAGACATCCATAGATACACTTGATCACTTTGATCACTTCCATTATTCTTCATTTAAGTTCTATGACTTTCATGATAATCACTTTTGTCATGGTTGAGCACCCTTTTTATCACCTTGATATTTCATTATAGTAAGTAATTAAGCTTAATGTTATCTTATTGAAATCTAAGCATTTCACACTCCTTTACATTGTCATCACTTTTCACATTCACTTTGATGACATTGATGACATTCCTCATCACTTGCTTCCATCATTTTATACATCGTCACACTTCAGCATTCATTTTGCTTTAAATTGATGACATTCTTCTATCTTGAATCCATCAACTTTTACATTGTCACATTACACATTCATCTTTGTTGAGATTGACAACATTCTTCTATCTTTCTTTCATCATCTTACGTCGTTTCACTTTGCAATCATTTTGTCACATTGATGACATCCTCATCACTTCATCACTTCTCTCTTTAAAGCATTCACTTTTATTTAATTTGAGATTCCCTAATCCATCACTTTCCCCTTTGGCTCTTATCTCCACTTTTGTTGAGATTTGGACCTCTTTCATCGTATTCATTACTTCACTTCCTTTTGAAGACATTCACTTTTTTGTTCTTTTCAAACATCCCATTTTTTTGTTGTTTTTCCTCTTTCAACACATACTTTTGTTAAGAGTAGAACCTCTTCCATCATCTTTTTAAGTCTTCTCTTCTTATCGCACTCACTTTGTTGCAAGGGTTGACATACTAATTATCATCTTCTTCACCCTCTTACCTCTTTAACATTCATCTTGTTAAAAATCGCAAAATCATCATTTTTCCTAAACTCTCTTTCTCTTTAACACATTTTTTTTAAGAGTCTTCTGAGCATCGTCAACGTCATGTTTTAAGTATCATCTTGTTGCACTTTGTTGTCACAAGTGTTGCGAAGCATGCTAACCTTTTTCTTCTTTCCCTCTTTCAATTCATTTTTGTAAAGAGTTGCGATTGCATTCACCTTTCAAGTTCCTTCTTCACCTTTCTTAACACTCATTTTGTTAAGAAACATCTAAACTAACATTTCAAACTATCTTCTACCTTAACATCACTCATATTGTTAAGAGTCCACCTTCAAAGTCCCTCGTGTTGTCACTCTTATCACTCATTTTGTTAAGAGGTGATCATATTCACTCTTGTTAAGTCTTGTCTCCCATTAGAATCACTCATTTTGATAAGTATTTTCACTTTTCCCCCCTTTTTCATTCCTCTTAACACTCATCTTGTTATGAGTTACACCTTTTCACACCTCTTTTGTCACTCTTATCACTCATTTTGATTAAGAGTTGACCATGTTCACCTTGTCATGTCTTTCTCCCTTAACATTCATTTTTGTTAATGAGTAGAACACGTCTAACCTCTTTTCATCCCTTTTCTCTAACTCTGATTTTGTTAAGAGTTGGGTAATCAACTAACCATTTTCAGTTTCTTCCCTCTTCGCATTCATTTTTCTAGGGTCGAGCTTTTCCATCTTCTTCCCTCTTCCATCTTAGCATTCACTTTGCTAAGGGTTGACCTTTTTATTTCACCTCTTAGCATTCACTTTGTAAGGGTCCTCAAACCTTTTCATTGCTTCCATAACATTCACTTTGATAAGGGTTGAGTTATTCATGTACATACCTTTCTTCAGTCTCCCTCATTTTTCATTACAATGGTGGATTTTATACAATTCATCCTTTTCCCATCGAATGACAAATGATGAAAGACATCACTTGACGGATATGCAATAACAACTCCAAGAAATTCAATTTTGATGAATTATGTCCATATCCATTTTGACATGGACATATTACACATACCCTTCCCACGCTCTTTTGAGACACCCAAATTTTGACAAATACAAGGGAAAAACTAATCCGAGATAACACTATCAAAGAATTTTCCATAGCATGCCACAAAGTGGCATATAATAATAGCTTTCTCTCTTGTGATTTTTTTCCTAGTAGTCTAGGAGGACAAGCTTTGGATTGGTTCTTGCACCTTCCAAAGGGATCTATCACCACCTTCGCCCAGCCTCTCTTAGATAATTTTTCATCAAACATCTTTTATTTCAACCTCACTCGTAATAATCACCATACTATAGCAACTTCTCACGATGAATCTTGGTACGTTAGCCATAATCCACAATGTCATCATTGCCTTGGTTTCATAGATAATCACAATGTTACCCAACATACATGACCAATCAATCACAAATATCCAATCATCTAACCTAGTGAATACACTACGTCTGCGTAAAGTTAAACGTAAGTTTACACCCCTCAGTGAAAGTCTCTCTAGTGTTTTTCATCGAACTTAAAGAAGCTAGGATGATAAAAGTATCTACCTTAACAAGACCTTGGATTTAAGGAGAACCTAATCCATACTTGTATAAAACCTCACATGCATATTGTGATGATTTGTCATCTCATTAATGGTCACTCAACCAACAAATGTGCACCAGTTTTAAGAACTATGTCAAGATTTAATCAACGATGAAGAGATATTTTAGGATATAACAATGAATCTCAACAATTGATGACATGTCAACTTCACAATTCAAATAAATATTTGACTGTTGTTCCCACCTTCTGTACATACTGACATTCCACAAGATCATGACGAAGGTCTTATCTCTACCCTCCAAACCAATCTATATCTTCTACATATTTTCTTCCTATAGTCCAAATAGACATTAAACCTGTTATCAGAAAAATCTTATAACACCTAATGAGCATGTCATTGAATTTTCTCCAAGACTCTCTTTCAACCCTTGACATAATAGAAGAGGGTCCATCATCAAACACCATTGAGCTTGTATTCTATTCTTTCCATTCCAGCTCCTACGCCTAACATCTCTAGTCTTTGTTGTCAAAATACAACCACAACAAGCTTGGACACTTGCGACAATGTCAACCTTTTGTGTCCATTACACCTCAAATGATCAATCTTGCAAGAATCTCATCAACGATGTTTCCTACTTGTCAAGACATCTACATGAGTACACTTCTATCGAGGTATGTATACCTAGGAATGTCCTTATACAACCTTTTCAAGCTTTAATTGCAAATCTTTTGTCTAAATCAACTAATTCACAACCTAGAAGGGAGAAACATTGAATATCTCCTCTCTATGGCCTATAAAGAACCTTGGGTGTACATCTAGAGATCAATCCTTCTTTCCTCACACTCTTTCATTCACGAATCTCAAATATGAATCTCAACATATTCCCATTTGACATTAACAATATTCTTATAACATCGCATATTGTCTCTCAATCTCATCGAAGACTTATCTAATCACTTTAGTACTCATTGAATCCTTTGACTTGGATCCCTTACACTGTTGAACCTGTCCACCCAAGTCTAGTACTTCAAGGACCCATCGAATTGGTTGATTCACTCCTTTGACTTGGATCCCTGTCTGCCCAAGTCTCATATTGCAAGACTTATCAAATCTTTGGATTTCCTCTTTTCACTTGGACCTTGTCCGCCCAAGTCTTGTATTGCAGGACTTATCAAATCTTTGGATTTCCTCTCTTTGACTTGGACTTTTTCTGCCCAAGTCTCATATTTAAGGACTTATCAAATCTTTGGATTTCCTCCTTTGATTTCTCCACCCCAAGACTTAAGGACTTATCAAATCTTTTGATTCCCTCTCACGACTCAGTATTTCAATCCACACAAGTCTCACATTTCAGGACCATTCAACTTCAATAAACATGGACCTATTTCTTGATGATTCCATTTCAAATCCTCATCCACCAAAATTTAGAAAACTTAAAAAACATAAAAAGCAAAAAAAACTCTGTATTAAAGCACTATTTGCCAATTGGAAATGGAAAAGTGCATACAAATAATGTTAAGCATTCCATCTATTGGAAAATATCTTAATCATACCATTATCATATATTCACCTTCTTCACCTATTACAACACATGTTAACCTTGTTCCTATTGGGCATTGTGTGTCTCATTTTTATTCATGGTTCTTACCATTTTAGATCTTTTTACCTATGGTTTTGTCTCAAAGCTTATTGATGGCAAACTCCTCCTTTCAAATAAGCTCTCTCTTTAACTAGAAAGCACTAAACTTCTTTACCCCGGTCCTTTTTGACCACCCATCTCAATCTACGGTGTTGAATCCTTACGTCTTACTAGTCACATGAGGCTGAGACTTGGGGGAAGAATGTTTCCTTCCCAACAAGCACATTATCAACATACAAGGAAAATTAAATTAATCTAAAAATACAAAAAAAAACTATAAAATCATTACACCTTTTATCCTTCACTAGTATTCGAGTGATAAGCCCATACTTCTTACTGGCAAGTATGAGATTGGGAATGGAGAAAGCCCTTACTCACCTACATTTTGTCTTCGGTGTTGAGCCCTTTCCTTTTATTGATGGCATGGGGCAACATGTAGGAGGATCCTTCACAAAAATAAAAAATCAATTAATAAATAAATCCTTTATGAAATCTTAATCAAAGTGTTTAATAAAATAAAAATCCCTAGAAGTAATTTAGTTGCTCATGTTAAAAAGAGACAACAATTCCTTTAACCAGATTTTTCCAATCAGTAGGCCATCTATGAATCTAATGTCGATTCAAAACCTATGAAGTGGAATCATCTTGGAATTGGTCAGATAATCTTGACTAGAGATGAGTTACATTTTTCTCATATGGATCATTGTTACAGCTTGTGTCGATCACATCCATTATCTTCACTTTCATGTCACTATTCACCTCATTTTCACATCCTTCTTGGATCTCAGTGATGAGCCCTCACATCTTCCTAGTTGCATGAACCCACGAGCAGAGTGAAACACCCTATCATTTTATCATCTATATTTCTGCCAATGGAATGGAAATTGCTTATAATTATTTATCACCTTCTTTCAAGCATTGTACCCCTTCTACCGAGTTGTAAAATACCAAAAACATTCAAAAATGTTTCACAAAACTTCAAAAAAAAATGCAATTTTTTCAAAAACACAAAAATAATGTAAAATTGTTCCAAAACTCCAAAAATACTTTAAAACTGTCACAATCAAAACATTCAAATAATGTTTGACCACCTTTTAGTAATTGGATAACATAGTTCAACAATTTTGCCATTTGACGACATGCTCCTCATGATTGTTCCAGATCATCTTTATTGCCCATGGTGTATATCTATGCTCAAGGAAATCATTTACCCTTTTCACAATATAACTTTTTTTGGGGCACAATTGGATTTTACATTTTAATCCATTACAGATCAAACTTCAATAAGATCTGACAAGAGTATATTTTAGAGTATCTAAGTATCACTCCGCTCTTCAGCCCAATCCAATCCTCTCGCGTTCTAAGCTATCGCTTGGGGGCATTCAAATATTTCTAGTTCTTCAATGTGGAACACATTCGGAGTGTTATTAGACGTCATTTTTGCATGTTGTGTTATATTGTTGCAGTTTGTCAACATTGTGACGATGATTTTGCTTCTTTTTAGTTTTATTTTTTTGTACTTTGTTTACCCTTTGTTGTAGACCAATTACAGGAAATTTTTTGCATCTTAGTTCACATATAACTTTGGTGTGGTTCCTTCCTGTTCATATTGGGTTTGTTTTCAATACTTGTTTCATGATTTTCTTTTTGTTTGCACGTGTTGTGTTTTCCTCCTAGTTTACTTAAGCCATGGAATGTTTTCCTTTTTGTTGTGTATATTCATGTTTGTTTGCATTTTTATTTCAAACTTTTTCAAATATTTTTCACAAAATTCAAAAAAATCAAATATTTCAAAATCCAAAAAAAATGAATATTTTAAAAAATCCAAAAAAATCAATCAAAAAATTACAAAAATTTGAACAAACATTCACTTATCATAGAAATCCTACAATTGGAAAACCCTTGAAGTGAATCTTTCAATATCTCAATACAATCTTGATAAATTTCATACCTTTATCTATTACCCTAGTGATCGTTCTGATCTTACAACTATCACTTTCTTCCCTTTGCATGATATGCTAACTCTGCTTTGGGATAAGTCACAAAATTGTTTTTCCTTTGTGATATAACTTTGCCTGGGAGTAATTTATTTTCGATCATTTGCACAACGGATCCAATAAGAGTATCTATAAGGAGTATCTAAGTATAACTCCGCTCTTCCAGTCTGATCCTATTCCCACTTTGGGAGCATTTGCATCTACTTAATCATCATTGTGGCACACATTAGGGGCATAATTGATTGTCTTATTTTTTGAATTTGTGTTGCATTGTTGGTGTTTACTTTTTGGACCACTTGCAAGTAGTGTGATTACATCTTTGTTCTTTTATAACCCTGATGCATGCACCTACTTTGTATATTGTCTTTTTTTCCTTTTTTATTTTTTCTTTTCCATGTGTGCTTTTTTACGCGCATCTGGGTTAACCATCTTGATTCTTGTATAATCATGGTGACAAATCTATTGTGTAACAAAAAAAATAAGGTTGCTCTAAAATTATTATCCAAGTGAAGCTCATGCTATGAGCACAATCATTTTCCCATCTTTGTTCCAATCCCTTGTTTTCATTCCTATCAAGCAGTTGTCCACCACCTTGCTGCGTCATCCACTGGCTTGAGGGAGAATTCCTATACTATCCTACCTGTTGGGGCATCCTAATCCTTCATTTCTCATTGGGGCATCCTAATGCTTCACAATTTTCCACTCACTGATTTGCATGCTTCTACTATCTTTAAAGCACTATTACTTCACAATAGCACTTTAAAGAGGGACAAAATGTAGACAGCCCAAAATTACTCACTTGTTCCTAGTATTATCCTAATACAAATTGTTATTTACTCATTTGTGATGAATTGATTAAATTGATTAATCATATATAATGCACCCTTGGAGTTAATTAAATTAATTTCATCATTCAAAAACTCCCCTTTAGAATTAATTAAAATTAATTCTAGTACCTAAGCTATATTCCTACCCTTTGGAATTAAATAATTTAATTCTAATATGTCTTTGGAATTAAATTAATTAATTCATACACCCTTCTAGCTAATATAATTAAACATTTATTTATTTAAATGATTGATTATCTTCTCACAATAAAATTAATTAAATTCTACCATTCTTTTGGAATTAATTCCTAACACCTTCTTGCTAATATAATTAAACATTTATTTATTTAAATGGTTAATTATCTCCTCATAATTAAATACTAATTAAATTTAGTTATTTAATTCCACCTATTTCAGTCAACAGCCACTTGGACTCCACATCCTCATCCTAGAGTTAACTACACTTCTAGAATCCTAGAAAGGTGGGGGGCAATTGAATTGCACGTACAACCACCTTTCCAGATGTGACTTCTACAATTAATTTCAACATTGCCCCTAAATGACCATGAACTGTTGCAACCTCCTCCAATGTTATGTTTTGCATGTGCATTCACCTGCTTATAACCAATTTTCAACTACTTCTACCTCTATAAAATGCAAGATTATTCTATATCAAACTCTCTTGGATTCACAGTCCAATAACTCTGCTAAATTTCCAAGCCAAAGTCATTGTGTTCGTAGCAATCTACATCCCCAATTTGGAGACCATTCAAGAGCATCCACGTCCATTTACAAGGTTACACAGATGAAATCTCTTACAACCTACTTGAGGTTTGCACTAAAAGGTTACTGGAAGGTTTGCAAATTTATTTGTTTATCTTCCATTTACTGTGATTTTTCTTTGTTTACACTAATTAATTTCAAATTCGGTAGATATTATCTTGACGAATAAGATTTATGAATTTGGTTATGTGTCAAAATAATTAGTGTCGGGTTGAATTTATAAGTGAAATACTTATATAACCCATTTTTTGAAATAGTCGAACATGTAGAGGAAATACGTTTATGCTTCATAAAGCATTCATGCTTCATAGTGCATTACCACTTCAGGATAGTATAGAGTCCAAAAAATGAAACACCGGGAAGCATACAAACAAGAGGTGGCCTTTGAAAAATCCCCATTTTCTTATTGTCCATGTAGAATTCTTTAAGGATGACAATAGTACTTATGAATTTCATAGGAGAGGATTGGAAAAAGCAACTACTTCAAATGACATTCCATGACCAGATGTAAATGGGTATTCATGAATATATTGTTTTTTATTGAAAAACTCACTTTTATAAATGAAAACAAGAGATGTACAACACTAATCAAGGTGGTGGGTGATTTATTTTGCAAATTCTCCAGATCTTGGCTTTTTTTGGGTGCATTTTCTACTAAATATAATATTCATCATCCAGACGCAAAGCCTATTTGAAAATCATTGCTTACATACCTGATGAATATGTGCACAAAGTTTTGGTCACCTCTGGTGTCCCGTGGTGGCAGGATTAGAATTGGCCCATTGTTAGACCTTTCTGCCATTACAAACCCCGTTTTGGGTACTCCTTAATGGATCCTCAATCAGTGCCCAGTGACACTCTTAATCTTCATTGAAATATTGCCTCCAAGTTTTATGTATGGAAGCGTTTGTTTTAGAGGGTTTGGAGTGTTCTTATCGAACAAAAAAGTTCATTTTTGTGGTGTATTTTACACCACGGGCTTCCATCTAGGGACCGACTCAAGCATATGGTATTAACCCCATTTGCTTGGTTTTCCATCAACTAGAGTCTATTTTTGGATTTTCCTTCGAGCTCAGTTGGCATGGAAGTGGATTCATACCTTGTTTCAACACCTTTCTCTGAAATTCTTTACTTGGAAAATGATTCTCTTGGGGACTCGTCCTTATTACCTGTCATTTACAACAAATTTTGACACATTTTTCAAAGTTGATGTTCTTTATACTGATGTTCCTATGAATTTTTTTTTCTATTACTAATAAAGTGGATGTTATTTCTACTGTGATGCTCCAGATTCAAAACCAGGTCGAGAAAGTTTAGTCGGAGGTATCCATGCATATTAAATGGGTATCCATAAAAAAACAAAAGGGTTTCTATTAAATACTTGTGAGATGGCTTGCAGGATCGAAGGTCATCTGAATGCCATGCCACACTAAGCTTTCTCTTGTCCATTCTTCACCATGCACTCTCTCAGGGTCACTCTGATGCCACGGTATCTTAAAACCCTTGTGTTAAAGGGAAAAAAAAATTATGTTTTATGGGTTTGAATAGATGGAAATAGGTGCTTCAACATCCCCTGTATAAAGTCAAATCTCCCCTTATTGCAACTATGAAATATGAAAGGGCTTGTAATAGACACACAAATATGTCACCAAAAAAACACATCCAACTGTGATAAATCTGATATCTTTCTAACCGTGTTACAAGGCTATTGAACCTGATCCCTAGTCACATATCAGTACATGGATGAATTCCCAACCAAGAACAATGAAAATAGAAAAATTCAACTGTTGAAGCTTATAATTTTTTTTATAAGAAATTTATTAAAAATAGCAATCAATACCAAAGAAAAATGCAATGTTCTTACCACTACCAAGTGTGACAACCACCATCAATACACACAGTATGAGGGAATTCCTGATTTAATTGCTATAAAGAGTTACATTCGTGAAAAAAAATCAATGAAACATCCATGCCATCATAAAACAAGTTTTTGATACATACCCTAACAATGTATATACGCAGTGATCTGCATTTCTCTCTATGTGTGGTCTAGATTGCCAAATACTTACAACTAAACAAAAAAACCTTTATGGAAACTAAGAATAATCAAGCACATGAAACATTATTATAGTACAAGCCTATTTTTTTAGATTACTTCATTTTGCATCACCTATAATCTCCACAAGAATATTTTCCCTATTTAAAATGAAGGAAACAACTCCCATTTCTCACAACAATTTCTCTTACAACAATCTAGGAGATATTTTCATTGCAATGTGGCAATGAGAAGATACCCGAAGGTTCGTAACAATTGTAATAATTGTTTCAGGGGGCGTGTTTAACCAACCAAATGATGTTGGTAACTTTTCACTATGGTGGTAGACAAAATTATTTTTCCTCCTCTTCCACATCATTAAGTAAATGTCTTTAATCTAAAAAATAATTTATTGCCTTCATCTCCCAAGCCAATTTCTCCAAATTTGCATACATCTCTTTTATCTGTAGATGTGATCTGTGATATGTGATTTGTCTCCTGGCCTTCATTCCAACTACATCCAGGGACGTTTTTCAATTCCTCTATCTTTCATCAATCTCTGTATCATTTTAACCTCACCTCACTTTCCCACGTATGCATATATGTTTGAGAGAAGAACATAAGGCACATCATTTTTAAGATCTAAATAAAAAAGAATTGTGGTTGTAAACAATTTTAAGCTCATATTCATATGTGATCTATAGGCACACGGAAAAAAATTCCACATAACCACCACAGGTTTAACTGACATCTTAATAATAGAGTTTAGGGTGTCCTCAAGATAGCCAACATGAGCAAGAAGGTTAACCATGCACACATAATAATCAATTACAGGTGTAATCCAATCAGGGTTACTCAAGTGATTGCAGTATGTACAACCCTTATCCACTAAACTTGTATGGATGCATGCACATAGAACACATGCAAAGGTTGTGGAATTTGGTTTTACACCTACCAATTACATTTTATTGAAATTTTCTAAAGTCTTTTCAACAAATCCATTTTGTGCATAACTTGCAATCATTTTTGTCCATGAGAAAACCTCTATAAAGCATTATGTCAAATAGTTCATGTGTCATGTCTATGCTTCCACATTTTGCATACATGTTTTCCATGGCCATTGAAACTACAACATCTGAAAATATTCCTCTATCTTTTATGCTTTGATTGATGTCTATACCATGTTCCAAAGCTCCCATTTTGGTGCAAGCAGAGAGGATGTTGGTGAAGGTTGTAGAATTTTGCTTTACACCTACCAATTACATTTGCATGAAAGTTTCTAAAACCTTTTAATCAAATCCATTTTGTGCATATCCTACAATCAATGTTGTCCACAAAACCACATTTTTTGAGGCATTTTGTCAAACAGTTCACGTGCCTTGTGTAAGGTTCCACATTTTACATACATGTCTACCAGAGCATTTACAACTACAACATCTGATAGAATTCCTCTATCTTTTATGCTTTGATGGATTTCCATACCCTATTCCAAAGCTCATATTTTGGCACAGGATAGGAGTACATGGGAAAATGTAAACTGATAGAGTTGAAGACCTGTTTGTTGCATAGAATGAAACAATGTGACTATCTCGTGAGGAAACCCTTCTCTTCTATACAGTTTCATAATTGTATTCCATGAGAATCTGTCTCATTGTTTCATTTGGTCAAACACTTTACGGACATCCATCAAACTTCCACACTTAACATACAGGTAAATAAGTTTAAAATGAAAAGTTCTTAGTGTAGTAAATGTCATTCAGATTATTTTTCTCCTCCTTAATTTTCACGCCCAAGATTTGATTGCACAAACAAACTACTGAAAACAAAAATGCAGGTAAAAATAATCCCCACTCTACACATAATATGCATCCATACGGTATGTTGGAGATGAAAGAAGACTGTGTGAAATATGAAGGAGAGATGAACGAATTATATAGTGTAAGTCATGTTGCCCACTATGATCCTCATGTGATCAATGGACCTTTCCTTGGGGTCCACATTTTACAGAAGCTTTGTACATAAATCTTAAACATGATTACATTGCAATTACCTTCTCAATCCAATGGTTATAGCCATAGCTCTCTGAGACAAAAATAAAATAGGCTTAATATGGGGATGACCTTAATAGTATCCATGTTACCTAAGCAATGGAAATTTTCTTAATAAAAGGGCTGAAACAATGGGGTGAAATTATGACTAAGTAGATTGGACACATGGGCAAGACAAGAGCAGATACTTCAAATATTGATGATGTGTTTTACATTGTTTTATTATTATATAACTATATAATTGAATTTGGATTTATATATTAGTTTAATTTAAAAGAGATTTAAAAATATTTCCTATTTGTATAATAACATTTTAAATTAATATATAATAATAAATAGATTTAGAACAAGAGTCGCAATGCGATTAGTCCCTGCCTTTACGGTGAACTGTTTATTGTTTTAAATTAAAGGTAATTAAAATGATTTAAAGTAATTATGTTATAAATAAGTGTGTATGCACGTTTATTAATATAAAATGTTTAGTGTTTGTTGAATTGTGTGAAAGGTATTGTTATTGTTTTTGACAAAATAATTAGCATAAAAATTATATTACCTTTGAAGTGGATAATTCCACACATGATCCACCAAAAGGTTCAATGCCTTCCTTCTTCCTACACCACCTGTTAAGAATATATGTATAGGTATTGTAGGATTGTTTCGTTTCTTCAATATTGTTATGCCCTTTATGAAGGCTTGTTGTTCTTTGTATAACATTCTCCTTGTTCTGTAGAATTCATTATTATCAACCATGAATGGATGTTTTCTTATTTCAAATGACTTGCAATGAGATTTTTTTTCATGAAGATTTTCCAGCAGTTAGTTCTCCTTGTCCAGTGTCATTGGAAATGGACAAAAAAATAGGTCTGTGTTCCTCATAAGCATTGTTACTAATTTGAAACATATTCATATTCAATTTTTTGTGTGTTTCTGCTCTCTAGTTTTCACTGAAAATATTGGAATAAGACTGGTTTGAGTTTTGATTACAGGGTCATGTCATGCATTCATCCTAGTTTTATCTACAATCTTTCTTTGTCTCTATAAAAATCATGTATTCATGATTTGATGAGATCCTATGCAAAACATTTATTAAGCACTCCAAAAAAATTTGTTGTGATTTTCAATATGCCTTACTTTATGTAACGAAATCTCCTCCAAAAGGCCTTCCAAATTTTTCTGTTGTGCTTTTCAATATGCTCAGATTAAGATAGATAGCCTAAGTTCATAGTTAAATGTGTGTGAGATAAAAGATGACAAGAGATATTTTGTGCTAACTAATTTTATAATAACCGAGGATGGATTGGAAACCAAGGGCACAAATATGAATAGTACACAAGAAATGTCATTTAATGGTTCTGCGCCAATTGATTAAAGACAACCAGATGGCGTCAATAAGACATCATTTTCTACGTCTACATTGGACAAACAGTTGGAGATTGTTTCCAGTAATATGACGCCAACACCTGATTTCGGTTCCAGCATTACAAAATCTGAAAGTGTCGATATCTATAATGGATCAAGCATTACAGAATGTGACGGTGTTGATATCTCCAATTTAAAATAGCCTTAAAATTATATTAATATTTTTTTAATTGTCTCGTTCCAAAAGAAACAATGTAGAAGTATAGACTAAGATCAATATAGAGAGAACTATTTAATCATGTAAGAATCAAGAATATCAACTAGAGAAACAAAATGAGTACATATAAAATTACCTCTTTACACCATGACATTATTGGTTTGTTTGCAAATAGCTCTGCAAGGATGCAACATGCACTCTATAGATCAACACCTACACCCTAATATGTAGCCCTTAGTAAAATCTATGGAGGACGATACCAAAGTGTGACAACTCGATTGGTCATAGGTTACTTGTGAACAGGATTAAAAAATTTAGAACGTCCAAAATCAGCAATTTTTAAGACACCTCCATTATCAAGAAGCAAATTGGAGCCTTTAATATCTTGATACAAGACACCTCGTTTGTGATAATTTTCAAGTCCGGAAAGTAGTTGAGGTACATAGCATTTTACCTGCAAAAGAGTCAAAAATAAAAATTGCAACTATCGTCAAGGTTCCAAATATAAATACCACCCAACTAAAACACAAAGATTTGGTCATGATAGTAATTTGAAAGAAATGAAATGCAAAGATAACCTTGTTAAAGCCCCATGGATGGTAATTAATAAATTAATTAAATAAAGACGAGGTATTTTTCAATACACAACTAGTTAACCCATCAAAATATGCAAATGAAGGCAAAGAATTTCCATTTTTAATTACAATTTTCATGATTTTGAGCTCATGCGGAGAGAGAGAGAGAATAGATTAACGAAGCTTTGAAGATAGTTTTCACAGCAGACTTCATGAAGGAAAATTGTGTATTTCAGATAGACGTATAAAATTTGGAGTTACAGACACATAAAAGGCAGAATCGCAATCAGGAGGATGTGCTTTCAAGGGACATGATTTGTTCAGTGAAAGAAAAATCAGACAGACATTAAGGGCACTGGAAAATATGATGTGGGAAGACTTGAACGATGGTAAAAGATAAAGGCAAGAGAGCATTTTTCATGAAGACCAAGAGAATGCTCACAATTTGTATTCAAAGATTTCGTATTTAAAGAAACACAGTCACGATATTCATTGTTATAATCATGGAGAACACGAGAAGGAATCGTGAGTTGCTTATTGCAGATAGGCTTCTGTTAGAGATGTCAGTGCATGGAATACACTAGGAGGGTTTCACAATTCGAGGACATAGAAAATAAAAAATAAAAATGGAAACAATTCAGAAGAGCGTCACAGTAAGGAGACTTACATTCACGGTTATTTTATCTGCAGCTATTGCATAGACTACCTAGCGAGAATGCGGATACCAAGATACTAATAAATCGCTTAAAGTGGCAAATGTGGTCTTGGCCCTCGAATTTCTCAGACTGCCAATATGGTATTAATTAATAAGATCTAAATATGTGCATGTGTTCCCTCGAATATATGTGCATGTGTTCCCTGGAATATATATGCATGAATGTTAACAAGTGAATAAATTAATGCTAATGGGAGACGAGCCATCAAAATAAATTGTCTTAAATATAGGAATTTTCATTTAGGATGGAGGGAAAAAAATGACACGTGGTCCATAAAAATAGGGAAGTGTTCCTTAAAAATAGAATGAATTATGACATCATTTTTTTGTATGAGAAGAAGGAGAATAAGTAGAAAAATATATCAACCAATCACATACGAGAAGTTCAGTATTTGTAAATGAATTAGAAAATATATCTTGTTTAAAATTATTGTGAAGACCATATGAAAGAAAAATAGATGATTGTGATTGGTTGAAAGAAAGAATAAGTAATAAGAAAACGATTACTATAGTTACCTTGCCTATAAGAAAACTTCTTTGTGGTATAACTAGCAATCACATGTGTTCAATGCAATGCAAATGCACCAAATAATATATGTTATTTCATTTAGAGGTATAGTTATTACTTTTTATAGTTGATGTTGATAAGGGGTGTGATTGATTTTGTAAGTGTAAAAATATAGATGAGCCACTTAATTTTAAGGTTGTTTCTACATTTCAAACTTGTTACAAATTCGTACATGAATACATTTGATAACGTTTTCGATAGTTAATTAATTTTATAGTTGATGTTGTATGTATTTAATTCGGGTTAATTGTGTTAGTTGTGCGTCGGTTGTTCGGTTGGTGTTTTGTTGAAAAACCCTTTATTGTACAGTTGATAATGTGTGTGACTGATAGTGGTAGTGTAGGAATATAGATGAAACATTACATTGAAAGGTTGTATGTGTACATTTAATTCTGTTATAGATTGTACATTTAAAGTTGCAAATCATATTTCACAACATCAAATACATGAAGACCTATGTACACATAATGGGACATGTATAGATTTGTAGTATTTATATCATGAATGGTAGCCTTTAGTGGGCAATTTTATTTTCAATAAACATGATTACATTTGATACCCCTTGAACGATAGTGCCGCTTTGGACACAACAAGTGTTGAGTATAGTAGTAGTGGAGGTGCTATAAAAGCAGAGGGTAGTATTTACGATGGGTTGAGTGATAGTAGTCTTGCTTCCTCCTTTCTTATTGCTCCAAGTGTTGGTACGTGCACCATATTTGAGTATCTTTCGAATGAAAAAGCAAGTGAAATGCACAGTTTTCCAAGCTAGGAAACTCTGGAGAAAGCTGTGAATGTCAAACCCTGCCTTTCAGTGGTTCTAATGTCGATAGTTGCTCTATGCAAAGTAACTCCCTCAGAATTTTTCTGAATGTTTCTCGACTTTCGAAGCATATTTTGCAATATACTTAAGAACTGCATGGCGGGAAAGTAGCAGTTGGCAATCGACCTTTGCTCTCCATATGTATATCATAGTTTGATTATGGATGTTCAATATGTCACCATTTCTGGAAGGGAGGTACTTAATTTTCCCATCACTTTCAATGAGTAAGGATGACATAGTTTGTGTGGCCCAGGGGGCATTGTACCTACACTACAGTTGTGGTTGCTTTCTATGCATGACATGTCTTCTCTGAACATTTAGTGTGGCGTTGAACACGATTAAACAGTTCTTCAAGGTCTACATGTGGGGAGGAGGATAGAATTTTTGTTGTATCTAGCAAGCAAGGGTCATCTAGCAGTTATCTACAAATAAAATCCAAGCGGTTGCAATTTGCCAGATGGGGTTTCCAGGCAGACACAAACTTATCAAAGTATTGTTTTGTTGCCTCAATAACTGTTGTATCCTCCCAGTCCATTTCGTCAACTTTAGGCACATTCTTGAGCCACAATAAATTATGGACATGTGTGAAGCCTCTATGTTTCCATTCATACCTACGAGATGAGGGAACATAAATATTAGCTATGTAGTTTGAAAAAAACTTTGAAATAAGTAGATTTGATTACCTGTACCAAAATTCTATTGCTCCAAGTTCCTTCTACAATATTTCTTCACGAAATATTGTGAATTTGTGATGTAGGTATGTTGATACTCGATGAGGGTTAGAGACAATGTTAAGTGTTCTCCAATGTTGTGCAGCTCGAGGATCAGCTGGGAATTCACCAGACATAATATTGTGGAGATCCAACCATTTAGTGTTTGCAGCACTTAGAGTGAAGAATAAGGTTCGTGTCCCCAATTGTTCCACCGTATTTGAAAGCTCGCTTCTGTTTTTTTTCCCAGAATGAACATGTCCCTTGAAGGCTCGATCCAAAGTGCATTAAGTTGTCTGGGAGGTTGTCTTTGGGGCATTCCAGTAGTTGTCTTTGTAGATCTCTAATTTTCAGATGGATTCCAAATTTGAGGTTTTGTTTCATAAAAATTGATGTTGTGGACTGGCTCATGTGCTGCATTATGAGGTTTAGAAGGAAGTAATGAAATCTTGGGTAGGAATTGAAGCGCCCATCATGGTAACACATCAAATGAAGAGCGTATTCATGCATTGGAACTTATTTTATGTGGGGTTGTTGCAACATTTCTTTTCCTGCCGGAAACAAAGTTGGGAAAGCCATTGATAACATTCCCTCCATATTTTATTCATTTATTGGTGAGAAGCCCAAGATCTAGACATGACATGGTAAATGGAGTGTTACCATCGTGGTTGAGAAAGAATTGTTCAATTTCCTCTTCTTTTATTCTTGTATTGTGAGGTGTTGGCATGAAAGACCATGAGTGTTCATACGTTTCATCAGAGGTAGTGGGAACATCAATACCATGAGCTGTAGAGGTGCAATTTGCATTTGGGGCAGTTCCATTATGCCTATGTTAAGAGAGGAGGAAACATTTGATGAATCCTATGGTAGAGAGGAAATGGCGTCATCGTCGATTAAGACATCTTTGTAATAGGGATCGTGGTGGATTTTATATTGCAAGGTTTCCCAAACACGAGATCTACTGACTTAGAAATCATAATTTTTAAAATTAGATCCTTCCCTTTGTATGAGAACTATGTTCAAATCTCCAAGGCGGTGGGGTAGGTACTTTGCTATTGAAGTAATGTTTTGCAGGAAACTTATGGTGTGTCTTCGAGTATTTGTATTGCCTGCCACATACTTGGGCAACTTGCAAGAATGGATTACCTCGTGTGATAAGCATATCCTCGATTTGGGTTAAAGAAGCAAGAATGATAGGCTGGTTTTTAGGGTCCATGTTGTTCCATGAAGAGAAGTGGTGGCCGTGTTTTTCATATTTGCATCTGTTACAGGAGAGAAAGCCTTCAAAGGAAATTGTTTTAATTCTAAGGTAAGTTTCCAAATAGATTGAGCAAGCTTAGATGTTCACCAAAAAATCTATTCTTTTGCGAAACTGACGTTGGACTTCAATAATCAGTGACGAGGGTGGAGAATATGGGAGATTTTTGTGTATGAGATAGGGGTGAGGTGTTTTGTTTGAGTCGTTTGTGGATTACAAGGTGCAAAGAATGTCACAAGGAGAGGAGAAATTGGTTGTACATGTGCAAGGAACTGAAGAAAGGTCGGTACTTGAGATAGTTTCATGTGGCATCCCAGATATTTGGGGAAAAGTGGTAGTACTTAGTGAAGATGGGTTTGTACATAAGGAATTGGTATGCTCGTGAAAGTTTGTTTCCATGGAAGTTACTTGTGGAATGTTGGTTGGAAATTCTTCAGTAGTTGTATTTGATGGTAAAGATGGAATGTCAAGGAATCGTAGGTTTTTGGTTGATGTAAGTTGAAGGATATTAGAGATTTTTGTTGTTCTATGCTCTAATTTATGACGTTGTTGCTTAACATTTATGTGTACTTTATTTTTGGCGTAGTTCTCTCTTCATTGGGCTCATTTTGTAGGAGTCGACATGATTGTGAAGTCATAGACTTATGGAGTACCACCTGTTGAAAAAAAATCGTGCGGGTCAGTAAGGAACGATACATTGTTTGATGACATACAAATGCAGAAATAAGTCAAAGTATAAAACTATATACAACCATAATGCATGTGAAGTTCCAATGGGAAATACGCTTAAAATTACTTACAAGGATGTGTTCACATAAAAGTACTTAGGGAAAAGAGTATTAATTATATAGAAAGATACAGTGCATTCACATAGTGTACAAGGATGCAAATACGTACATAACAAAAGTGCAAGTAATTTTAATTTATTTTCTTAAAAGTACTTACAATCCACATAGTAGTAGGAGACAATAGTATGTCAGTGTATAAAGGAATACAACAGTTTTCTTTTGAAGTAGGGAAAAAGTGAAACATAGATATGAAATAAGAAACATAGTGGTGATAGTTCAAAGTATAGAATGGGATGGGTGAGGGTGTAAAGTCTTAAGGGACATGTGGGTTAGAAATTTTTGCATTAAGGTTACAGAGGAGTTGCATTGTTTTCCGCTTTTTTTGAATTGAGGATGACACATTTCAATCTATTGTTTTCGCAATATGTCTCTTTTTTCAGGGAAAGTGTGAAGCAGTATTCATTGTCGATTACATTGCTTGTAATTTCACTAGTCACATCTTCGTCTATAGATAATATATGGAGGTCGCTAGCTGCAACACCCATGATTGACTCAGTTGTCTCATCAAAAGTGGTAACTGATTTTAGTTCTCCTGTTGGGTCCTTTAGATCGATCTTGGGTTCATGTCCATAATCATAGTTCTTAACTTGTACGTTGCAACTCAAACAGAACCATGAACCATTACCATTCTCTCTCACCTTTTTCCTGTATTGTTTGTCACCTTTTTGAAAAGGACATGCCTTGTAAAAAAAGTTGTCCATGCTGATATTTGTGATTTTTACAATAACCATGGCCCATTCATTTCTCGCAGTGTTCCCCATCTGTAAGACTTGCAAAATCATTGTTACAGAGGTCAAGATTTTTAGAGGGCCCAGAAATTTGCTTGTGATAGTCGTAAAAGAAGAAATTTTGTCATGTTCAAAGGAGGATGTGAAAGCGAAGTGAGAGATAGAAATACACCATGCAGTGTACTTGAGGGAACATATAGAAGGAAGCACATAGGAGTACTATTTTGAAGAGGAGGGAACAAAAAATATTCAATCCGAAGAGGTAAGCAAGTATTGAATCAAAATATGGTTAGTTCAGTCTCCTTCTTTCCTATGGTCATGTTCTTTGCGATGATCTGTAGCGGGAATGTTGGTCTGTGAGATGGGGGAGTAGTTTAATATGGAGATCTTATCACATAGGAACATTGACTCAATGACCTGGACATCCACAACTCCAAGGACAATGTTGACTGTTTTGTTTTTTTTTTAATCTCTTAAAGAAGAAGGTAAGGTAGATGATGAGGATGAGTTGGAAGGCATGATGAGTAAGGGAGAAACATGAGAGACTCAAAGATGATGAAGCTTCTTATTTGTAGGTGTTGGTGAAGGAGACTCGTTGAAGCCTTTGAGGTCATTGAGAATATGGATAGAGAAAACAATGGCTCAAGGTTTGCCCCCGTAAACAAGGGTAATTCCGGTCCATCAATGTCCCTATGTAGAGCTAAGGTTCATATTCAGACAGGACTTTGAAACTATGTTGCCTCCTCTACGAGACTTGTGCATTGTGCAAAGGGGCATGTTGGCGAGGCCATTCACAACATGTCATGGATTTGTTTGAGGCCCTACAACTTCCTTATGAGATAGTGACTCTCTTTAATGTTATTTTGTTAGGGACTAATTTGTTTGAAAATGAAACCAAAAAATAACATAAAAATATGAACTCCTGTTTTCATGAAATATCGACGCGAAGCGATAGAGTGTGTTATCCATCCATATTATTAGTCCAGAAAACTATTGCTTATTTGTCTACAACTCATACATGTATGCTGCTTTATAATGTTGAAATTTTCTATCCAGTTCAGGGTTGTGAAAACAATGAGCGCATTCTGTAGGCACTGTAGATTTTGGCAGCAAGCAAGGAACTCATAATAAATCTTGTAGGCTCGAGGATTAGGTTTCGGCCACCAATAAAATTTAATATAATGTTTCTTTCTCATTTCGTTTCAAAATACTTTTCATGCCAAATAGTAAAAAAAATTGCAATAAATCTCCTTATCATAAAACATTACAAATTTAGTTGAATGGAATGAGTTGAGGTGGTAAAATCGTCAATTTTTCATAACACAACCTCCAGATCAAATCACATAAATTGATCAAATTAATTCAGCGATACCTGAAACACTATACATGGCGATACATCTTGCACTTCCATGGATTAGATTTGGACTATTTGTAGACATTAACAACTCTTCTCTATTTAAAAGAGTGCTTCTCGAGATGTCATTTTATAAAAAGTGAGACAAATATTCATTTTTAAATCTTCTCGAATTGCTTCAATATCTATGAGGTGGAAAATGAAAAGAAAGGCCCACTGGTGACTATTAGGCCCTAAAATTATCCTTTTCTCGACTCAGGCTGAAAAATCAAAAATTTGTGGCAGATCGCAACACATTAAAACAAGGTCATGATATGGCAAATACTACCAAAGTTTGAAGCATTTTAAAAGTGGAGCGTAAAATAAATGAGGTCATAATATAACAAATACTACCAAAGTTGATTTCTTTTGAGAATGGAGCGCAAAATAATAAATAGGAAATATGTGAAAGTGAGAGACATTAGTTTTTTTCTTCTATGTTTGCACATGTGGACTACAAAAGACAATGTTAATATAATATTAAGATACATTAAAAATATGCCTTATTGCTAAATTCAGATGAACTTGTAAGTTTTAGAAGAATAATTAGCTAAAAACAAATGATATATGATGTGCAATATCATGATTTGTAATGGTGTATTTTTAATAAAAGATGTTCAGTGAGAAATTTTTCATGATATAGTGAAAAGTACTTGATTTTAATTTCAAAATGAAGTAAAATTTAATGTTGATGCACTATGTGAATGGTTGTTTTCGAAATGGCAAACAATATGCAATGGGGAGATTCAACTTTTAAAGCATCAATACCATCATTAAGCCTAAGTTTTAGCTTCTATATAATGTCTAGATGTAATACTGAGATCGTGCATTTGTTTTAGAAATTGTTACAAATTTACAGTAGAAGATCCTTCGTCTCCAACAACTTTTCTTGTTATTTCCTTCAATTTTTCTGCTCAATATCTCATTTGAAAATGAAACTTTTGTAAAATTCATATTATATTTTAAGCGTAGAAGGGTGGAGGTGAAACCCTCTCCCTTCTTTGTTTAACTAAAACTTATGTTGGTACACCACTATTTCAGTTATTAAGCCGATAGGCGTTTCTTATGTTAATCAAAAGCTTTTAGAGTTACATAAGAGACAAAGATAGGCATACACCCAAAGCCTCTTAGCATAGATCAAGTGTCTATAAAACCCTAAACCATTCATGCATAACTAAGGACCCTGGCTATCAACAAATATGGGCTGCAATTGGTTTCATTCCAAGTCATAATATCTAACATCTTGAAGAAGGCAAGTACCTGTAATGAATTTTAATTTTGAGGGAAATTCAGATGAAAGCAATTCATCCTTGTTTCCCCCATACTTGACTCCTCTCCTATGCATGAGTAGATATTTTCCAGAGTAAGGATGCATTACCCTCGTAGGAAGAGAGGTATATTGCCCATCAAATAGGGTATCAAACCAATTTGACTGTGAAGAAGAAAAGATGCAATCAAATCATTGAAAAATTCCTTGCTTCCCCCATACTTGAATCCTCTCCTATGCATGCGTAGATATTTTCCAGAGAAAAGGATGGAAAATAGATCATTACCCTCATAGGAAGAGAGGTATATTGTCCATTAAATAGGGTATCAAACCAATTTGACTCTGAAGAAGAAAAGATGCAATCAAATCAATGGAAAACTCCTTGCTTCCCATACTTGACTCTTTTTCCTATGCATCCGTAGATATTTTCTAGATCAAGAATGGACTGGGTAACATTCCCCTCATAGAAAGAGAGCTACCTTGCACACAAAATAGAGTATAAAACCAATTTGACCGTGAAGAAGAAGAAAAAATCCTATTTAGATGGAAAGAGGATAATGAATAGGTGGTTAAACATGGGGGTATTTTTAACCATGTAAGAGGATAAATACTGAAGCATAAATTAGATCCCTAATCATGCTCCATGCACAAAGAGTGGTTGAGGGAAAAGAAAATTTTGAGGATCGCGTGGAAGAATTGGATAAGGAAATAAACCTTCTTAGGTTTAACATGAAGCAAGTTGCAAAGGATTTTCAAAGGTTTCAATATACAGACAAATAAGTGACACTTGAATGAGGAATGATAAAGTCATGTAAGGAACTCATTGCGCTATCATATGCAGATAATGACATACAAAATGTTAAGTTTGAGATGTTTATGAAAAGAAATAAGCCAATCACTTCAATGTTAGTCATTAGCTAAAGATTAATCTCATCCAAAGTGTCAACTTGAGGTTTTGAAGAAAGTTGAACTCCGCATATGGCACAGATAATTTCTCCAAAACAATACACAAAAAATAACCATTGATGCACAACATGCTAATATTATATTTTACGAGGCAAATACACATACAATTTTTTTTTCTGTGACTGAGATTTGTCGAGCAAAAAACATGGACAATTGCATTCTTGTAGAAAATATTCTAAAGGACAAGCTCACTTACACCTCTTGGTAAAAGTGCATACAATAGATGTCTGCATAAGCAACCCTAACCATTGTTATCAACATATGCATGTTTTATCTTCTTTAGAAGCCATATTCCAAATACAAACTCATTCACAAGAATTTTTAGTGCCAAAACTGGTTACACACATTGCAAAACCCTGAAATGCTGAGAGAGGTTGTCTATAGTCCATTGTAAACATATCGTTTTCAACCTTGCCAAACTAAAGGAGAACCATGTCTTTAGCTTGTGCTCAAGATCGGCTAGGATCCACTGCAGCAACTAACTGAAAAATCTTTACATAAGCTATAGTTACGTGTCCATGGAAATTCAAACACCAACACTGCAGTTGTTCATGCTATCTTGGAACCTTGTTCTTCAAAATCATTGGTCCACTTTTTCGAACAGCGTTGTTGCAAGATTCTGAAATGTTACTAGAACCTTCAACACTCAATGTGGGCATTAGTTTGTTAGTTACGGAAATTGGGGATTCTTTAGAAGTTGAGACCACCTATCCATGCTCCACAGTTAAGAATGAACAAAATGGAGTGTACAATGCATCCGTAGAGCACCAAACGTCGGGTCCTTAAATCTAACAATGCAACCAATGCCTGCACATTGATATCTGCCATTTTCCCTCGTAGGCCGAGGTTTAAAAATTTTGGTGGCAGCACAGGACCAACAGACCACACGGGCTTCCTCGTCAGTTTTCTCAAATGCTCAGTTTGTCTTTAATGGATTGTAACCGCCCAAGAATGAACTGCATATGGGCGTTGGACAAATCCAGGTTGAAGAAATCGGCGGCGATCTCGTGTCTCTGCAATCTCAGCGGGTGCAGAAGATTCACGCTTAGAATGACACCATCATCGTCTTTCTGCAAGGCATTTTGCAAAATGGTACACACCCAGGAATGTAACATGGTCGTCGCAGAGGCCCCGCACATACTGAACCTCAAGCTAATGTAAAATTTTCGGCGCAATGTTAGGAATAGAGGAGATAGATGTCAAACCTCGAGCCCAACGAAAACAATCATCCGCATAAAACAAGCCAATTTTTTTGTACAGCGAGGAATAAAGGGTCTCACCAATAGAATTGAAGCAAAAGGAAAAATTGCATCATGAACTTCAGCTAAAAAAATTCTAAATACACGTGGCATTATTTGATTGAAATTTGTCAAAGTGAGTATTTGCTAGTGTGAAGCCAATATACTTGCCTTCGGGAGTATAATAAATGAATAGAAAAGTAATTACATCAATGCTATATTACAAATTTGAGAGAAAATGCATTGAGAAGATATAGTCGGAATAAGCATTAGAGCAGTTCGGCGGAGTGCTCAGGAGAAGAGCCAACAAGTTATCAAGCGTGTTTTGTGACTGCGTAGGCGGCATTCTTCGCACCAGATCGATCGCTGCCTCCAAAAATGCTCCAGATATATTGTCTCAAGCCTAGCCACGGACATTAAAAATAGGCAGAAAAAGTACAAAAGTCCAAATGACCATCAAACCGTCAAATTTAACACAATCGCAGAAACGTTCGGAAGGGCCTTTCCGATAGGAGGAATGCCTTCGACATAATAAGATTTTAAAATAATATATAAATTCATTAATTTTAAAAGTTTGTTTTTAAAGTAAAAACATATTGATACACCATCCAATAAAATACATATCCGAGTAAAAACAACGTTCCATATATCATCTGAATCTGTGTGTCTCGGGCCCACAACATAACATCTTTTAACTTCAAAAAAAATATTTCTGCGATAGCAGTAGATAAAATATTTTAAAAATAATAATGGCTGCCTAATGGTAAAACTAATATCTAATCTCATTCTAAGCTGAGGTTAATCAAAACAGAGGTTATAAGGGCCTATTCCAGTTTCAGTTCCCTGGGTAAACTTTGAATTCTTCTGAGTTAAAATAATAATAATATGTAATCTAAACACAGAGGCAAACATTGATATTTCTAACATGCCTACCAGATTGTGCAATAATCTTTGTTAGTGTCAAAATTTGATGGAAAACCAGTGTTAAGCAATAATTTCAAATTCTAAACTGTTGTATTTTCGATTTTTTTTTTAAAAAATCTACAGAAAATACTGTCCAGAGATCAGCTTTGTTTGGATTTGTGGGTTCTTATTGTCTTTAGGTCAAGGTCATTTTTACGTTCTTATGGTATGACTTATAAGGCAGAAGTCATTTATGAATCTTAAGGTCCACGGGCATCATGAAGTGCAGGAAAGGGCGAGAAATCAACAGAAATATGCTGTTTTATTTCCCAAAACATGACTGTGTACGTGAGAATAGAGAAATCTACGTATTAAAATAATTGAACAAGTCAAGGTGGAGGAAAGTAGCTGGCAGTAAGTGGAATAAAATGGAAGAATTTTGGGGTTCCCAATTCTTCCCGCTCTGTTTGGTCGGCTGAATCCATTTTTTGGTTTTCTCTGCACTGGACAGAAATGACATAACCCTTAACATTTCATGATTGATAATATGAAAAAGACTAGAATTATGTGTAGATTATAAACCACGAAAACCTATATGGGAATCTCCAGTAACTGGGTTTATGATATATCATTGTTATTATCATTGGGTTTATACTTTATCGCAGGTAGCATGTGGTCAGAACTGTGTATGGGCTTTGTTGTAGCCACAATTTATTGAATTTAACCTTGTAAGTTCAGTGCATAAATGGTGGCTCCCTTTGTTCTAGTCCTTAAAGGTCCTGTGGAATGTACAGAGCACAATTAATAATACAAAATAGACTTTTGATTATAGATAATGAAGGTCTATGTGGGAATCTCGCTCAACTGGGTTAATGTCTTGGATTAACTGAAGGTGGCTTGTGGTCAGAATTGTGGGTGTTGTAGTGAGCCTTGTTGACGTCGCAAATCACCCATGGAAGCTTTAATTCAAGTGCGTGAATGACCTCTTCCTTTGGCTGAATGCCTAAAAGGCCCTTTCAGCATGCATAACACAACTGATACTTCAAAATAGACTGGAAATATACTCCATTGTTGATGATGAAGATCTGTGAGGGAGTCTCCCTCAACTGGGTTTATGCCTCATTAGTACTATTAGATTTATTGGAAGTCGTATGTGGTCAGAATTGTGGGTGTTCCAGTGAGGTTTGCTGTAGCCAGTATGGATATTGTGGAAATGGCACAGACTATTGTGGAGCAGGATGTAGGGAAGGTCCATGCACTGCTAAGAATTCCAATACCTCCTCGGGGGGATTTAACGCTCTCGAGGAGACCAAAACCAAGGATCTATTCAACAGTATTCTGTCTGGTGCCGCTGAAAAGTGTGAAGGAAAAGGTTTCTATAAATATGATTCATTTATAACTGCAGCAAATACCTTTCCCGCTTTTGGAAGGACAGGATCAACAGAAATTGCCAGGAGAGAAGTGGCAGCATTTTTGGCGAATGTGGTTTTCCTAATTGGAGGTGATCACATCAATAACCCTCTTTTTGTAACTGATTTTTTTTGTTGGGTAAGCATCCCTTGATTAGAGTGAGAGAATTTACAAACTAGGTTGTATACTGTTTAGTTTTGCTCCATCTTAAACAGCGAGTTAATTCTCAATTCTTGACTACAGAGTTCTGTTATATCAATGCGATCGGTTCAAATGATTCAAGTATGATAGACTGTGATGAGACAAATACCCAGTATCCATGCGCTAAGGGAAGGAGTTATCATGGGCGCGGTCCTATACAATTAAGCTGGTGAGTTATCTCGCTTTTGCAGTCCAGTGATCTATTTTGGTCATTTGCCAATAGTCTAAATCAATATTTTTTCTTTATGTGTTTCTGTGACTCATAATTTGCAAAAATGGATTCCTTCTTATCAATTGTCAAGGGAGTAAGCATGCATCCTAGAAAGCTATAAATCTGAACTTTTATTTAGCGATATCAAACCCTATGTCACAACAAACATCTATGCCGGAAGTTTTCATAGCCATCTACTCTGCATTTTGGTGTCATCGGGCTATAAATTTATCTGTGTTTAAGTATATCTAATCTAGATTGGAGAGCGGACATCCTGTAGTGCACTGTTGTACATTGGAGATTTGTTCTAAACAAAGAATAGAAAACACTCAAATTGAGGAAAAACTATTCTTTTTGAACTTATACTCTCAAGTTTAAATGAAACCAACACTGCCTACTAGCCAACGGAAAGGATGTTCGACACATGCAACAGATACATTGAATTTAACAAAAGACCACTTCAAACATTCAGGGTTGCAGTAGAGCAGGTAAAACTCTGGTAAACAATTTCACTAGCTTTTTTGGGCTATAATTCTATGAATGTGCTTTCCTTGATTATGATCGGCAGAAACCATGAAATATTTTACAGCCATAAATTCTTATACCCAGATGATTCCAGAAATATCCAATTCATTTTATAATCCTGATCCTATATTATGGATTTATCAGTTCATGTTGCGGAGACATCCAGGTGTGATCTGCAACCTTGCATCAACCAAAAATATGTAGCAAGTGGTGTCAAGCTTGGTGTTTTCCATCGTCTCATTGTAGACGAAGGCTTTTAATAATTCATTGTGTCTTCAGAACCACATGTTACCATCAATTACAGAGTAGTCTGACTTGAAGAGTGATCATTGATCCAAAGAACATTCAGAAAATCTCCAATTTGCCATTTTGCTGAACACTTGCCATGGCAAAATCAAGGATGGAAAGGTGTGGACTATTGCAAACTTCTCTGAAAACATATTCCAAGTGGGTGGTTGATGGAGAACGTGTGCTAACAAGAAAAAAGTTGGATTCATTCTATGCCTAACATGTTTAGAGCAGTTTTCATCTAGAACTTTGTTTTGAAGCTGTGCGCAAGATGGGAACTGAGTGGAGGTTTCAGAAGGATAGGAGGCATCACATTTGATGCTTTGGATGCATAAAACATGTCAAAACCAAATTGTGAAACTCGTTTCTAGCATGTGTAGGCCGTTTTTGAGCATTTTTTAGTGTTTTTGGGGTTGTGGGAATGTGAAGTGTCATGCAAATGATGTGATATTCCCCTCAGGTCTTACCGATGATGTGGAAATGAAACAAACACAGCCCATACTGAAACAGCAAGAAGGGAGAACGTTTTTAATGGAAGAGGAAGAAAAAACGTTTTTTGGTTGGAAGAGGAAGGGTGAGAAGGTTTGGAGATTGGGATGTTTCACAGGGTCCTCAAGTAACCCATTAAAAAAACCCCATCATGAAGAATGTCGGGGGATTGAAAAATTTGAGTTTAGCCTCCCCTTCTCTGTGTACAATTTGCTTTTAGCAAAACAGAGGTGTTCTTGCAAGATAAATATTGCAAACCTCGGGAGAGTTTCAAAAAAATGGAGACCATATTTGATTTGGGTTGATCGGCTAGATGAAGAATCCATCTTCTGAATCAGAACACTGATTTTTCTTGTAGGAGATTTTAATGCCTGAAAATTGGGCTAGCCGTTCGACCAAATATCTGAAGTAGTTTTTCTTGATGCATAGTTTGCATGAGGATCCAGTTGAGTTGTAGGTTGTTTGATGAATCTCTTATGCATGGAGTGATGAATGATGTTAAAACTTGATCAGTATAATTTTCCTCATTTTGTATTCATGTGTATACCTTGAAGGAGAAGAAACAGTCCTAAGTTATTAATAAAGCTAAAGGTACTTCACATGGAGTTATATGGAGAGAAGGGGGTTCATGTTTGTCGTGCAAGTTTAGTTATATGGAGAGAAGAAGGGTGTTCATGTTTGTTGTGCAAGTTTTCATTGACTGGGGGCTGGTTAGAACCCAGGATAACCTTCATCTTTATTTGGTGTGTGGAGTGATTGTGTGGTGGGAGTCAAGGATTGATCGAGCTGCAAGATTAGAATTTGACCCTCCTATCTTGACCACATCACGATATAACTACTACCTAACCTAATTCATTAAATCCCATGCCCGAATCTCATTTCTGTGCTTTAAAATTTTAATTATTTTATGCATTCTGTCTTTTTAAAATTGTTTACACACAGTATACTACTAATTTTTGTTCCAAATCTTACATATATATTAAATTTGTATTTTATTTTATTTTTTAATACTTAGGGCAGTCTCCTAGTACCCTCTCCTATTTTTTCAAAAATGGTGTACCTGTGCTAATTCCCGTCTCCCATGCAAGTAATCATCATTGGTCTTTGATAAGACTGTCAATTATCCTTGCTATTACAACACACAATTCTTCATAGAGAGTATCATAAAATGTACTTGGGTTCATCACCATGACAACTGTTTGTCTGATTGTGTTGAGACTTCCACATAACACATTAAACATTCATGGAAAACATATGTTCTCAATTATTTTCACTTGGAGTTGAATTCCTCAATTATTCAGTAGAACTTGGATCATTGTGCTTTTAAATGTAAATTACTCCAAAAGATCAAACCTGTTTTCAGGGAGGCACTTACTTTTGAATTATAGTAACCTTGCTTAAGAGGATGTATAAACTTGCAGAAATATTGAAAGGCTCATTCTTGTAACATTGAGCTTTTAAATGTAAATTACTCCAAAGGATCAAACCTGTTTTCAGGGATTCTTGAGGCCGAAAATTAGGATTTAAGTTATAGTTTGGTTTTTTTCCTATTTTTGAGCACTTACTTTTGAATTATAGTAACCTTGCTTAAGAGGATGTATAAACTTGCAGAAATATTGAAAGGCTCAGATTCTTGTAACATTGAGTATTACTTCTTACTGGTCTGTGTACAGGAACTACAACTATGGACCTGCCGGGGATTACCTTAAATTGGACTTACTGAACCAACCAGACCTTGTATCCACCAACTCTACAATATCCTTTGAGACTTCCCTCTGGTACTGGATGATCAATTCTAACTGCCACACCGACATTGTTTCTGGACAAGGCTTCATAGAGGTTGTAAAAGATATAGATGATACGGCATGTGATCGCCCTAAAGATGTTGCCCTCAGGGTCGATTCCTACAAGACATACTGTCAGCAACTTGGTGTAGATCCTGGAACAAACCTATCATGTGATACAACTGCAACATCGACGCCTGCCGAAGGAAGAAGAAACTCCAAGAAGCTTGTACCCATATTGTTAGGAATCATAGGGGGAGCAGCTCTCCTATGTTTCTTGTTCTTATTCTTCTGCAGATTTTACATTAGACAGCGAAGACATGAGGCAGGCACAGGTCTAGGTATGAATTTGAAAAAGTGTGAGAGATTATTTATTTACATTTCCCATTTATGCCAGCTCTAACAATTTGAAAGTGAAAATTCAGGTGCTGGCCACATAGAACCTGCAAGTATTAACTTCAATTACAATTATGAAGTTCTTCAAGAAGCAACAAATGGCTTCTCTGCTGCAAACAAAATTGGGGAAGGAGGATTTGGCCATGTTTACAAGGTGAAATTCGTAGTGGTTGGCACATATATCTCTGGAGCACAAATTTTTCCACCATTTTCTTTGAATGATCTACATGGAGTGTCACCTCTAAGCAGGATAAGTAACACCTTAGTGCACACATTATGAAAGTACCTTAAAACGAAGTGCAATATAAAAACAATGTAAAATTTTTATTAGATTCTCACTGGCTGTTTGGATGGTAACCTCAATAGAGTCTCTAAACTGTTCGCTGTGGTTTTCTTCTACTTGCTATGGGTTGTACTCATTTAGCTTATCATGTTCCTCTGTTATTTGATCTGTAAACTGCTCAGCCCTCCCTCATGTTGATTCTAAGATTGTATTTTTTATGTCGCATCGACCTATTTCAGTCATTTGTGGAAATTATTAATTAATACAGTCTCATTCTTTCCTTTTTAATTTATTCTCATCCTGTTGACGGATCACAGATTGTGATCCCAAACGTTAATAAAAAGACTTTCACAGTTTTTCCCAGAAGCGTTCTCTCTAAATCCTCTAGTGTTTTACATCTTAGACTTCTCTTTGATTGCATAGCATACACAAACTTCAGCGATCTTCTATGATATTCATTGTTCTTCCATCCGCTTGTATGTGCTACTAGATGAACCATATGAGAAGGTGGTGGTAAATTTTAAAATTAAACTGAGGTGTTGTGAAGATGTTTTACTGAATTCACTATGCAATTCTTTACAGGGGACACTTGCAGATGGCAAAGAGATTGCTGTCAAGAAACTCTTCGTAACACAATCAGCACAAGCTACGGAAGAATTCCTTACAGAAATCGAGATTGTTACGGGCTTTCTTCACAGAAATTCTTGTCCGTTTGCTCGGATGTTGCAGTGAGGGGCAGGAGCGATTTCTAGTTTACGAATTCATGCCAAACGGGAGTCTTGACAAACATTTATTTGGTAATTAGATCGATTTATACCATTTGAAATTTCAACTCCTCGTCTAATATTACACAACTCTCATTCCATGGTGATTACAACTATGGAAATAAACAGGGGAGAGAGGAATATGTCTCAACTGGGAAGAACGTGTTCAAATAATTACAGGCACAGCTCGGGGTCTTGCATATTTACATGAACATTCTCATGCTCCCATTGTGCACAGAGACATTAAATCACCCAACATCCTTCTGGACGAAAACTTGCAGCCTAAAATAGCAGATTTTGGACTAGCAAAACTTTTCCCAGAGGATAAGACACATCTTACAACCAGGGTGGGTGGAACTATGTAAGTAATTTCGTTAGCTCAGCTACTTTTTTTTTTATTTCTCATTAGAGATGCATTCAGTGCTCCTCTTGTGTATTCTAAACTAGCTGTACTTTTACAGTCCTGCTGACCTGTTTTGGTCATTTTTAGACATTAATACAGATTCTTTCATACTTATAGGCAAGATTTAGCATTGAAATATTGTAGTATTGTAGAAGCTATCAGACTTACATTACTCTGTTGAAAATAGTGGATATACCGCTCCAGAATACGCTGTACACGGCCAATTAACTCAAAAAGCAGATGTTTATAGTTATGGAGTCGTTGTTCTAGAGATTATAAGTGGTAAGAAGTGCAGAAATACTGGACTTCCACCACCCTTGGAGCTCCTTTTGCAATGGGTATGTATGTTTCTTGAAATTTAACCTTTGAGTTGGCTTGTTGGAATATATGACATGAAATGACAGATTTTATTACCATAATGGACACTGTAGAATCCACTGAAATTGAAATTAATTTTTAATGCCCACAGATAACCACAAAACTTAAAGGTCCAATGATGGAATACCTGCTACGTTGCAGCCCCCTCTTATGCCTGGGGTAAACCTACAACCTCCCACATAAAGCCCCAAATGCAACAACTACACTAGAGGAAATGAAGCATTTGGACACACCATAAATCACACAAATTTTCTTCTCATTAACAGCAGAAACATAATTACAACCAGAAAGATTGTGCTCTCAGCTGTCACATCTCATTCAAAGCTCTTGCTTTCACTCTCCTAAGGCCATGGTCCCATGGAGGGTGGGCTCCTTAAATATCTCGGTGGGTGCTATTGAGAAAATTCAGTGACATTTTATCAGATTTAAGGTCCCATGTTTTTTATTAAATTCCTCAACAATATCCGTTGAGATATTTCAGGATCTCATTGCAGAATACTGATAAATTGAAGGTTAATAAAGATCAGATTTCCATCCAAAATCACAAAAATTGATTTGCAGGAATGCATATTATGTGTCATATGGACCAAAATTGTCCTAAATTATAGGGGAAACTTCTAGTTCCCCTCCCTAACGACCTCTTAAGTTCAACAGGAAAAACAAGTGGAGCTCCTATTTTCCAAGGCAAGATTCTTTTATTTCCTGTAGCCGTCTTCAAAAATATCCTTGGGACCTTCTACGATAAAAAAACAGAAGCAAAAGCCCCTCCATGGGACTGTGCTCTAAGTTTCTTCTCTATTACACACAAACTCTTTTGTTGCCTCTCACTCATTCCTCTACACCATAAAGACTTGTCAATCCCTTATTCTATTATGAATCTAAGAGTCCTAATTCAAACCTATCACTAACAAATAGTCCTAAATGAAACACTCTTTGGAGATTACATTCCAAATTAAAACTGCTCACTAGTGTCCTATTCGAACATGAAACCTTTTTACACATGGATGCTCTTGCATCACACACCCTATATAGATGAAAATGTGATCTCTTGCTCGCAAGGAAGGATGAAGTGATAAAACCACTCTCCAAGTTGGTTGCCAAGAGCATTATACGGTGTTCCTTGCCACCATATCAGGTACTTCACTAGGTTTTCATCTCTTTTCTTCTTCCTCAACCAGCCCTCTTCTGATCCAAAAACCATCCTCCTCCTACCTTTGACACTCTGTCTCTTCATGCTTGTGGGTTTTGACTCCTCACTAACGGTCCACCTTCACCAAGTGTTCTTAACACTTTTCTCTATCTCTTCACATTTAGGAAGTATGTGGACTTGCACATTACCTATCCACCAAATTTTTTCAGCACTTTCCTTCCTTGTGTATTTTCCATCCTACATCCAAACCATTGTTGGATCAAGCTCTTCATCCTCAACAAGTATACAGACTTTCAATCCACCCATTTCCATCTTCACCTTCATTCCTCTCAAAGGACACAGATCTATTATTTTGGTGATGCTACCATTTGTCTTCACAACATTCTCCTCAAGTAAACCTCTCACACTTCTTGTTCATTATATTAGGCCATTCTGAATATGGCTCTATGCTACACTTGTTCGACACAAGTTGCCACAACATCCTCTCATCCTCTGCTGCAATATCAATCTGCTGTAACCTCCTCTGACATGTTTTCAACCTGTTGGTGATATGTTTTGCCAAGGAAAAAAGATAGGGTTTTCTGCCAATGCTCTAGGACTAGGTCCCTCCTCTTGGGAATGGGGAGGATCCCATTTATTAAAAACTAGAAATACTATACACTGATGCTATCTTCTGGGTGGTCGAAGACCGGGGATCACATAGGAACACACTACTGAACTTTTGGTAACAATGTTTAGAGGAAAAAAAGTATGAGCTAATAATAGGAGAAGGGAAATGGGGAATGGGTTTTGGGTAATAAATAGAAACACTGAGTTTATTAGCCACAAAACCAGAAGTATTTCCAAATTCAACAAGAAGACACCAATATGCAAAGTAAGACAAAAGGCACAATTAATACAAAGTTTAGTTGCATCATATTCATCAAAAGATTCTTTTTTTCCCT
Organism: Taxus chinensis; assembly: GCA_019776745.2. NCBI lineage: Eukaryota > Viridiplantae > Streptophyta > Pinopsida > Cupressales > Taxaceae > Taxus > Taxus chinensis. Next base: position 775,155,482 of record CM034152.1, read on the forward strand.
GGTTGTGCAAGATTACAAAACTCTATTGGAGTGAAAGTTGAGAAAGAGAGGAATACATTAAGCCAAAAATAGAAGAAATACAACTTGTTATAGGGGGAGCAAAATGGATTTTTTAGAATGGAGAGAGCCTTACAATTTATAGTTGAAACAATGCCTCTTCGCATTCCCAAGTGACCTTTCAACTTAAAGTGCATTCTCAATGAAGAAATAGAAACTTTAAGTGACGTAAGTCACTTTAGCAAAAGTTTCTCCTCAACAAATAAATAGAATGTTAGAGAGAGAAGAGAAGAGAAGAGAGAGAAAGTATGCTCAAATGAAGACGATTAAGGACGAAGTTATGCTTTTCCTTCATTGTGGAGATGAATGTTGCAACTGAGTAGAATATTCCTCAACTGCTTCTTTGATCAGAGCATGACTTGTCTGAGACTAAGAAATGATGCTCCAGACCTTTATCTTGACTAAGCGTCTTTGCCATGTCTTGAAAGCTCTTCATCAACTCTTCACCTCTATGAGAAATGGTTGATGCACAGATCAAATCCTTGTCACTAACATGATCTCTTCTCTCATATGAGAAAACAATCACCTTGCAATCAACATCATGAAGAATGCACCCATATCACGCATGCCCCAGACTTGGTAACTATGAGCTTTCTTGGACTTGATGATATCGAAGATCCTTGAGAATCCTCGGCGGAAACATAAGAATCCTTTAAATAGAGACACTTCCTCTTCGCGAGATGAAACCTAGCCACAAATGGATGGAAAATGTCCTCCTAAAGGATATGAGCACTTACAACCATGCCTCTTGGGTGGAGAATGGTGATGAAGTAGAGACTATACCACAACCATGGTTCCCATCATGAAATCCTTTAATTGATTCAGCTGGATGTTTCGTGATACACAATCCTTCTTTGCACTCTGACTCAGGTTAGCAAATGATTTTTCTTTCTTCCATCATTCACTTCAGGTCATTGAAATCTATATGCTCCACGTTGTTGTCTCCTCTAGGTACTCAAACACTAGAATTGAAAAGGGCTCAAATCCGGAGCAGTGGAACTTCATTTTGTGTTTTTATGGTTTCACTGGCCTTATAATGTTGCAAGGATTGAATGGTGCAAGCGAAACGAGATTCTACATCAGTTTCCGAAAATCCAAAAAATTGAATGGATTTTAATGCTACAAATAATTGAATTCGTATTTTGGGAAAAACGAGAGAAAATCAAATCCAAATTGGACGTGACTCTATTAATTGGAAATTTATTCCCAAGATGATTAGGTGCTTTGAATTTGGTGAAATTATCTCATTAGAATCATTGGGAAATTGGAAAACAAATTTTGGCTGTGGGAAAAGCTTGTAAAATGGCATTAATGGAGAAAGGGCAGAATTTGAAATCTTATGGGTGAAATTCTTGTCCGAATAGAGTGTTATTTGTCTCGTTATAAAGGTTTTGTGGAGAGGAAGGGATGCTCCAAGTTTGGTGGGATTCTCTCGCGGGGTTTGAGAGAAAAATCCGAATCAATTTTGCATGGGTATGGGGTTTTTGAAGGGTTTTGGAGCTGAATAATGATTTTGTTGAAAAATTGGGAAATTCTCCACCATATCACATGGGTAATGTCTCAAAACAGAGGTCTTGGGATAGGAAAATTGTTGACAATTTTTGGGAACCCTCCTCCGTGTGAGTTTAATGCAATCTTCAATTTAAATTTTCAAAAGTTTGGGCAAAATAGGGTTTTAATAGCTGGAAATTTCAAGTGTTTACAGAAAATAAAACATGATTTACATGCCATGAATCTTAGATTATTAGAAAGGCACTCTCAAGAGGAATCTATGGTCAAAATTTTGAGAGATTTGAACTAAGGGATCAAAAGTTATGTACAAAACAAGTTTTTGGAAACCTAGGGCACAAGGGATGGTTGTTAAAGCATGAGGGAGAAATAACCATATTTAAATAGTGGTTTCATGGAGGTATTTCATGTTTTCAAGTTGTTTTTGTGCAATGGAGGGAAAATGGCGTTTTGAACTCCATTTGCAAATGCAAAGTGAATTTTCCACCTTTTTTGCAAATGCAAGGCCAAAAGGCGCCTCCACCAACATGAGACTCACTTATTGGGTGCAATTTCACCTCCAATGTGCGCCAAGGTGTAAGGGGCCTCCCAATGTGCGCCATGGGGGAGAATGCGGGGCCCACTTGCAAGAATCACTTGTTTTTTTTGCCTTCCTTTCATGTTTTTTCACTAAGTTGGAATGAGCCAATCACATGGGGGCACACTTTTTACAAGTGGGAATGCAAAATGCAAAGTGCAAGGTGCAAACCCACCTCTAAAGGCCACCACCCTCCATAAGTACGCCAAGACGCACATGGTGACATCATCTGCACAATGCAAGAATAGAACAAGGAGTGTTCTTTCTGCCTCGAGGTCCGTACTTAACCAAATTTGTCCGTATAATATGTGATTTTCGAATGGGAATAAGCCAACAGCATACAATGAGAATATTTAGAAAGTCTGAAAATGAGTTCTTCAATGATTTTTCCTTATACCCTCCATTTTTGCCTAGGAGGGTGTGCAAGTATGCTGAGTTGCCAGAGGAGTTTGGAAAAAAGACTTGAAGCCAACCATTACTTGGGTCATAAAGGGCTTCAATGTACTTCCATTTGATGTTTGTAAGATCCTTTGAACCTTGAAGATAAATAATTAATGTTATTTTGTGTTGATTTTCTACTATGTTGACTCTAGAGCTATAAGTTGGGGGCTCTTGTTAGCTTGAGACCCTCTACCCTTAACTACATTAATTGGTATTAGAGAGAAAGGTCTCTCTTTGTTGGGTTGAGTGTATGAGACTCTTATATGAGTCTATTGCAGGCTGTGAAATAGAAGTATTCTGGAGATAGTTGCAATTTATGAAAAAAGAAAGCTTGCATAGAATAAAGGATAGGTTTGTTGCAGGTGTGAGAGAAGTCTTGCAAGTATAAAGAGTGAAAGAGAGAGCTCTTGTTTGAGTCTATTGTAGGTTTTGAAAGAGAAGTCTGCTTGTTGAAGATATGACACACAGAGCAAAGGAGGAGTACCATGAGTAGAAGGCTTGGTTGAGATGTTGAAGGAAGTCCAACAAGATTGAACATGATGGAAGATGCACAAAGTGAAGATGTTGCAGCAGTAAGTGAAAAAGAAGAGATTATGGAGATGTTATTATCCCTTCAAGAAAATTTGGATGTCTTAGAGAAAGAACAAGATTTTCAAAATAAAGAGACCAACAAAGGCCCAGATGAAGGAAAGAGGTGAGAACCACTTGCAATGTTGTTTTGTTTAGTGGTAAAGAGATCCCAAATGATCTCATGAGATGGATGGTGGAGTTAGAAGGTTATTTTTGAGGAAGAGAATTATTGAAGACCCCCAAAAGGGTAGTGGTCGCATGTAAGAGGCTATATGGAGTTGCAACTACAGAGAGATATCCAAGAGAGGAAATAAAGGAAGGGAAATAAAAAGGTGAAAAGTTAGGAACATATGGTTTCCAATTCATGGGGCTAGTTTTGCATCCCAAGATTGCAAGGAGAGTGATTGAAGAAGCTTCATGTCTTGAGGCTTGAGAGAGGAAGGAAGAACATTTTCGTGAAAGGTAATAGGAGAGAGAAGTTACAATGTGAGAAGCTTAAAGCTATTCCAAGAAATATCAAGGAGAAGGATATGAGTGAGGAGAAGAATGTTGGCTTGAAAGACAATAAGAGAGAAGTTTCTATGTGAGGATCCCAAATCTGATTTTCATAACAACAAAGAGGAAAAAACGTTTGCGAGCAGCCCATAGAAGAAGAGATCTCCATGAATGAGGATTTAAAGGTGATAGATTGTGAACCAAGATAAGGAGACCCAATATTGATGATGAGAAAGAGATTGTAGAATCCCTTAATTGAATAAAGGATGAGTTTTCATTGAAAGATAAAGATAAAGAATTTTGTATTTCTATTTTGCATGGAAAAAGGTTGAGGACAATAAAGAAGAGTTTTAAGGTTCCATGAAAACAGTGGAGGTGGCTAAAGTGCACATTAGTGCACATTCTTGTTGATTGTGGTTGAAGACCATGCATGTGAAGAGAAATTAAATAAAAAGAAGAATGAAGAAATAACAACCATGGAGGTTGCTAAGAAATCGGCCTTCTGGAGCCCATCGTGTGAGCACAAGTTATGAGAAAGATTGTAAGAAATGGAGAACAGTTTGGAAAACATGTCTATGAGGCGTGATGAAGAGCTGGAAAAAGTGTTTTTGGGAATTCTTGATTCCCTTATTGTGTTTTTTCAATGTGCAGGTCCAACAAAGGTAAAGAATGCAAAGAAAAGGAAAAAAGTGTAGGTTTAGTCCAACATGCTCACATGTATGAGAAACAAAGTGAAGAGGTAGAACAAGAAGGTAATGTTGCAAAAGCAATTGAAGAACTGGTTGTTTAAGAATGTGACAGTAGAAAAAGGATTGTCTTCAAGTCATTATGGAGACAAGAAAGAGTGGGAAAGTGATGGTACAGAAGAATGTTCTCAAGAAGACATACAGAAGTGAGTTCATTTATAGCAGCTAAAGGCGGGAGACAAGATTCTCACAAGGGCAAGCAAAAGAGATTGGAGAGATAAAGGAAAGTCACTCGTTGTGGCATAGAAACAAACAAGAAGATTTAGATGGTGGACATGTTTCTACCAAGAAGATTGAAAGATGAAAGTAATGATACACATGTGGGAGCCAAACCACATAGGTATTGGCGAAGAAACACTTATGAGTCAAAAGGTACACATCATTCTCATATGGACAAGGAGAGGGCAAGGTTTTTTACACATGGTATGGATGAAGTGAAGAAATAAGATTACAATCAAACTGTAGTTGATGTAAAGAGTTCGAGCATAGAATAAAAAAAGGATGCAATGGAGTAGTTGAGTTTATTACCAGCCCAAACATGTGATTAACATTATAAGGTTGTGTTATCAGCTAATTTTAACTTCGCAAAATTAGTAAGCATGAAAATTTTAAAAAAAAATCAAAAGTGTTCTTTCACGTGATTTATCACCCTCGTCGTGATCATCTCATTCTCATGATTGTTTTGGTCTTCCTTTTATCCATTTCAAAGTGAGAACTCCTCCCGCCATGTCACAAACTTTGTTAATATTTAATTAATTTCTTACCCTTTTTATTCAATAAAATTAATTTTATTAATTTTGGGGGTTTTTTAATTAAATAAATATTAATTTAACATTCATTGAAAAATCAATCGACAAGTTTTTGTCATTGCCGTGGGAAATTAAAATTCCGCCTCCAATTGCCGAGAATGCCAAGTTGGCTTTCCACTCCCGGATTTTCCCTTTCCTGACAAAAATCTTCTTTTTTTCCCCACTTGTTCGAATTTCTCTTACTGATTGCCAACCCGACCGGATGGAAAAATGGCAAAATATCTTCCAATTTCCTACACGGAGAAATAGATGGGAATTGCCAGCCCGCTTTGCCATTGCCACGGGAAAATGATTAAGTTTTTTTTCCCATACTCCCTGAGCAATTAATGCCCACTACCCAAAGGAGGAAATTTGTTATTCAATGGAAACAAATAAACAGTTATGAGAAAACTTCTTCGAGCCTCCTAACTTTCTTCCACTAAAATCTGTGGAAAAAGTCGTGAGTAAGAAGTTGGGGCTCTTAATTTCTCAAATTCTTAATTATTATTTCAACTTCTTACTTTTTCCACTAGGGGAGAGGACCCTATGGCACCTAACTTTAGGGGCACGCAAATATATGTAGGTATGTCGGTAGAGTAAATAAATTATTTCATCGTGTAACGTATGATCGTGCTATATGTAGAACATTTTCTAAGAAATATGTTAATTTGGAGGGAAAAGTACCGTTTTTGAATTGATTTAATATGAAGAAAAGCAATATAAAGCATTTGAAAGAGAAGACCAATGTTCACGAGCGCATCCTATGTGTCACATTCTCATTAACTCTTATAAAAGTGTAATTAACCAAAAAGTGAACAACTATTAGTGCTTTTGTCAACAACCTATGGTGAAAAGAGATGTACATGTTTTGGTACCCGCTCGGTATAGGGTTCTCCACTATGTAGAAACATTTTCCAAAAATATTTTTCAAAGGATTCATGCACATTTCAATTCAGGTCCGAAAGCAAACGCCAAGGAAGGATAGCTAATCCGAGGCATTTTTTCTCTGCATTTAAACATGTCAAGAGAGAAGGAAATTACATTGGCCAAGTGCATTTCATTTTGCATCAAAGTTTCCACGTCCTCATTTCCAGAGACATTTCCACGCATTGGAGGAGAATTCGCCAAATTCATAGCAGTATGCACGTGCAAGAAAGAGATAGAAAGTCCCACGCAGTCATAGGAGAGAAAGAAGCAAATTTCAATGCAGGAAAAAAAGGAGGAGAAGGAGCGGCCATGTGGGAAAGGGAGATAATGCAAGCAAAGTTTCCACGCATTAGTTTTAGAAAGCAAAATTTCCACGACAAAACCATAAATAAAAGGCCACGTGGAGGGGAGAGGGAGATCAACAAGCGCAGGAGTTTTTTGAGCATTTTGCCATGCCAAAAAGATACAAGTTCAACGCAAACCAGTCCAAAAACGCATTCCTATAGTAGTCTCCATTCACGTGCCAAGGAAAAACAGGCCGTTCACACATTGTTGGAAGGAGTAGTCTTCGCATGTAGAAAGAAAAAAATTCATGCAAAAACAAAGAAGTTTCAAGTATCCACGGATGCAGCAAGGGAGAGAATAAAGAAAATTGCAGTGTTCACCAGCAGAAGCCCAGGCATTCCAGTACACCAAAAGTGAGTTGAAGAAACTTTCACGCACTACCCGAAAGTAAAAAGATTAAAAAGATCTACGCATTCATAACAATCAGGCCACTCAAAATCAAGCAACGCGAAGAAATAGAAATTTTTTTTAAAAAAAAATCGATCTTGCACGAAGTCGTTATAATTGGGACCGGATTTAATAAAATTAAATTATTTTAACCTGGTTTGTAATTCGAGCTTAGTCTCGATATTTTGCTTGTGTTAGTATTTTAAAAAAATTGTAACCCGGGATTGATTATTATTATTATTTTTAAAATAATAATAATAAAACAAGTCATATTTCTTGCATTGACAGTGGTTCGGAGACTAAGACCCGACACTGTTTACACCATTTTGTGTGCCTACATTGTTTTTCTGTTAAATTCATAATGGCCAAAAAATCTAACAAGTCTGCAGGAAAATCGAGAAAGCCAGTGGAAAGGTCAAATAAGTCCGCACTCAAGTACAACTTCCAAGGGGTCATTCCTCTCACTTCCATCAAGTCTGCGTACGACAATATCACCGATACTAATCTTAGCCACATCAACGTGCAACAATTTTGTGATCAGGTGAAAGCTGAAGGGAAGACTATATTCTCGGATAGGCTCTACCATAGTGGTCTACCTCAAGTAGCGGCATTTCCTGTCTCAGTGCAATGTCCGGAGTTGGTCATCGCCTGCGTAGAGCATTATGATCCCGAGAGGTGAGGAATTTATAAGGATAATCGAGAGCCTTTCCTCTTGATCACACCATGAGCACATTGAAGAATTGCTCAGCATACGTGACTTCCCTAAGAATGCTAACATCACTCAAAAGTCAGCACAAGCTTTTTGGGATGAAGAACCCCTCAAATGGAGTAAGATGGTCAATAACAATTGGTTAGTGACCAAGAGGCCTTGTGTTGACCGGCTTGCTAAGGAATTGTACCGCATTGAGTTCATGAAGGAAATTGATGACATGATCACTCTTTTGAGCCATGTCTTCGGTCTACCCTCTGTCAGGATTTCCCACCCATGGATGTATCAATTTATCTATATCATCCTTGCCAAGAGAGAGTTTGTGGATTGGGCCACCATCATCAATGCTACTCTTCACAAACAATTGATGGAAGTGAAGATGACTAGGTGTTTCTACATGACATCATACCTAACTTATGCAGTAGCCAGAAGGAAGTTATTTTCGGGGCTGGAAACGAAAGGCGTCATGGGTCCATCAAATAGTGTTTTTCACCATTATCTGTAGTTGAGTTTCAAAAATAGATCTCATCACTTCAGGAAAGTTAATGATGCATTCACCTTCCGCGTGATTAGAAACTTGAATAGGAATGCGGAGGAAATATTCTCCAAAGATGCCATGGCTATCATTTCTCAGTGGGGAACATGGTTTATCCAATTTCTGTCCTTTTCCTACATTCACGTGAGTGGGTTTTGCGGGTACTCCATGGAAGCTTCCTAAGTATGTCGTTGATAAAGTGGGCATTAATGGAGCTTGTGCGACAACTTTTCCAAGTTCATTGTCTTCTCAGCGACAAACATCGTTCAAGCATCCATTTCCCAATCCAAATTGGGGAATATCAATGTCTGAATCTCTTCAGTGCACAACTCATGGAGAAGGAGTTTTCTCTCATCACTATACATCCATATGTGAAGAGATTCCAATTCGATATCAACAGATATATGCAAAAGATTCTTGGAGAAAAGTATCAGCACAATCCGACCATGGAAGACTTCTGGGCTGCTTGTTCAGATGAACATGAAGTAAGAAGGCGAGAGTTTTCCTCCCTGACCCTTGCCCAAATCAAGGCCTTTCCGCATCAGAGATCCTCCAGATTCATTGTGGATGATGGTGAAGATGTTATTGATCCCTCATATGATGTCATTGCCTTTACTCCGTTGCCCCGAATTGATTGGACCAAAAGAGATGAATTTTCTCTTGATAACAAGAATCAACCGATTCTCTGAAAGAAGCATAGCCTGGTATGAATGAGAACTTGCAAAGTTATCATCAATTCAAGTTCATACCTTAGGAGTACAAAAATCCAACATGAGGAGGTCTCCAGCCGACCAAAGCCTCTTCTCAGTCAACCTCTGTGCCATCTACTCATACACATCAAGTAAGAAAAGAGTGGTTGCCCAAATCCACTTCTCCAAAGAAGGTGTCGCGAGGTGAAACATCCAAGGGTCCTAGCCCTAGTTGAAGGAAGAGAGCTTGTATTGGGATTTCCACTTCAAGTAGGGATTCTTCTACTCATGTTGCTGATAGTTCAAGGAAGCTCATAACAAACACTCCTCATCCGTGTCATGCACAAGAGTCTACTCAAGTGCAAGTGGTCCAGATATCAAATGCTTCTGAACCTTATAGTTTCATGAAGAGGTTTCTCAAGGTCTCCCTGATATTCAAGAGGTTGATATCAAAGTTATTTCTCTAGAGATTGAGGTTGTGGAAAGGATTCTTGTAGAATCTAATGAAATTGAGAACAATGTGAATGTTTCTTCGGACTCCAGGCTCTTGTATGCAAAATTGGTGAAGGAGACTCCTTTTTGGGTTGATTGTGAAATCAAGAAAAGAAAGAGGGTTGTCAAGGCAATTGATATTGACTTCGATGTCCTTTTCAAGATTTCAAATGATGTCATTCTCAAGAAGCCTAAAGTATTCTTGAGAATAGTGGTGGATGAAGACGAAAACAAATTTGTGGATCTTACCATCCCACAAGTTGAGAAAGAGCGTAATGTCATGACACCTACTGATTATGAAGTATCCAGACTTGGACTTGGGAAGTCCACATTGGAGAGTGACATGGAAATGGCTCGAGATTCCATGGATATTGTGCTAAGGAGGCTTGAGAAATATAAATCTCAAAACTCTCAACTCAAGGCTGAAAAGAATCAATTGGTGGATTATGTTCAGCATATGATAAATCCAATATCCTCCACTTTCCCAGTACCCGATGTAGTGGATGCCCCTGATGAAGAAACACTCAAGTCTGTCAAAGGAGATAAACACTTTGGGCCATGTCACTAAATCTTGGCTTTCAGAGATTCTTATTTTTGGGGGAGAGACGATCAAAGTAGTCGTAAAGCTCCATGAAGACATTAGTGCATACCTAGATCCAATCCTTTCTTTTAAGGAATATTTTATTTCTAACATATCAAATTTGGATGAGATATTGCCTAGTCTATAGGAGATGACAAGTATGGAATCTACAACTCTAGCCATTGAAGGAATCCTTGAATTCAAATGCCGAGGGACACACTTTCTTTGGTGTCTACATCTCAAGTCAAGGAAGACACTTCTCGAGGATTCTATGATCCATTACGAGAGCGTATGCAATGAAGCCTTCACTTCACTTGCCTCAATTTAAGAGTTCATAGTTGAGATCCCTTGTGATCTTGTAAATGAGAAAAATCAGAGGCATTCATCAGAACATGTTGAGGAACAATTCTCACAATTATTCAAAGACATGTACATTCCTTGCCATCAATTTCTCTTCAGCTTCAATGGAACGTTGTATCAAATTAAGGAACCTATTTGAGAATGTTCAATCAAAGATAGTCAATCTGAATGATATGCCTAGGTAGGATTTTGGAATTGCAGGTGTTTTGCCGAGGTTGTGCTTCAACCAAGTGAACCTCCTGAAGAAGAGAAGATGTTCGAAACATTGGGAAGGTTCAAATCCTTTCAATTGGAAAAGGAAGACAGATCCTAATTTCACTAATGGGATGAGGAGATAGCTTTTCTGGTATCTAATGAAGTGGGAGAGTCCATTTCTCATACGTTTGAGATAGGTGAACCCCACTTTAATGGATAAGGAACTGGTTTTTGTTATATGTTAAAATGGTATTTTAAAGTGATGTTATTGTTAAACTCACTTTTAGTGACAAACTTTTGATAACTTAAGTGATTTCTATTTTCAAAGTTACTTTTTAAAGTTGGTTGAAAAAGTCAAAGTCATTTAAGATGCCCTATTTAATGTTCATGTAAACACTAACTACTTTGTAACCAACTTTTGGGTTATAAAAGGAAGTTGGAGGCTCATTTGTAAGGGTGATTTTGAGAGAGGAGAAGAAAATAATTTTGTGTGCAAGCTTTGTTTCAAGAAATAAATTTTGTGTTCTTTTGTGAAGACATTTTGGAGTTAATGAAATATGAACTTTGTGTCCCATTCATTATCTCTTATAGCATTTGATGTTCTTATGTTCATTAGATGTTAGTGTTTAAATCTTGCATGCGAATATTGTCTTGGATCTTATTGTCAACGCTATTAATATGTTGTTCTTGTTCACAATGATCAAGCTCTGATATTTACTTGCTCATGTGTGTTCCATTTTACTTATTCTTGTTTAGCTGATTCGAACTCTGCTTTATTTGAGTTAGTTATTCATTGTTTTCTTCCATGCAATATTAGGCTTTGCTTTTACCTAGCTATTGCATGTTCCTTCCATTCGTTCCTTTCCATTTCTTATTTCTTTCATTCCATTCCATCTCCATCATTCACATTTCTTTTTGTTTGATGTTCCAAAACACCCCCCACATACAATTTTTGAATGTATAGATGTAAATACTAGTTTTGCGTTTTCAATAAAGGCAGCCTCACCTTCATTGAGGAGGGACTTTCATTCCCTTACTATTGCATTGTCGTTTGCATGCGTGCAAATCCATATGCTAACAGGTTACAACAGAGATACAATTTGAAGATGTTGGGATGGAGGAGATGCTTTTACAAGCCTTAGAAGCGCATGGTGAAGAAGATAAAAAGGATCATGAGAGCCTAGTTGAGACAAAGTTCCACAAGGAGATGTGTCTTTTTGAAGACACATTGAAGGTTGTGAATATTGAAGAAGATGATGTCGTAGCAGAGATGGAAGAGTTTCTTGACATAGCAATGAGGACAGCAAGAGAAGAGAAAGAGTTGGAAGCCATGAGAAAAGAGGAGCTACAAAATCCAATAGCAGGTTGGATAGTGATTGAACAAAGCCTACAAAGCTCTATGAGGAGGTGTTCGGATGATAGAGGGTGCAATCCCACAAGAGAAAGCAAGATGCAAGAAAGAGCATCTTGGTGGATGTGATCAGATGAAGGTGAGTTTCATCCAACAAGAAGATGGGAAGGGAAGAACATAGATATTTGGAAGAACTATGGTGGGGTAAAAGCCCATAACACAAAGATTAACGAGTAAGAGTGAACTCATTGGGTGGAGGAGGATGGTTTATGCCCATGCAAGGACCAAGAAATGGAGAAAGAGATTCATAGTGAAGGAGAGAAAATTTCAGAGACCAACAAAGAGTTGGAAAAGAAGAAAGACTATTTGGAGCATGCAGAGGTATTTGGCTCGTTGGAAAGGGAAGCCTTGGTAGCTACAAGGATCAAAAGAGTGGTTCTACCACTCAATCAATACTTGTGATAAGGAAATCACAATTTTTTCCCATTGGGGTGTCTGATGCAAGAGCATCTCAGCCTTGAAGACAATCTTGCATCCCCAAAAATAGTTGAGAAAATGTAGGGAATTAGTTTTCAGATCAAAAAATATAGGTGTTGGTTGTTGTGTGAGAAAACCAAGAACAAAATATTTTAAGAGTTTGTTCTCCTATTAATAGAAGTTGTTATCATCTTCCTTTGGTAGAATAACGTAAATAAATAATAGCAGAGTAGAAGTGGAAGGGGGTTGTAGAAGTACATGTGAGACTGTTGTAGGACTGCAAGTTTTAGGGAAAGAAAAGAATCTCTGTTTGAGCACATTAGTAAGAGTAGAGTCTGTACATAGTAGTTGGTAAGCCCTTTGAGACTGTATCATGTTTGGGATACCCTTTGAGGATTGAAGATTAATAAACAAATGTTGTTTTGTGTTGATTTCTGTTGTGTTAACTATGGGGCTGCAAGGCTGGGCTCTTGTTAGCTTGAGAGCCTCTACCTTGACTGCATATCCACTCTTGGCTTGATTCATATCAAGCTAGGCTTGTTTTCCTTCATCCTCCTGCTGCTCACAACAGTATTTAGCTGCCCACAAAGCAACTTCTCGTTCTCACAGACTTCTACATCTTTTCCAAGGAAATATTTCGTTCCTTTTCACTCCATGCTTCCCCAATGGAAGTCACATTAAAATTAAAATTCTCTAGAGCTTCTCCCTCTTCAACTCAATCACCATCTCTTCCATATCTTCTTCAAAGATAAGAACTTCCTCTACATCATCCTTAATGAGGATCTCTCTCTATGGGCTAAGCATAACCCCCATTCTCCTCTCTGCTGCTACTCAGAAGAATTATCGGTTGCTCTTCTAGCAATTTCTTCTCTCCATTTCTTTCAAGCCAATTTTCTTCTCCTCAAGCCTGGGATGTGGAAGCTTCTTTATCCAGTTAACATGGTCTCTTGCTTGCACTACTCTTTCAGTCACCTTGGTGACCATCTCATCCAACTTCTTAGTTTTTATTTACTTTTTCTTTCTCATATCTGTTGGAGTTCCTTCCAAGCTTCAACTGCACCACTACCCAACCTTTTGCAGGCATACTAACCCTTTTAGAGTACTCCTCTCCATGAAGCACTGCTCCATCTTCAGCACCCTACTCCTCAACTGCTCAGGATTTTCTCTCCATGAGAATGTAAATGGCTTTGCTTCATGTGTTTCTTCTCTGTGATATTGAGAAAACTTTGTTTTCACACAACCATATCCTTGAAGTCTCTCATGACCCCCCTAAGATTTTTCTTCTGCTTCTTCATCCTTTGCTGCTCCATCTCTTTTACCTTCTTCTCTATGTCCCTGAATTATAAGGCCGAAATTCTCTTTCTTTGAAGATATTTGAGTACCTTTCTATCAATTTTTCAATCATTCTCAACTGGTGTCCGAATTTCATCTCTGCATCTGTAGGCTCAGCCATAGTTTTCCTCTTTGCTAATCTATACTGTCCTCAATAACTAAGGCTATCCCACAAGGTCTCTACTCCCATCATCTTTGGATGCTCCAATACCATCTGATGCAATCAGTGAGGGGGTTAAATGATGGACTACTTGCTATCTTGCAGCCTCCTCTTATACCCGGGATAAACCTACAACCTCCCACATAAAGGCCCAAATACAACAGCTACACTAAAACTCAGAGTCTGGAACAGAGGAAAGGAAGCATTTGGACACGTCAAAAATCACACAATTTTGTTTCTCATCAACAGCACAAAATAATTATAACTAGCAAGATTATGTTCTCGGCTGTTACATCTCAGTCAAAGCACTTGCTCTCACCCTCTTAAGTTGTCTTCTCTAACACAAAACTCTTATGTTGCCTCTTTCACTTATTCCTCTATACTATATAGAAATGTCAATCCCTTAATTCTATTCTGACTTTAAGAGTTCTAACTCAAACTGATCACTAACAAATATTCTTAAAGAAACATTTTTTGGAGATTACATTCCAAATTAAAATTGCTTTCTAAAAAATCTATTCAAATTGAAATCTAGTGTGAAAGAAATTTGTAATTACAATTGTTTTTTTTATCAGGGGGTATATGTCAGCAGTGTAGCTCTCCTAGGTTTTGAAACCTTATGTTTCTTGTCGCCTCTATCTCAAAGACTCCTTTGACAAGTTCTAGTATGTCAATCACTTTCAATGATTTGTGGAACTTAGAATATGTAGGTAGCTTTGTAGAGAAAGAATTAAACCATTTATTGTCTATAGACGACCAAAATAAGTCAATGGAACTGTAAAAGTGCAACTAGTTTATAATAGAAGAGAAGGCCTCTAGGCATTATCAATGAACTGTAAAAGAAAATGGGAGCAAATTTCACCCACAACATGGGAGGTTTTGCCAAAATAGTGCGCTAAAAGAGTTCAACTAATTGTTCATTCCGACTATCAATTTGAAGAATGTCCTGGAGACAGAACCTGCAAACTGTTTAGGCAGACTATCAAATTGAAAAAATGTTACTGAAACACAGGCTGAAAAAAATCATCTAGAAAATGACTTGGCCTAAGGAGAATCCATGACATTATCATTGAGCTTTGATGTTGCTTTGTGCTGTTCTCCTACCACCCCAACGATGCATGCTATGTATGCATGCATTATGGGATGCTATGATTTCTATGATGTAATGATGCATTTTGTATAGAGGAATAACCAAAGATTTTAAACCCTAAACCTTAATTTTGATCATGCCCAAATTTATGTATGCATACATAATTTACCTGGTTTAACACTCATGATCAACATGCATGCATACATGAGTGTTAAACCTTAATTGTTCAATGCTGGTCAACATGACTGCACCGGCAGTTTACTTTAGGCCAACAGCTCTAGACCCAGTGGTGCAGTTAATAAGAGCAGTTCATCTGCAAATCGAACTATGTATATATAATTTTTGCCTGCCATAGATCTACCTACAGATTTCTTGCAGTGTTAACAAACAAAATTCATTTCAATTTGGACTACTGCTGGGTGAAATTAATCTATTGTTGATTGGTGCAGGCGTGGAGGTTCATACGAAAAGAAATGAAAGCCTCATTATCGTTGATCCAAAATTGGAGTTAGATACATTGTCTGAAAAGGAAACACAGGATGATATCAAGAGTTATATGCACTTCTCTTCTCTGCACTCAAGGTTCTCCTACTCAGAGGCCATCCATGTCCAATGTTTTTGTCTATGTTAACAAATGATACAGAAATTTTAGATGTACCCACTCCGCCAGCTTTATTGGATTTTACAAACAGACCTCAACTCCTATGCCTCGTCCAGTAATTTCTGTAAACTTCATCTTCCACTTCAAGAGCTTCCTCCTCAACCTCATATGGATCCGTTAGGTCTGTCCCTCTTTCCACGCTAAGATAATGCCAAATAGAGGGACAATTTGAAGGATTTTATATTTAGAATTTTAACATCACTTCTTCTTCTTCTTCTTATTTTTAATTTAAAGAGAAACTCAAACCCGGTCTCCTCCCTCTCTATTAGCTATCTGTAAGGATCGAGTGCAAATGCATCCATACCTATTAAATTATAGACCTTTTTGATCCTTTTATATAATGGAGGTTTATATTGGACTGATCTCAATGAATCTACATCATTTTCATGCATGTTTGTAGTGGGCAGCCAGGTAATTGGAAAAAATCACAATAGTCTATCTTTACGTATGGTAAAGTTTGCAGATTATAAATGCACGCAAGCTCTTTTCTTGACAACAATCGGTTATTGTAAAGATACATTGAAGAGAGGACTATTGACTAACATGCATAATTGAAACAAATGCACTAATTCCATAAGTGAAATTCATAATCTAAATAACTGAAGTGTAAGGCCAATATGTACCTGAAATTATAAATTAATATATATGTAAGAATATTATTGTTAGTGCTCACATATTATGTGGATAGAAATTAATATTGGTGAGTAATATAGTGTGGATTGTGATAGGAGGTTTGTGGTTGAGATAAAGTAGGTGTTTGTTGTTAAGGGGTACTCCTTGTTAATAAGGTCTATGTCATCAACGCCGAAATCAATCCGTCGTAAATACTAGCCTCTACTTTGATAGCACCTCCACTACTACTTTACTCAAACTTCTTGTATCCAAAGCAATATCAAATGTATAAATGTATTCATGTTTTGTGTCAAAAAAATTGGCCACAAAAGGCTACCACTCATGATATAAAATCTGTAAATGTATGGAAGTTTTCATGAATTCATGTTTAGTTCAAATAAAATAGTTTGCAAAACGCTACCACTCATGACATAAGATTTACAAATGTATATGTACAAATTTGTAACAAATTTCAAATGTAGAGATAGAACCTTTAAATGCAATGCTTCATCTATATTCCTACACTAACTAATACAATCACACCCCTTATCAACATCAACTACAAAATTAATAACTATCCCTCTAAAATCAAATAACATATACCGTTCGGCGTTCACATTGCATTGTGCACATGCGATTGCTAGTTAATAAGGTCTATGTTGTCAATTTATATGTAAACACCCATCATCAAATTGATTAAAGAAAGATTATTGTATTTTTTATTGTAAGATTTACATTGATTGTTTGTTTTGTTTTGTTCCATAAATATTTTTTGACCAGAACTATGAAGGGGACAACTTTATGAGATTTACAACATTAATCTAATATCAAAACTTCATTCATTATCGAAACAAGTTTTTGAAATCACGGGATCTTGAAATTGATGAGGGGGAAAATCAATTGTGCTATCGTCGAAGGGTACATATGAAATCCGTAAATTTGAGAGCTCAAATTAGTTAGATTTTTTTTTGTTTGGTGGTTTAGGCTGTTGGATCTGCCAGCATATGTTTTGTTGTTCTTTTCTCTCAAAACTCTCCATCACAAAGCAAATATTTGATCCTAGTAGTTTAGATCAAGCAAAGGTCTTGCATTCGTTTAGTCAGTAGAGTTGGTTGTATTTGCATTTGAACATTGTTTGGCATTCTTCTTTAGTATTCACGTTTATTGTTGTATTGTATGTACTTTTGCTTCACCAGCATGGCGCGGGACTAATTATCTCTAAGTCGAGCTCGCCACTACTTAATTTCCACTGGGATAATTGCTTGTATTTAGAAGGTTTTGCATTGTGTGCTTTGAAATCGATAGGAGTAATAAGATCATGACCTGCATGGAGATAAATGATATGCAAAGTAATTAAAACAGTCCACTATTTCTCGGAAGCATCTACCACATCGAGTTAGTTTCATTTTCTTCTAGAGGTGCACCGATTCGAAGATAATGTCCATTGGTACTCAAATCTTCTCATTCAAGTGTCGAGAATCACCCAACGTCGACTTCATTTGCTTGTTCAAGTCTATGAAAGAATTACAAATCGGGAGTCACCAAATCCAAAGAATTTGCTTATGGAACACTTGTAGCAGGATTAAAAATTGGAGAGAAGTGTGAAGATTTCTATGCATGTTGAATTTCCATCGGCTATACTCTTTACAAAATGCACAATTTAAGTAGGCTGGAACTCCCATTGTAAACACCAATTTTTGGTATTGTTCCTCCCCTTCACCGTGCGTTTGTTCTCCGTCATTAGGTTTACCCATTCAAATCCCTTTTCCCCCCCCTAAATTTGAATAAATCTCATTTCCCACCAAAACTACATATTGAATTAATCAATCTTAATTGGTTAATTGATCCCCTTTAAATCCCTAAATCTCGTTATATGCTAATATCCAATTGATAATTAAATATTCTAAACTAATTCATATCACCCACCTAATAATTAAATACTCCAAAATCATTCAAATCATGCACCCCACTCACAAATTAAATAATGGAAAATAATCCACATCAAATCCATTATTGCACCTAATCACTCAAATCATGTCCCCCCCACTCATTTAATCAGAGTTTCTTTTTCAAACCCAAGATAACCCCTAAATCAACCCCATCTCCAAGCTATAAATACAAGAATTTCCCCTCTTTAAAAAAAAGTAAGAAGTCATAGAAAACCTATGAGATTATAGCTCTCCGCTTATCGTAATATCATCACAGTGCCCTTGTGATGCCACTTGAATTACCATAATACCATCCTCATGCCCTTGTGGTTCTCTTAGCTTGGTTTGTTTTACATTTACTTCAATCAGATCAATAGCTCCTTTATACCTCAGCATTTTCAGGTTTTGTTATTTATCAATTTTTGCATGTTATCTATCTTTCATTTATATCATTCTTTCTTATCTAACGGGGGTTGACATATGTGAAAGGTAACACTTCCTGGAACCGGCTTCGTTGGGCAACCCCCGCATATACCATCTAATTCATTCTCTCTTAGTTTCCTCTATTTCACGGGTCTATCTATCTCGCAGCAGAGATCAGTCACTTTTAGCACCCGTCTTTGCCATATCACACCCGAAGTACCTTAAATCCTCCATCATTCGAGGTTGTTTGATTTCTTTGTTATCTAGCTCACTAATCTAGACAAGGACAAAAAAAATTTGATCGACATTCTAGCACACCCGGTGGGACAAATCCCAGATCTGGTCATTTGTTCTTTGCTTGTATTGTGCAGGTGTTGTACATATAACAACTATTCTTATTCATAGTTGTCGTCCATTTAGATATCTTGTGAATATTTCGTATTTATGTTTACTTGCTTGTAGGGTTTATTGTTATCTCCGTCAATTCGGTATGTTAAGTTCAGTAGTCTGTATCCGCCTTGAGGTACGAGGATTTGCTTTTTTTTTATTTTGTTTCTTGTTTTCTAGTTCCACATTACTACATTTTTTCCGTTTTGTTAAGTAGATCTTATATAAACCTGTAAAAACAAAATAACCAAAATCATTATTATTAAATATAAATAAAGCAATATATATATATATATATATATATATATATATATATATATATATATATATATATTGAACTATACTGGCATGGGAAATCTGTTATGAAAATAATCTTATTGTTTGGCTTTTGTTTTTGATCTTAGTTTTACAATAGACACATATATTGCTTTTCAATGACCTTTGTTTAAAGCCAACAAAATATGTATATATCTTTATTTAGATCTTAATTTCCAAATGTATATAGAATTTTGCTTTTCAAAATATAAAAGTCTCTATTTATTTATTTAAATCAAAAACAAAAAAAAAAGCATTCACTCGTTGCCCCCGGATCCTTGCTACCCATCCTCGCTGCTCCTGGCCACTCGGCTAAGCCACTCCGTCGTATCCTCTCTCTCTGATCCCCACCTTCCCCACTCGGTCTACCTACTCGGCAGCACGATCCATCTCCCTATCAATCGATCCTCTCCCTCCTCCACGTACACCCCCCACCATTCGACCATTCACGACCTCTGTGCACAGATCCCACACCACCACAGAGCTCCACACCATCTCTCCCAGCCACCTCCCTCACGAGCTCTTCCTCGAATCCGATCCTTTCCTGCCACATAGACACTTCGACCCCTCATCCCTCTACATTCTCTTTCATAGGGTCCCTAGTTTGGTCTGAGGATTTACATTTGCATGGAATACCGTTATAATTTGTATCTCCGCGTATTCTATATCAAGTGGTCCCTACTTCACATTTTACATTTTCCCCATTGAACGTCATCATAACATTCAATCACTCTTGTGGGGTCTTTAGTAGATACCACTCTTAGTACTAAGTCTACACGGGAAAACAGGCCAAGTTTAAGGGCACGAAGGGACAGGAAGAACCCACATGTGGAGGACAAGTCAACATTTAGGACTTAGCCATTTTTGGGCATGAAGATCTATTTTTAGAAGATAGCGTGCAGAACACACCAACGATGCAGAGACGTGCATGCCACGCATTGTCTATTTCTGGAGGATCAGATTCAGAGCACTTTTGCATGGAGATAGTCTAAGAATAGGATTGTCACCTCAGTTAACTATCAGTAGTCTATAGATAGCACACTTGCATGTGTGGCTATGCATGAAAATGGATGTGTGGCTATTAATAGCATGTGGCCTATTTTTGGAATAGATAAGTGGTGAAGGGAAAGTCCCCACCCTATATATATGTAGTGAATTACCTGGTAGGGAGACGATGGATATAGAGAGATAGATAACATAGTGTGCATGTTTTCTGAGGGATTAGTATATCAGATCCATGTGCGCATCGGCATAGATTGCCAGTATTGTAAGAAGCTTTTGTGTTATTGTGATAATTAAGAGATGGAAGATATTGACTGAACCTAAGTGTCATTCCTGTGTGTAATTGGGTAGTGCATGTTCTTATTTCTATCATGATTATTGTTTAAACCTATTCTTTCCTAGATCTAGATCTGTCATGCACTATATAATGATGTATTAGTTATGGATCTATATGCTTTAAGTCTTCATCATGTTAACATTCTGCTACAACAACCCTAAAGAGGGACCTGGTACCTTTGCGTGCTTTGGGTGAGTGCTCAGTCTAGGCTGAGTGATGTGCCAACGTGTCTAGGGTGTTATCTGGTGAATTCTAGGCTGCATCATTGGTTCCATTGCCGGGACCTCTTTTTCAGTTGTTTTCAGGATGGTTCACGATGAAGACGTACCGGTTAACTCTAGCAAGTATTGAAGAGTGGATACATGATCTGGAGGAAGAATATGCACAGTGGTTCAGCACTGGATCTGAGTTTAATGCACACATGTATGGGTGGAACAGAACCTATGTATGACAGTTTATATGAGATATTTTTCACCATCTTTCCAGTAGAATTATACGAGTGGCTGATTGCTTATGCATCTAAGTGGAATTAGAGGTATTGTGCACTTGTCTGGACACAGGAAGAATTTCAGGCCCTTTATGATGTTGATCTGATCTGGACTCACAGTTGTGGATATGTGGTTTCATGGTGTTCTAAACAGTTATATTCTGGAATATTCAATTTCGATGTATTCTTTCCTGGAGGTAGCTGAATTCTAGTTTTTGCGGTATCCTAGAGGAACATATCTGCAAAGTATTCCACTGGCGATCAAGATCTTGATGGTAACTTTGAACCTGGAGAGTAAACTGATGGCTAACTAAACCTCACCATGTGCGAGGGCAGGAACAGGTTTGGTGAAAGATGGCAGACCTAGTGGTAGAAAGGAAAGAGAGAGGAAAGGTGGCTTAAGTATAATGAGGCACGCGAGAGGGAGATAGAGAAGTAACGTACCATTGCAGAAAGTATGGCATTGAGGAGAGAGATGGCTCATGAAGGATTTGAAGCTCACGTAGAAGACATGGAGCCAGAGCATCAGGAACTCCCCCATCTTGGAAAGCATGACAGGGATCCCCCCTTGGCCTCACACAGAAGTGTGCCAGCAGAGACTACCTGGGCCTGCGGGCGTGCATCTTAATCCACCTGGTGACCTAGCCCTTGTGCTTGGTTTTCCAGTATCTAGTACGACAAGTAATCAACAAGTGAATTTGGGAAACAGGAGAACTAGAGTAAGTCAGAGAGCAAGTACATCAATGGCAGGACAGATGGCTTCAATGTTATTTGGAGGAACATTTTTAGGCACATCATCTACACAGAATGTAAGCACGTAGAATGTTGGATTCACCTCTGGAAGTGGAACTACCACACAGACTGTAGGGGTTCAGTATAGTACTACTGTCGGAGCACAGGGGAGTACATCTACAGGTCCTATTCTAGCTACAGGTGGAGGATCAGGAGGTATAGGTGGTTCTAGTTCTAGTGGATCTGGTGGTTCTGGAGGTAGGGGAAACACAGGAGGTTCTGGATCAGGTGGGCAAGGTCCGCACCAACCCCAGAATATTTATATGGAGATGTCTCTTCATCTTCCAGAGTATAGAGGCATAGAGGATGTTGTTGAGCATGTGCACATGTGTGAAATATTGTGGCATGCGAAAGGGATCATGGCTTCTGAGTGCAAGGAAAGTCAATTTTCTACTACATTACAGGGACGTGCACACAACTGGTATAGGAAGTTTGACCCTGATCAAACTTGCGTGGATTATGCAGCACTGAAGGATGCTTTCTTGAAAGAGTTCTATATCCCAGAATTTGAGCAGAAGAGTATAAGCATGCTCAAGGATATCAAACAAGGCACTACTGAGAGTGTACGTGAGTATGATGCCCATTTTAAAACACTCCTATCTAAGCTTTCTTATGATATTCACGCAAGCCAACATGCACAATGGTTCATTGGTGGATTGATTACACCATTCAGAAGAGCACTGTCACATAAGACATACACTGATCCGTGTGAAGCACTGGAAGTAGCTTTGCATGCTGAGGCAGTTGGGAGCATTGACACTGGCATTAGTCCATTCTTAGAGGCACAAATTGCAGCTATGGAAAAACAGTTAGAGAAGCTATCAGCAAATTCAGCCCATGAAACACGCTCAGGGATTTGGTGTACAGATTGTGAAGTGGAAGGTCACACCAAGGATAGTTTCCCTCACAGATCTATACGCTCATTACTGTTGGACTGTGAGATCTGTCATTTGAATCATGATGCTAGTCACTTGTCCTTTGTTACAGTGCGTGATAAGGAAGAATGTATCTTGTTACTGTAAAATTTTCCAGTCCACGACCCATGATACTGAAGATTTTAGGTTGATTGGTCAGATCCAGGATGCTATAGACATTGGGGTATGACAGACAAGCATAATGGATAATTCTAAGGGTAAGAATGAGCACCAGGATCGGGATCATAATCAAATGCGCTATGACATAGGAATGAGGGGTGTTTTGAAGGAGGTCATGGAAGAGGATGTGGATATCATGGTGGATATGGAGGATGAGGCACGTGGTGGAGGAAGAGGTGAGTTCCCTCATGGAACATGTTATACATGTGGATCTCCTGACCACTATAGGCACGAATGTCCCCAGAATATTGCATGTTCTTTCTATGGAAAGAACCATAGCTATGAAGAGTGCCCAGACTTATATGAGCATCTGAGTAAGCAACATAAGCAAGAAAACAAAGGTGCCAGGATGGTTAGAATCCAGCGTGTGGTAGAAGATTAGTGGATGCCCAAGATAGCACTAGGACCTGAGGCATTAACAGTGAAGATTACTACATGAGCTGAAGTGGACGTGCACAAGAGAGGCATTGCACCAGAAGCCTACGATCACCAAGGAGGAGGTTTTGCATGCAAGGTACCCAGATCCTGCTCATCAGAAGGAAGTCTATCAAGAGACCATGGAGGTCCTCAGGAATCTTCAAGGTGAGATACAATGTTTAAAGGAGTAGTCAAGGAAGATGGAGCAGAAGAAAGAAGCAGAAAAATTCCCCTCTGATATTGATGACATCAGAGAGGTTTGTAAAATGTTGCGCCAGGAGAATATTATTCCATTGCTAGGAAATTGGTTGAAGGGGAATACCCTGTGCACAAGCACTGAGAATGAATGGAAAATCCTACATGCAAATCTTCCCCCTGATAGCATTGACTATGACAAGGAAATTACTCTGAATGTTGTTGTGGATGGATGGCTGCTGAGCAACATATTGATTGATACAGGTGTGGAAGTGAATGTGCTTACATTAGATGCATGGGTACAAATGGGGAGGCCTCCATTGCAGCCATCATCTAATGTGTTGTTTATGGAAAACTGGACTAAGGCCACTCCCATAGGAGTTTTGAAGGATGCATCTATAACCATACAAGGGGCCAAGTTCACTGGGGATTTTGAGGTATTAGCACTTGTGGAAGTAGACAGTTTTCCAGCCTTGCTTGGATGCCCTTGGTGTTATGTGAATAATGCTGACTTGAGATTCAATAAGGGGTATATCAGCTTTGAGAACAAGGAGGAAAGGGTTGTAATACCTTTGACAGATGGGAAGTCTACACCATATGTTGAGCCTCTAAGTGAGGAGGACTTAAACAGAATCTATGTACGTGCTATTCAGGACCCAGAGGTCAATGAGCCATCAAAGGAAGGCATCCTACAGTGGGAATATTCTCATTCTATTAGTGATACTATGAGTATTTCTTGTGACAATTGGGCTCATGGTACATATGAACTAGTAGGGCGCGAGGTAAAAAGCATGGTTGCGCACAAGAATGGACTTCGTTCTGTTTGACGGATAGGTAGCGCAGTACCTTGGTATACTGGGGCAGAAGATCTTCCTGTATTTTTGAAAGCCATGGAAGCACAGTGGATAGATCAAATTAAGAGAAGAGATATGTTAGTGTATACCTTGCGTGGGACAACAGCGCGCTGGTGGGTAGTCCACAGAGATAATCTTATAGAATGGGAGGAGATTGGAATCACCCTATCTACTAGGTTTTTAAGGAGCAATGCACCTATGCAGATCTGCACTTATAATGGTGATCAACCTGTTCAGCATCACATTCAGCAGTGTGAGAGACTCTGGATAGTGGGACAGGAAGCATTACCACCTTCACTCTGGGTGCATAGATTGTATTCTACTCTACAAGGATGCACACGTGCCTGGTATGTATATGCAGAACTACATAGAGAGACTGGGAATTGGCAGAATTTGACTGCAGGAATGATCCAGACCTTTGACTACTTCTCGACTAAACCTCCAGTAGAAGAAGCATTAAAATTTGTCAAGCACTTAACTATGGGAGATAGTGCAAAGGCAGAAGAGCTTATTCAGGAAATATTTGGTGAGACAGAGTCTAGAGCATGTTTTGAAAAGGAAGAAGAAATGGACTCCATACTACTTGAACGTGCTTGCCTTGAGAAAGAGAAAGGAAAGATGGTTTACATAGTGGATGATGAGGAAGTTGAGAACCTGGATATTGAACATTCACAAGGGGTGTGCGAGGTCTTGGACAGTGCAGACAAGGATACACGCACCTATCATGAACCCATGAAGACAAAGAAGGTGAATATAGGTTCAGAGGCTGAGCCAAAGGAGGTCATAATTGGAGACTATTGGTCAGAATCAGAAGTGGAAAAGATCATTGAGTTACTCAGGGATTATCAGGACTTATTCCCTCGAGGGTATCATGAACTTAAAGGTGTGCATGAATCACTTGGGGAAATGAAGATAAAGCTTAAGGATGGTGCACGCCCAGTTAGAAAGTGACCTTATAGAATGAATCCCAATTTATGTGAAAAGGTGAAGGAAGAGATTGATAAGATGCTGAAATATGGGATTATTCGACCCTTGGATGAGTCAGAATGGGTTAGTCCTATGGTGATAAGTATCAAGAAGGATGGTAGGATTTGAATCTGTGTAGATTACAGGGAGTTGAATGTTGCATGTGTCACAGACCCTTTTCCTACACCATTCACTGAGGAAATACTGGAAGGAGTGGCAGGGCGTGAAATATATTCATTCACAGATGGGTTTTTTGGGTATCATCAGGTTAGGATTGCTCAGGAGGATCAAGAAAAGACAACTTTTACTACTGAATGGGGTAGTTTTGCCTATACTGTGATGCCTTTTGGACTGAAAAACATGCCTGTTGTATTCTCGCGGATAGTTGTTCAGGCATTCAAATATTTTATTCACAACTTCTTACAGGTTTATCTAGATGATTGGACAGTATATGGGCTTGTGAAAGATCATTGTGACAATCTGCGCTTAATGTTTGAATGATGCAGACAATTGAGTATCTCTTTGAACATCAAGAAGTGCATATTTGCTACACCTTTTGGAATACTGTTAGGACATATAATCTGCAAGGAAGGTTTGTTGGTTGATCTAGCTAAGGTTGCAGTCATTCTAGGCCTGGAAGTGCCTACCAGTCAAAGTGAGGTGCACGTGGATTTTTGGGTCACACAGGATATTATCGGAAGTTCATCAAAGGGTATGCCAAAGTTGTTACACCCTTGGAAGAGTTACTAAAAGGAAAAGGTACATTTTATTGGGGAGAACCGCAACAAGCGCGCGTTTGAGATATTAAAGGTGAAACTTACTACCACGCCCATTCTGTGCTTTCCCTCATGGGATAAACCATTTCATGTGCATGTGGATGCCTCTGGCATGGCCATTGGTGTTGTGTTAGCTCAACCTAGTGAAGGTATTGTAGATCATCCAATTTTCTTTGCTAGTAGGAAGTTGACTCCTGCTGAACAGAATTATACAACTACAGAGTGCGAAGCTTTGTCAATGATCTATGCATTGCACAAGTTTTGACAGTACTTGTTAGCAACACCATTTGTGTTTTATACAGATCACATGGCATTGAAGTATTTGGTGAACAAACCCATCTTACAAGGGTGCATATGTAGATGGGTACTCCTATTTCAAGAGTTTGACTTCACAGTTGTGGTGAAGCCAGGGAAAAGTAACTCTGGACCAGACCACTTGTCTAGAATTCACTCAGGAGAAGAAGCACAGACAATTGAAGAAACCATGCCAGATGCACAGTTATATAGGTTACAATGTGTGCCATCAGAATTAGAAGACATTTTTGTCTTTCTACGGACTGGTGTGGCACCAGAAGGAATGAAGGCATTAGAAAAGAAACAACTTGCTATACGTGTGACACCATTTATGTTAATCAGTGGTGACCTCTACAAGTTAGGAAAGAGATGAAGTATTATGCCATTGTGTATTAGAGCATGAGCACAAGGATATAATGGAGGAGGCACATGGTGGTATTGCAGGAGGCCACTATGCAGGTGATGCAACTACCCGAAAGATCCTACTTGCTGGATTATGGTGGGAGACACTGTATAAAGATTGTAAAGTGTATTGCAAAGTGTGTGACCATTGTCAGCATCTAGGTAAACTAGGGAAAAGAGATGAGATGCCTTTGAGACCTATTACTAGTGCCGAACCATTTGAGAAATGGGCCATCGATTTTGTAGGACCTATTTCGCCAGCCGCGCGTAGGACTGGGTCATGCTATATCATTACTTGTACAGATTATCTCACAAGGTGGGTAGAAGCAGCACCTACGAAGGACTGTACAGTGGCTACAACAGCTAGGTTTCTATGGGAGAATGTTCTTACAAGATATGGATGTCCTTTAAGCTTGACAAGTGATAGGGGTACACACTTTTTGAATGAGACAATCAAGATCCTATTAGATGAGTTTATGGTTGCACACCATAAGACTACACCCTATCATCCTCAGGAAAATGGAACTGCTGAGGCTTTCAACAAGATTTTGAGCTAGACATTGACAAAAATTTGTGATGTTGGAAGAAAGGATTGGGATGATAAAGTGTCAGCTGTTCTTTGGGCATATAGAACAACTTATAAGAGATTGAACAAAGCCACACCATTTCAGTTGGTGTTTGGCACAGAAGTCAGTTCTCCCTATAGAATTTATGTTACCTTCTTTGCGCATTGCACACGCTGGAGGTCTAGCTGATGAGCAGGATTTAGAAGAGTGTATTGAGAAGATGATTCAACTGGATGAGTGATGAGCCATAGCACGATGGAGTCAGAAGTAGGAAAAGGCCAGGAAGAAAGCATGGCATGACAGAAACATAAGGGATAAGAAGTTTGAGATTGGACAAATGGTACTTCTCTATGACTCTAAGTTCTTGTGCCATCCAGGAAAACTTAAGGTACATTGGTTAGGGTCATATGTTATTACTTACATCCTTGAAATAGGTGCTTTCCAGTTAGAAGCACTAGATGGAACATGGCTACCCAGTTACTTTAACGGGAGTAGGCTGAAGCCCTACTATAAATAAGTCTTCTTGGCATTTGTAATAAGGTAGTATTGCCAATTAGATTAGGTTTCCATTTTGTATTTCCTTAATGTATTTCCTTCATTGTCGCTATGCTTTGTCACTTTAGTTTTTGTTCTTGTGTAATAAGTGCACTTGCGCGCATGAAGCTAACTACAATATGGAGCATGTTGATGTGCAGAGGACTGCACATACTTTTAGTGTGGGGTGTGGTTATTGATATCAAGGTACAAGACTGCTGGAACTGAAAGGTGGAAAGGAATAAGCTGCTACGGGTGTTTGTCAAAGTAAAAAGATTGCTTCTCAAAAGTGACCAAGGATGGAGATGAATGAAGGAACAATATAACACGAGGTAAGTAGAGGCCATGATAACTACCAGGATAAGGTACAGTGATGAGGTACTCAGGTGCATGGGCACACTGAAGAGAAGTCTGTGACCAGAGGGTAGGAAGGCATGCTAGAAGGTTATAGCTGGGGTGTGAATATGTACCATGGAAAGAAAAATTTGGTCAATAAATGAGAGGATATTTGGTAGGTGGAGAAGTAATAAATGCATCAAAATTTGAAAATCTATATAAGGATGGGATGCGAGTTCATTTTTACCATTGTGATTAAGAGTATTTGAGAAAGAGCTAAGTGTGAAGAGCTGAGTAATCGATTTGAGGTGTGAAGGGTGTGAAACCAGATGTGACAAGAAGATCTGTGTGTAGAAGAAGCTTGCATCCCTGGTGGTGAAGGGTTTGAGTGAAGCAGGATGACAGAGAGGAGCTAGGGCACACAATTTCACCTAGGGCATGCTAACTCAAGCTAGGGTTTGAGTTGGGCATTACAGAGTTGAAGAGGCAAGTGTCTACAGAAGGATTGCAAGGTAAAAATGGCACCCAAGAAAGTAGCTGCAACGGGAACAAAGGGGAAGAAGAAGGTAGTTGTAGAGGAGGAAGAGATGGCACCTGAAAGTAATTTTTCAGAAATGCAATATCCAGAGGGCGTCATAGTGGCCAGGAGTGGGATTCACATATAAGAAAAATAAAAGTGAGTGAGTATAACCACAGGACCACAGAGAACAAAAAGGAACTCGATGCCCTGCTCAACACGAAGACAAACAAATGCACGACAGATGACATGCCGGTTTATGATGATGCAGGTGAGAAACTTCTGAAAAGAATTGGAGTCTACCAATTATATGAGCTTCCATATTTCAGGAAGTATGAGCCTTTATACCAATGGCTCATGAGCAGAGTACATGAGGAATTTTTCTACTTTGCAGGACGCAGAGTCAGAATCTCATCCTGCGCTGATCTCCACAGTGACAGGTTTGAAGGCCACAGGAGAGGATATAAAGACTGACCTAACAGATAAGGCCACGATTCTAGAAACCAGGAAGGAGTTGGGATACTTGAAGGGTCCATGTGGTATGGACATTGATAAACTAAAGAATTGTCTGGTTGTACAAGCAGTAGCACATCTTGTTACAAAGTTGAATGACCAGGAGAGGTGGTCACAGGTGAACACCATGTGGCTGCATGTTGTGAAGTGGATGTCAGAAGGAGTAGTCTACAATATTGCAGGCTACATTGCAGAACAGATAGTCGAGGAAGCATGCACGGGAGGAAAAATCAGCTTTGGAGCTATTCTATTGTCACTGGTATTCATGGAGATTGGAGTACCAGATGGACCGAAGGAGAAGATATGGGAATACCCCATGGAGAATAAGTCACCAGCTGAAAGGTTCAGCAAGTACCTATGTAAAGGGTCCATGACAGATGATGTCAAGAAAAGAGCAGAGAAATGGTATGACAGGCTCCACGTGGCCTTTGAAGAAGAGTGGCACATCCCGAAGGACCTACCTTTGGTAATAGGGAAACAAGTCCAGTTTGTTGTATATCAACATTTCTGCATCATGCGCTTCCCAATGAAAGATGGATCCTAGAGCCCTTGGTGCAAATTTCCTTATGCCTTCACAGTGAGGTACTTTCAAACATCAGTCCACAGATTCACAGACATGCCACC
Organism: Taxus chinensis; assembly: GCA_019776745.2. NCBI lineage: Eukaryota > Viridiplantae > Streptophyta > Pinopsida > Cupressales > Taxaceae > Taxus > Taxus chinensis. Next base: position 775,185,326 of record CM034152.1, read on the forward strand.
TGGCCTTCAATGCAGAGAAGGTAGACTGTGACTACCACACCCTGAGAAAGAAATATGTGTATCTAGGGTGAAGTGTGTATATCGAGAGGCTCATTTCAGAAGTATTGAGCATAAAGCCCATGAGTCTAGCTGTCAGAGATATTGGGGCAGCACTAGTATACCTTCAGCTGAAGCCCAAGATGGAAAACAATAAGTACGTGGAGAATGATTTCGTGCTCCTAGGGCCACCGAAGGGTCAACATACAATGGAGAACATACCGGTGTCAAAGCCCACAAAAACCATTGACGTAGAAGATGAAGAAGAAGAGTGTGAAGATAGTGGTGGCTTGGAGCATAGAAGGAGGAAACCTTCAGATAGGAAGGAATCACAGCATGCCACTACTCCACCACAGGGGTAGGATGAAGAAGATGATACGGGGTAGAACAGGGAGAGAACAGGTTCAAGAAAGTATTCAGATGCACAAGGACTCAAGGTGGAACCCCACAAATGGTAAGGAGATCACCTCGTCTCTCTCCGCACAAGGAGTCCACTGAGCCAAAAAGGAGAAGGAAGTTGAAGTTAGATGAAGAGGCCAAAGGATCAGAGGAGAGCATGCCTAGGATCTCCTACTCCACTTGAGCAAGAAGAAGAGCCAAAAGATGAAGAGATGAAAGATGGAGAAGAAGGAGAGAAGGAAACATCTGAAACCACACATGAGACTGCCCAAGATACTACACAGACTCCTAACCTTGAAGCTCAAGTTCCAAAAGGGCCAAGGACAAAGAGGATGAGTGGAGAACATAGTGCACCACTCATGGGATATGCTGAGGACACAGGAAATATTGTCCATGCCCACTTCCAGAGCATGATAGCACAGAAGGATTTATTCGGCTGGGAGCTAATGGATGAGGATATGGTGACTGTGTGCACTCAAAAGTAACTATCATGGTCAATGCACACCCACATGGATGAGCCTGAATTTGATGTATGTGAGGAATCATGCATGTTGAGATGGCTGAAGAAGGCACCCCAAGCTAGACATATGACAGTAAAGCCTACTGTCATGTCAGATGAACAGGTGAGCAACGCATTGGTGAAGGTTTCTACAGAAGTGGCAAGAAGAAACATGGACAAGGCTGCAACAATAAGAGCACTGTGTGAGGAGATTAAAACAAAGGATGGGAAATAGCATGCCTAACATAGGAAAGAGACTTGGCGCAGAAGAAAAATGTTGTATTTATCAGCCTCGCAGAGGAAATTGGTGATACTGTTATGAAGGCTAGGCCATACCTAGAACCAAAGGTACCAAAGACGTTTCCTTCGGTGATACACTATGTAAGTACCTTAGTAGACCTAGTGCTTGAAGATGAACCTCTGCATGTATGCCAGTGCCAAAGGATCCAACACAAGAGGTAGAATGAGAAAAGGCTTCAGTGATGTGGAAGATTGCATCCTATGAGGGACTACTGCAAGCGCTTCAAGAAGAATTGAAAAAAGTGGATCATGCCTTAAATATATGCACAGCTCCAGAGGCGTTGATCAAGGTAAAGACTCTGGAAGAAGATAATGAAGTCCAGAAGGCTATGAGGGATGATACCTTGGGCCATGCAGAGAGGTTAACTATTGTAAAACAAAAGCACGAGGCCCTGGCAGCAACACAAGAGCCACACAAGGAAAGATTAAATGAGCTTGGGAAACTCATCGCATAGAAAATGGATGTACTGGAGGGAAGGATGACTGCAATGTCCAAGCATTATGTTGGTCTTATGAAATGAAAAAGGGGAAATTGTGAAGGATGAACTTGAGTCCATCATTGTGGACATTCCAGAGAAAGCAGAGAAGGCTCTCACTGAGTGGCAGGCCTTAGAGGCCGAAATAAAAGAGGAGTATCCAGAGTTGATCCTTCAAGATGAGACAGATGAGGCTGCCACATAAAAGCATTCTTTATTCATTCAAATTCTTTCTGATTCTTTCTATTCAATTTTTTTTTGGAGATACCCATTGTTGGGGTGACAATGAGATTAGTGTGGGGTAATGTTGATCAGAGAACACTTGACAGAACTCACACAAGAAGTCCATGTGGGAAAATAGGCCAGGTTCAAGGTGCGAAGGGACAGGAAGAACCCATGTGCGTAGGACAAGTCAACATTCAGGACTTAGCCATTTTTGGGCATGAAGATCTATTTTTAGAAGATAGCGTGTAGAACACACCAATGATGCAGAGACGTGCACGCCATGCATTGTCTATTTCTGGAGGATCAGATTCAGAGTGCTTTTGCATGGAGACAGTCTAAGAATAGGATTGTCACCTCAGTTAACTATCAGTAGTCTATAGATAGCACACTTGCATGTGTGGCTATGCATGAAAATGGGCACGTGGCTATTAATAGCATGTGGCCTATTTTTGGAATAGATAAGCGGTGAAGGGAAAGTCCCCACCCTATATATATGTAGTGAATTACCTGGTAGGGAGATGATGGATATAGAGAGATAGATAACATGAGGGATAAGTATACAGAGACATGTGCATGTTTCTGGATTACCGTATCAGATCCATGTGCGCATCGGCATAGATTTCCAGTATTGTAAGAAGCTTCTGTGTTATTGTGATAATTAAGAGATGGAAGATATTGACTGAACCTAAGTGTCATTCCTGTGTGTAATTGGGTAGTGCATGTTCTTATTTCTATCATGATTATTGTTTAAACCTATTCTTTCCTAGATCTAGATCTGTCATGCACTGTATAATGATGTATTAGTTATGGATCTATATGCTTTAAGTCTTCATCATGTTAACATTCTGCTACAACAACCCTAAAGAGGGACCTGGTACCTTTGCGCGCTTTGGGTGAGTGCTCAGTCTAGGCTGAGTGATGTGCCAGTGCATCTAGGGTGTTATTTGGTGAATTCTAGGTTCATAGTAAATTATGTGTTAAAAACACTCTCCAACACACTCGACCCATCCCACAGGCTACTTCCTCCCGAGCTATTCTGACTCATCCCTTTAATCGATCTCGGGTCCTCAAACTAGTGGCTCGCACGTCCCCACGTCGCGCTTTACCACCCATCTCTCCATACAACTCCCCCCACCGAGCTATGTACCCACCTCCACATGTTCATAAACTATTACACACCCCGCCATCATTCACGCTTCCCACAGGCATTCTTGAGTCAACCTACCATCTACAACACCCACCCACCAAGCCCCTCCACACATTTCCTCTGCCACACACGTTCCATGTGTTCAACACTCAAACCATCGACCCATCACTAGTACTATTGACATATTGCATTCCTTGATTGATCCTACTTTATCTTTCTCTATTTTAGCTTCGTGTTTATTTTGTTATTTCCTTTGACATTTATGTCACTACGTATATTTTCCAGTTGACAATTCACATTAGATTTGTTTTTACGACCACACCTTAGGTCGCTAAGATATCTCTCCAGTCACATATCACGCTCTCCTCGGATTTGCCATTAGGTCCACCACTTTAGTCAATATCACATATCTTATCTTTGTTTGTAATTTTCTACTCAACTTAAATTTGTTGTCCTTCATGTCCAACACTTGGGACATCGTCATCATATATAGGTTAAAATTTCTTATTTTTCAGTTTGTCATCTTCCTTAAAGTCCATCTCATTAGTCCCCCTCATATTTCTAATTTTAAATCAAATCGAATTTGTCTTCTTTAAAGTCCACATTACCCTCCTTAAAATCTACTCTCCCCACCCACTTTTCGTCTTGTCCTCTTAAAGTCCACATTCTCGTCCTAGAAGTCTATTCTCCCCACCCACTTTTTGTCTTGTCCTCTTAAAGTCCACATTCCCGTCCTAGAATTCTACTCTCCCTACCCAATTTTCGGTTTGTCCTCTTCCCTTAGTCAACACACTACAGTCCTACTCGCATCGACCCAATAATTATTCATATTTTTTATCGATTCGAGCTTGTTAATTTTTGTTGATTAATTTGTTTTTATTAGGAATTTAGTTCACTTCTTATTTCAATTACATCTTTACATGCCTATATTCTAAAGTATACAACATATTTGCAGAGAGATCAAATGTAGAGAAGAAACAAAATGAAAATGAATAATATTCAATATGCTTTGATCATCAATCTGAATATGAAGCTTACAAATATATAGGAAATGGACTTCTTATATTTTAAGAAATAGCTACAACTCTCCTAACTCCCTCAAGACTAATTACATGAGTTGTTGAAACTCACCCAAAAACTATATTTGTTATAGGTGTTTTATATAAAACAATCTAAAAACAAATTACTAACTTCTAATTACATAATAATAATTACTCATGTACCTTGATTATTTACCAATACACACATGTGGAGCACTATACTATCATTGATAATATTCCTAGCATTCCCACTATTAATAGTGTGAACACTGGGGAATTCCTAACATTCACCCTTTGTACTGTGAACCTACTCATTGATCAAGTGATTTGCACCCCCTTAAGGATGATCACAAACCTCAAGGATGGTTTTTGCAAACGAAGTTAGAACCACCTCCTGACCGAGCAATGGTGTATTTGCAATTGGTTTACCACAAACCACAAATGAAGGTTTTCAAGTTGTTTACCCTCACAACCACATCATGAGTGTCAAGCCAAGTACTATATACAGGATCCCTGCATCACCTTCCTCATTGTAGGGAATAACATGTGGAAATTCTCTCTTCCTCCTTGGGCACACTGAATTCTGAATCTCTGACGATCCACAAGCTGGACATTAGCTGGATAACCATCCCTTCGAGTCTACATCAATGTGAAATCTTCTCACTTCGCTCCACATCACATAGTGAATTTTCAACAAGAACACTGGAATATGAAGCAACATTTTGGAGAAGGATTAACTCTGAACACATAGCACACTGGAAAGCACACGTACTCAACTCTGAAAACACAAACTGCAAACACACATGTTACTAAAGCATTGTCGCGGCCACCGTCGTTGGTGACAACTGACAATGTCATTGATTGACCTCCAACCTCAATTTTTCCTTCATCCTCCAGTGTGAAAGGATACTAACTTAGCCTTCATTTGATTATGGAGGTCAATTACAACTCGGACATCGGATTCTACCGATAGTGCATCTGGCTAAAAGTGAGGCAATTTTTTTATTTTTAGACTTTTATAATGACTCAACTCTTTTGAAAACTTAACTATTTGACTCTTTTGACAAGACAACTAATATACAAATATGACTTAGAAAATGACACTTATTAATCATTTCAAATGACTTGTCACTTTGATGAACACAAAAAAAATGACTAGATGGCACAATGATGATATAAAATAGATGTAACAATAACACTTAACTGACCTTTATATATATATATATAGACAATGACAATTGACTAAATATTTGACTGCGAATGGTTAATATAAAAAAGTGACTTATTTATATTAATAGACAAATTCATGACTCAAAGACACAAACACTTTTAATGACAACAATAAAACAACTTTGAAGAACACTTTTGATTTTGACACAATAAAATTTAATGAAACAAATATAAAGACTTTTAAATTTTTTAAATTAAAAAATGACTCACTCATTGAATATTTCAAATAAGACGTAATTTGACCGACGCTAAGAAAGACATTAAAAACAACTTACTTTGTATGATGAACGACGCAATTGAAACACTTTTGGTGCGATTCCATGTAAAACTGGTGACGAACTTGGGGTAGGATCTCAATGTTGATGTCGAGATCCAATACAAACTTAATCAAACCTACGAACATGGCATAAAAAAGATGTCTTGAATGGTCAGGATTCCGATCAAGATGGATACAACGTTAGATGTGGTTGGAGCATACGGTTGAAAATCTAGACACGTTGTAAGGAGATACTTTCTCTTTCCAATGGTAAAGATCTAGTATTTCACAGTATGGAGTTATTTAAATACGCAAGTCTGAGCAGTGGATGGTGAGATATAACGTGTTGATAAGAAGGAATCACAGAAAACTCGAATGTGCTAAAATTCAACACAAATCCAAGAACGCCTCGCATCAATAGCACTTAGGATTATCAATCCAAAGCACGAATCTCAATTCTCTTGGCTAAAATATTTGTAGAATGTTGACAACACGCGGGAAGAAGTTTTTATTGTATTCCCAACGAAGTAGAAAACAGACCTGCAAATGATGTTGGAGTATTTGATGTGCACACGTTTGGGTGGAGAACGATCTTACACACGTTTGGTTGGATGATTTCGAGTTGCACATACACAGAGAATCAACTGTTCGCACGACCAATTCTTGAAGAAACATGAACACACAAATGAATAGACAGATCTGCGCTGGTGTGATCAAATCATCAGCACTTAAACTTACAAAAATATCTCATCTACAGGGCAATGAATAATCCCAGTTGCCCTTAGATACCAGAATCAAAACTTTTCCATCTTAGGCCCAACCTTGCTCTATGTCAGAATGAAAAAGTCACAACAGGTTTGCACAACAATAATATGGTTCAATCATTTTGTATATATGAAGCTTACAACTATATAGGAAATGGTTATTCCTATATAGCAATGAACGTATGTTAAAACTACCTCCTACAAATACGGACTAATTAAACAACTCGTTTATAACTCATCACAGGTAAAACAATTTAACTAATCAAAGTTGTTTTATGTAAAGCAACTAACAAATTACTAACTTCCTAACACTCATGATGGTTGGTGCCTCCCGCCTCCACTAGATAAGTTTTCCCAGAATGTGCCTGGGCATTTCACCCACTTGGGGCACTGTGAAAGATACCAAAGAAGGGAGCCAACTTGGCTCTAGTTGGGATGTGCCGGACAGCGGAAAGGACCTACCTGGTACCAATTGGCCTAATGATCATGATGATCCCCCCTGTTGTTGGTCAACAATTTAGAGCGGTGATATAATTTCATTGCTTGTGTTTTTTGTTATTTTGTTATAGTTGACTTTCCTAAACTCGATCTAGTTTGATTGTGTGGCTTTGGGACATACTTTCATACCGCCCATTTTTTTGTGAATTATTTTGTATCATTTTACTTGTTAATATAATATAAGATCCTATTCATAAAAAAAAAAATCGATCCATATTTCTATTACAAATAATAAAAATTCTAATATTGTAATCATATCACTCATCCAAATTCAAGCATACATTCCAAAATGAAAAATTCAATGTACACATGTCACAATTGTTTAGTCCTATAATCATTACTCTCACCTTATCCATTTACAAAATGCATGGTGAATTGCTTTCATTTATTGAATTAGTTAATAGATATGTTTATTTAAGAAGACTTTTAAATTCATATTTAATTTTTTATATGAGATAAAAATAAACATCCTCCTAACAAAAGAATTCAAAGTTTTCCTGGGAAACCTGAGATGTGTGCAAAAAGTGGAAAGCAAGGCATTACTGAGACACAACATAATTTGCTTAAGAAGAGTTTTGTTGAAGCCAAAATTGCTCTTATAAGGGGGATAGAAATGTAGTACCCCCATGCTTAACCAAAAATAAAATAAAAATAAATGCATAGGGTAGGAAGGTGGTCGCCTTTGTCAGGGAACCTGATAGTTGGACAGCTTGGACAGTGACACATCCTAGACGGACTTTCAGACCTATAACTTTCGTCGCACAATAGAGGACTTTCAGACCTATAACTTTCGTCGCACAATAATACATGGATTTTATTTTTATCAGAGGCATTAACCACTGTAAACATAAAATGAATGTTGTAAGTTTTGGAGTGAATAAGACATTTGGCAATGAGGGCAGGACATGACTATGTGAGCGGGTTGTGCTGAATGGAGCCCTTGGCCATAGCCGTCCTAAAATTTTACCCATTGTTGTTGATTAGCCTATGCACAGAGAAAAATATGTAGCCTCAACATCTTCTCGTATCATCCTTATACAATTTTTTTATCTAGATCTATATCTCTATTGAAGTTGGTTCATTGCCCTCAAGGAACAAAAGGGATGTTGTTTCATCTCACTATTCTTTATGTTATATACTGAGGAAGAATTTTTTGGCTTAAAAGGCACCTCATTTGGTGTAAGTTCCTGTTGTGTTGATTTTGTTTCTTCTGCTCCTATGCACTTTTGCAACGGGAACCGTAACCTTTGCAACACAAATCTTATGATTTGTCTCCTTCAATATTCCTTTGCGTGAAACCCTTTGTGTTTTCCATTCAGATCTTGGCAGAGAGGGTCCGTTTCATAGTAGCAACTTTCGTACGGAGAGTATTAAACGGTGGACACAAAATATGGAAAAAAAAGTCCATAGAAAAAATACAATAAATACGGAAAAAAATACGGTAATTTGTTTATATAAAAAATATGGTAATTTTAATAATTAAACACAACTATACAACAAAATAATAATTATTACACTTTCAGTCTCTAACTACCTGTAATTAATATGGTACGAGCTATTATAAAAATAGAAAATTCCAAACAGATGCCCTCGATTCTAGGTAATTCCGCAATTTTTGGCTTTTACGGTTTGGTAAATAGATTTGATAAATTTATAATTATTCACGGCTGAGATTTTAGCTTTTTCTGATTTTTTAACAATCAAAGCCCGAAAGTTTCGGAGTTCCATACGGTGGACTAGGCAGAACGCATGGGATAACGCAAAAATACGGGATTTTTTTAAAAAAACGGCCGTATTTGGTAACTATGGTCCGTTTAGAGGCGCTTCACACTTTGCTTCTTCATAAAACCTATGTGGAGCTTCAACAACAGGGAAAGGATATCCAACAAGGCATAGAAATCATATTTTTTGCTAAATATTGTAGCTACAAATGCGTCTGATAGAATTAGTTGCAGTGTGCCTAGGTATATAGGAAAAATAAAAGTTTTGTTGAACATTGAAGTTGTTTTACCTGATTGGATGCATGGCATATGAATGATTATACAAGGGCATGTGAACTATTTTCTTTAGAGTGCCTTGGCTACAATATCTGTGCCAATTGGGTTTTTAAAAATGAAATAGAAAAAAAACAGAGACATAAATACCTTGTTGCGTTCATCTACCAAGGAAAAATTTCCAGCTTTGCATAGATCTCCTGTGTTGTGGTGTGATGTGTATTTTGCACGAAAAATACTTGGTCTAAGGCCTCAAGACATGGGGTGGAAGTTTTAAGGCCTCAAGAGGGTGTGGCTACAACCAATTTTGCATGTGATATTTTTGATAAAATGCCATTGGGACCCTTATGTAAATCTTGTGATCAGATCGCTAATGACTCAAAGAAGGTTAGTCGCGTGGGGGTAGAAAATTTAAGGTTTCCATGGAGTGGTCGATTGGAAGGGTGAGAGTGTCATAATACCAACTCGTTTTCTTCCAACGATGAAGCATGAGTAAGCCACAAACTTTTATCTAAATTCCTGAAGTTGAAGCGGTCTCGTTGAATGCGAGAATCACGAGTTTCACGAAAAATGTATGGTTTTCCCCTTTTCGTTTTCACTAAATTCCACTTCATCATTTCAATTTTTTTTATAAATATAATTTTGAATGATAGATGGATGTAACCCCAATAATTACAAAAAATCTTACCTTGATGTGAATTGTTAAAACAAAAAAGAGATCTCGAAATTCGTGCAAATGGAGCGCCACACACCCAAACATACTACAAAACTGGAACTCTTTGTATGACCGTTGGTAACATGAAACACCTTAGGGAACCCTAACCGAGTTTCTTAAAATTAATTAACGCTTTTGCAAGTTGTATTCCTAAACCCTCTTAGCTTAACAATCACTTATGTGAATTACATGTTAGTTCTAATAAAACATGATCAGTTTCGGCTTATGGTTGTCGTTTAGCTTGAGCGAAACTGAAAACCACTACCTCATACCTCTAGAATAAGAACAATACATAACACACCTCCAGTTCAATGAAAACACCTTCGAAAGCTATCTTTGCAAGTGGGTTTTGGGGCCCACTAGTCATTGTGTGACAAGAGCTACTAACGCAATTACAAAAATTGGCCCCAAAGTTGCCCTTGTAGCTAGATCTCTTATCGCCGTAATCAACCTCCGTCAGAAATGATGAATTCTATATGTATGGGGGAATATTTAGGAATCAACAAAATTTGTGAATGAGCTTGAAACGAGTGTATTTGAGACCCAGTTCGCAAGCACTTTTGTTGTTTTGGATTGTTTTCTCGACCATAGCTAGTATCTCCTTTTTGAGTTTCATTTGACTTTTAGCCATGCATGTGACCTCATAATACCATTGCAATACAATGTAGAATTTAATGTGATTTTTTATCTTATATAAATGTATGGTGATTTTCTCTCTCCACCCTCTTCTCTATCTTGAAATCACTATGATACTTGACTGATTTGAAAACGCAAATGAATTGAGAAATATGAATTGGTTTGAAATTAAATGATAATGGAACTGAAATGCAATTGGTTATGACATTGTGAGACAAAAATAAAATGTCTCTTAACTTTCTCTCTCATCCTTACTCTCTCTCTCTAGTACCAAAATATTAAGTGCAACTAAATATGAAAGCGTGAATGCATAAGAAACAAAACTTTGTCTTCTTCCCTCTCTGTATCTCTCTTCTATTTAATTGAAATATTAAAAATGATGAATGTGTGGATTTATGCTTGAGTGTAGGGGATTTCCATACTCAATCCTAGGACTGACGCAATGTTGGTTCCAGGAACTTTGAACAAGAGGAATTTTCTAGAGGTGATATGTTGTAACTAATGAGTTGTCAATGTAAAGTTTTATTCATCTTGCAATAGATGTATTACCATAGAATAATGACATGTATTGTTGTTCGAAGAATTGTTCTTGGTATATTTTGAAAAGTCCTTGGGAATACCAACGTGGTTATATTTTACAGTGTCGAAATGGATGTGAAGTTGTACTCAATGTTGCACCTATGTTATAAAGATATTAAACAAAACTTTTGCTATGTTATTTATCGGTTTACTTCCTTAACACCCACAATGCTAGGTAGAATCTCCTCTCATCAAAACTAAGGAAATTAAAAAGGATGAGCTGTAATGCCTATTCTACTTCCTCCTCCCATTTGAGTATTTTTCCCATGTTATAAATAATGATCATGTTAAAAATACTCTAACCTCCCCATATCGCATCATGTGAGTGACACTTGGCATAATATTGTGAGGGAACATTTCATTTTCCCTCTTGTCCACATTCCAAGGGGAAAAAGGGGACAAAAAATTTCCCCTCTAACCCCTCTTCAGGTTCCTAATGAGTTAGTTGATAACTCCCAGGAGCTAGGGCATGTTTTCCTCCATCTATTCATCCTTGTACCAAAAAATAGGATACTTTTATATTCAATAATGGGAGAATCCCCATATTTCCACATCAAATATGAAACAAATATGGGTTATCCTAAGGAATCAGGCGTAGGAATATATTTCGCCCCTAAATCAACCCCAAAAGTAGTTACAGTTGAAGATAATTTAGGGGATGAAGAAGGAAAAGTGCAAGGAGGGGGTTGGAAACGTAGGTGGAGACTATGGAGGCACAAAAGGAGACCATGTAAGTGATGAAAAGATAACATCTGTTTTGATCCATGAAAGATGGATAGACCTAGCCCAAAGAATTGTAAGATCTGTTATTTTTAGTAAACCTAGGGAATCTCACCTTAACCAATGTCGGTCATCTTGAAACCATCGTCGGTTAGCATATAAACTTTTTGGTAACCTTGTTTGAGAGGTTGGCCACATTCTCTAATTTGGGAGAAAAAGGGAGAGTTGCATGCAAGCAAGAACCAAAGCTCTTTCACACATCCAAGTAGCTATAGCCAGCATCAAGATAGATCTAGGGGTATTGCTCTCACGGTAGCATTCCGGGAAGCACCATCACGACACCAAGCTCCATCCCACCGATAAATCATCATTACCAGTCAGCCATTAGACCTACAACATTAGTAAGTTTGTTCATCACCTATGTCATTCCATCTTTATTTTGTTTATAAGGTCTTTGTTATCTCTGTTGTTATTTGAAGCTTGCATTCCCATTCCCCCACTATTCCTCTTTCTGTAAACTCAACCATTCCTCCACCCACACCATAAAACCACCTATACCTGACTTCTACATATCTCTGAGTGTTCATAAGATCCCCACATACCTCATCATTCCCTCTGTCATCTATGTCCAACCTCATCTCAAACCCCACAACTAGATCTTATTGCATTTTTTACAGCCCGCCTCTACCGACGCCAATTACCCATAACTGTCATCGGTTCTTCCTAAACCATGACCGGTCATATCCAACCGACATCGGTCTCTGGATTTGGCCATCCTATCAATAACAAAACCTAAGAATCTTTATCCAAGCAACCTAAGTGACCCAGAACCTGAAACTAACCTACTCCAGCACTTTAACCCCTTACCCTACCTCCAGATATGATCATAACCTAGCCTGTTATATTATATATTTTTATTGTATTTGAATGAGATACCTAAATCATATCAACTACAGTAAGAATTTGTTTATTTACATTATTTCCCATATTAAATTATATTAAACAGTGGATTGACAACCATCTATAAGCTACACTCACAAATTTAGGCAAAAAATTTAAATAACTACACACAATATCTATAATTGGCATCAAATTCATGTAGGATTTTACCGAGCTAGTCACTTAAATAGATAACATAACCTCTCTCTTCCAAAAGGCAATAAGTAACTAGTAAACACAAAAAGATGTACTCAGATCCGAAGTGCCAAAATTATTTGAAGTGTTAAAAAAAAATGTTTCTTTAGGGTGGTTAACAGAGTTAGTGTGGGGTGAGGTTGGACCATGAAAAATCTTGTATTCTTTATTCTTGTGTCCCACATTGGGGGATAAACATTCCTTATTCTTAAAAACCATTCTTTAAGTGATAAATGGAAAAATGAAGAAATATTACACGTAAGAGGAAAGGTGTAGGAACACACAAGAAGATTGAATGTGAGTATGCAAACAATTTAAGGAAAGGCACATAGGAAAAAAGGAGAGGACCATGCTGATGCAGCCTAGAATTTACCAGATTAACCCCCCTCTAATTCATGTTGGCACATCACTTAGCCCAAACTGAGCACTCACCCGAAGCGCGCAAAAGATACCAGGTCCCTCTTTAGGGTTGTCTGTAGTAAGATGAAAGCGTGATGAAGGAAAGAAACACATAGATTCATAACTAATATATCATTCTACATTGCATGTTACATTCAGATCTATGAACAGATGGAGCGTTAAAAATTAATCATGATTGAGAATCAATAACATACACTACTCAATTACACACATGAATGATACTTAGATTCAGCCAATATATTCCATCTATTAATAAACATAGAAGCCTACTCACAGTAATTTCAATCTGATACAAATGCACATATGGAACTGACTCCAATAATTTAATCATATGCATATATTCTCTGTTACACACACATACATCTCACACATTCATACATCCAGCTCTATCTCTCTCTCATCTAGTATGCACCTAACATCATATATATATAGGGGTGGTGACTTGCCCTTCACCGCTTATCTAGTCCAGAAATAGGTTGCAATGCTATTGATAGCCACTCGCCGTTGTTCATAGGCATAGCCATACATGTAAGTGTGTTATTTATAATCCTCTTATAATTAATTAAAGTGTCAATCCTATTCTCAACTCATCTCCATGCATAGACATGCTTTGATTTGATTCTCTAAAGAAATAGATAATGCATGGGGGCGCACATCTTTGCATCGTTGCTGTGTTCCACATGCCATCTTCTAAAAATAAGTCTGTCATGCTCAAAATCAGCTAAGTCCTTAAATGCTAAACTTGCCTTCCTATGCACGGATCCTTCCTATCCTTCCGCACCTTTGATCCTGGCCTTTTCTCCCACATGGATTCCTTATGTGATCTTTAACAAGTATTCTCTCGATAAAAATTACCCCCACACTAATCTCATTGTCATGCTGACAATGGTTATTCCTCTAAAAATTGAAGTAAGGAACAGAATTAATAGAAAGAATAAGAATGTAATAATTTTTATAAATAAAGAATTTTTTATGAGGGTTATTAGCCAGCCTCCTCTATATCAGTTTGTAGTATAAATTCTTAGAGACTGCTCCTTTATTTCGGCCTCCAAAACCTTGTCATTTAATGAGTGCTTGCCTCTGATTTTTTCTGGGGATGTCCACAACAATGGATTCTAAGTCATCCCTCGTAATCTCTCCCTTTCTCATTCTATGCAGAACTAACACAATGTTGGACATTGATGTCATTATTCCTTCTAAAAGATCCATCTTCTACGCAATTATCTTCCCAAGATCTTCCATCCAAGTCATGTGCGGATCTTGTGATGCTGCCAGGGCCTTGTGCTTCTGCTTAACCATTGAAAATTTTTCTTTGTGTCCCAATGCCTTCATCCTTCTTTTCTTTTTTATACCTCGTTGTTCTCCTCGAGGGTCTTTATATTGATAAGAACATTTAGAGCTATGCAGATATTTAAAGCCTTGTCTGGTTTCTTCAATACTTCTTATAACGCTTATAGTAACCCTTCATAAGATGCAATCTTTCGCATCACTGATGCTTTCTCTCAATTCTGCATATATTTTTCTGATCTTCCTTGGTACGTTGAATACGTGCACAGAGGTTTCATCTTCAAGTACCAAGTCCACCAACTTTCCCACATAATGTATCACTAAAGGAAATGTCTATGGTATCTTAGCCTCCAAGTGTGTCCTTGATCTGATGACATTATCCCCAATCTCTTCTGTGATGCTAATAAATACTTCTTTCTTCTTCTACATGAATTCCCCTCTCTTGTGTTATGCACACTATCTCTATGCATCCTTTGTCTTCAGCTCCTTGCGCAGCAGTTCTCTGATTGTTGGGTAGCTTTGTCCATGTTTCTTTTATCCAATTCAGTAGAAAACCTTCACCAATGTGTTGCTTGACCTACTCATCGGACATGATAGTAGGCTTTACTATCATGTGTCTAGCTTGAGGTGCCTTCTTCAGCCACCTCAAAACTCATGACTCTTCACACATATCAAATTCAGGCTCATCCAATGTGGGTGTGTGCATCAACCACGATAGTTACTTTTGAGAGTGCGCACAGTCACCATATCCTCATCCATTAACTCCCATCCAAATAAATCATTTTGAGCTATCATGCTCTAGAAGTGGGTTGCGGACAATTTTTCCTACGTCCTCTACATACCCGATGACTAGTGGAATGTGCTCTCCACTTATCCTTCTAGATCTTTACTTCTTGGGAACTTTAGCCTCCAAATTTGGGACTTGTGTCTCCATGTCCTGAACATCCTCTATAGCTGTCTCCTCTAGTATTTTCTCTTCCTCTCCTTTTTCCTTTAATGCCTCACCCTTTTCTTCTGTGTTCTCTAGAAGTGTAGGAGAATTAGGCACGCTTTCCTCTTACTCTTCCGGCTCCTCATTCAACTTCAGTTTCCTCCTCTGCGCGGTAGCCTACTTTTGTGGGGAGAGTCTAGGTGATTTACGCACAGTGGTTGGAGTAGCATCTTGGGTCCTTGTTCTCCTAAATACCCTCTTAAACCTGTGCTCCCCTTGGACTACATTCATGTCCTCATCATCCCCCTCTTATGGCTGATGTGGTGTAACAGTGCGCTTAGCTTCACTCTTATTTCTAGGATGTCTCCTACCCCTATGCTCCAAACCACCACTATCTTTGCGCTCCTCCTCTTCATCCTACACTTCAATTGACTCTGTGGGCTTAGGCGTTGGGATGTTATCCATTGTATGCTTCCCCTTTGGTGGTGTTGGAAGTGTGAACTCACCTTCCACATATTTGTTATTCTTCATCTTCGGCTTTAACTGGAGATACACCAATTCTGCCCCCACATCTGCAATAGCCAAATTATTGGCTTGGTATTCAATACTTCTGAAATGATCCTCTCTGTATAAGCACTTCTGTCATGATACATATACTTCTTCCTCAGCGTATGGTAATCAGATTCTACCTTATTTTCATTGAAGACCAGTCGGCTTTTGTCTATAAATCTATGAACAGATGCTTGAAAATACCTTGCAGTGAATGCGTAAGGAAATTTACACCAAGGGCTCTAGACTCCATCTTGCATTGGAAAACGTGTGATGCAGAAATGTTGATATACAACAAACTGAACATGTTTCCCTACCACTGTTGGTAGTTCCTTTGGGATGCGCCACTCTTCTCCAAATGCCGCATGGATCCTATCATATCACTTCTTCACACTTTGCTTTACATCATTTCTCATGGCCCCCTTGCAGAGGTACTTGTTGAATCTTTCAGTTGGGAACTTGTTCTTCATGGGGTATTCCCATACTTTCTCCTTCGGTCCATCTGGTAATCTGATCTCCATAAATACCAGTGATAGTAGAACAACCCCAAAGTTGATCTTCCCTCCTGTGCGTGCTTCTTCAACTATTTGCTCTGTAATATAGCCTGCAATGTTGTAGATTGTCCCTTCTAACATCTTACGCACCACATGTAACCACATAGTATTTACCTGAGATCACCACTCCTGATTATTCAAATTGGTAACAAGGTGTGCTGCAGCTTGTACAATTGGATAGTTCTTCAATTTGTCTATGTCCATTCCACGTGGACCCTTCAGGTATCCCAACTCCTATTTGTCTTTACAATCATGGCTTTATCTGTAAGATCACCTTTTATCTCTTCTCCTATGGCCTTCAGACCTGTAACTAATGAGACAAGCACAAATGATATTCTAACTCTGCATCCTGCAAAGTAGAAAAAGTCTTCGTGCACCCTGCTCATGAGCCACTAATACAAGGGCTCATACTTCCCAAAATATGGTAGCTCATACAATTGGTAGACCCCAATTCTCTTCAAAATATTTTCACCCGCATCGTCATGTACTTACATGTCCTCTGTCGTGCGCTTGTTCGTTTTAGCAATGAGCAAGGAATCAAGCTTCTTTCTAAAGTCCTGTGATTATATTCACTCATTTTTCTCTTTCTGACGATTGAATCCCATTCTTGTCCGATGATGAATCCTTCTGGATATTGCATCTCTGAAAAATGGCTTTCAAGTGCCATCAATTCCTCCTCGACGTCCACCTTCTTCTTTCCTTTTACTGTTGTTGTAGATTCCTTCTTCGGCACCATTTTTTTACCTTGTAAATGTCTCCTCTTAACTCTGTGAATCAAACCCTAGCTTGATTCAATCATGCCCTAGGTGGAACTCCATAACCTAACCCTTTTTTGTCTCCCTGCTTCACTCAAACCCTTCACCACCGGGGACACAAGCTTCGTGTCACACAAATTTGGTTGTCACGCTTGGTTTAACACCCTTCACACCTTAACTCGATCACTCAACTCTTCACACTTGGCTCTTTCTTCAAATACTCTTAGTCGCAACAGTAAAAATGAATCTGCATCCCGTCTTATATAAATTTTTCAAATTTTGATGCATTTATTTCTCCTTCACCTACCAAATATCACCTCATTCATTGACCAAATCCATTTGTTCCATGTGGTACATCTTCATGCCCAACTATAACTTTCCAGTGCGCCTTCCTACCCTCTGGTTACAGACTTCTCTTCAACGCGCACTCCTGCGCCCGAGTACCTCATCATTGTACCTTCTCTTGGTAGCTAACATGGCCTCCACTTACCTCACGTTATACTGTTCTTTCATTCATCTCCATCCTTGGTCACTTTTGAGAAGCAATCTTCTTTGGACTTAAAGCACACTTGCAGCAACTTATTCCTTTCACCTTTCAATTCCCACAGTATTTTTTTTGGGATAATGAAAAACCACCCCACACGTAAAAGTATGTGTAGTCCTCTACACATAAACATTCTTCATACAGTAATTAGCTTCATGTGTGCAAGTGCGCTTATTACACAAGAACAACAACTAAATTGACAAGAGCATATCGACAATGAAGGAAATACATTAAGTAAATACATAATTGAAAACCTGAACTAAATGGAAATAATTGCCTTATTACAAACACCAAGAAGAGACTTATTTATAGTAGGGCTTCAGCTTACTCCCATTAAAGTAACAAGGTAGCTATGTTCCATCAAGTGCTTCTAGTTGGTAAGCACCTAATTCAAGTTTAGAAATGATAGCATACGGCCCCAACCAATGTACTTTGAGCTTGCCTAGATGGCACAAAGAAACTTTAAGTCATAAAGAAGCACCATTTTTCCAATCTCAAACTTCTTATCCCCATATGTTTCTGTCATGCCATGCCTTCTGCCTAAGCCTTTTTCCTACTTCTAACTCCATTGTGTTATAGCTCAGATGTTCATCTAGTCGAATCATCTTTTTCGATATGCTCTTCTAAATCATGTTCGTTAGATACACCTCTCAGTCCATGTAATGTGCAAAGAAGGGTAACATAAATTCTATAGAGAGAATAACTTCCGTGCCAAAACACCAACTAAAATGGTTGTTGATTTGTTTCAATATCTTGTAAGTTATTCTATATGCCCAAAGCATACCTGATACTTTGTTCATCCCAATCCTTTCTTCCAACATCAGCAATTTTTTTTGTCAAATTCTAGCTTAAAATATTGTTAAAGGAATCAGCGAGTTCTATTTTCCTGAGAGGATGATAAGGGTGTGAGTTTTATGGTATGTAACTCATAAACTCGTCTAATAGGATCGTAATTGTCTCATTCAAAAAGAGTGTTGTTCCTCTATCACTTGTCAAGCTTAAGGGACATCCATATCTTGTAAGAACATTCTCCCACATAAACCTAGCTGTTATAGCTTCTCGTACAATCCTTAGTAGGTGCTGCTTCTACCAACCATGAATGAGATAATCAATGTGCAAGTAATGATATAGCACAACCTAATCTTGCGCTCGGTTAGTGAAATATGGTCCTATAAAATTAATGGCCTCATTTCTCAAATGGTTCAGCACTAGGAATCAGTCTCAAAGACATGTCATCTCTTTACCTCTGGTTTACCTAGGCACTAAAAATGATCACACACCTTACAATATTCTTTACAGTCCTTATACAATGTCTCCCACCATAGTCCAACAAGTAAGATCTTTCCGAGAAATCACATCACTTGCATAATGTCCTCCTGGAAATACCACCATGAGATTCTTCCACAATATCCTTACGCTAATTTTCCAATACATAACCAGCGTAATACTTCATCTCTTCCTAGCCTGTTATAGGTAACCACCGATTAACATAAATGAAGCCATGTGTTTATAACAAGTTGCTTCCTTTGTAAAGCTTTCATTCCTGTCTGGTACCATACCTATTCATAAAAAGACAACACTATCTTCTAATTCCATGGGCTCACGTTATAACCTATATAATTGTGCAGCTGACATTATCTCTTCAATTGTTTATGCATCCTCTCCTGAATTGATTCTAGATAAATGATTTGGTCTAGAATTACTTTTCCCCTGGCTTCACCGCAACTGTGAAGTCAAAATCTTGAAACAAGGAGAACCCATTTTCATATGTGCCCCTATAAGACAAGCTTGTTTACCAAGTACTACAATGCCATGTGATCTGTATAAGATACAAATGGTGTTTACTAACAATTACTTATCAAAACATGTACAACACATAGATCATTGACAACACTTCGCGCTCTATAGTTATATAATTTTGTTCAACAGGAGTCAACTTCCTACTAGTAAAACAGATTAGATGATCTATAATACCTTCACCGGGTTAAGCTAACGCAGTGCCAATGGTCATGCCAAAAGCATCCACATGCATGTGAAATGGTTTATCCCATGAGGGAAAGTGCAGAATTGGGCGTGATAGTAAATTTCTCTTTTAATATCTCAAATGCAGCGTTACTGCAATTCTCCCCAATAAAATGTATCGTTTCTCTTCAGTAATTATTCCAAGGGTGTATAGCAATTTTGGCATACCCTCTTATGAATTTTCTATAATATCCTGGTATGACCTACAAATTTGTGCACACCTCATTGTTGACTATTAGGTGCTACCAAGCCTAAAATGACTACAACCTTGGCTAGATCAACTAGCAAACCTTCCTTGCAAATTATATTTCCTGGTAGTATCCCCAAATGGTGTAGCAGATATGCACTTCTTGATGTTCAAAGAGATAACTCAATTGTCTGCATCATTCAAAACATTAAGCATAGATTGTCACAATGATCTTTCACAAGCCCATATACTGTCTAATCAGCTAGGTAGACCTATAAGAAGTTGTGAATAAAATCTTTAAATGCTTGTACAACTATTCACGAGCATACAATAAGCACGTTTTTTAATCCAAAGGGCATTACAGTATAGGAAAAACTACCCCATTCAGTAGTAAATGTTGTCTTTTCTTGATCCTCTTGAGTAATCCCAACCTTATGATACCCTGGAAAATCTGTCTGTGAAGGAATATATTTCACGTCCCTACAAATCCATCTAGTATTTTCCTCAGTGAAGGTCATAGGGAATGAATCTGTGACACATGCAGCATTCAGCTCCCTATAGTCCACATATATCCTAATTCGTTCATCTTTCTTGATACTGATCACCATTGGGCTAACCCATTCAAACTCATCAAAGGGCTTGATAATTCCTATATTTTAAACATTTTATCAAATTTCTTCTTTTAAAATTTTTACATAAATTAGGATTCATTTTGTAAGGTATCTTTCTAAGTGGTCGTGCACCATCCTCAAGTTTGATCTTCATTTCCCCAAGTGTTTCACACACACCTTTAATTTCATGATATATTTTGAGAAAATAAGTCCTGATAATCTATGAGTAACTCGATTATCCTTGTTACCGTCCAAACCCTGACTAATAATCTCTAATTATGACCTCCTTAGGCTCAACCTGCAAACCTATATTCACCTTCTTTTTCTTCATGGGTTTATGGTAGGTGCACGTATCCTTGATCTAAACTTTCCAAGACCTCACGCACCCCATGGTGAATGTTCAATATCTATGTTCTCAACTTCCTCATCATCCACTGATGTAAACCATCTTTCTTTTCTCTTTCCTCAAAGGAAAATGCATTCAAATAGTAAGGAGTCTATTTCTGCTTCCTTTTCAAAATATTCTCCGAACTCTACCTCACCAAACAATTCTTGAATATGCTCTTCTACTTTTTCACTATCTCACAGAGTTAAGCGCTTGACAAATTTTAATGCATCTTCGACCGGAGGTTTAATCAAGAAGTAGTCAAAATTCTGGATCATTTCTGCAGTCAAATGTTTCTAGTTTCCAGTTTCTCGACATGTAGTTCTGCATATACATACCAAGCACGTGTGCACATACTTGTAGCGTAAAATACAATCTATGCACTCAAATTGAAGGTGGTAATGCTTCATGTCCTACTATCTAGAGTCTCTCACACTGCCGAATGTGATGTTGAACAGGTTGATCACCATGATAAATGTAGATTTACGCACAGGTGCATTGTCTCTTATAAACCTAGTAGACAGATCTATCCCAATTTCTTCCCAATTGATAAGATTATCTCTTTTGGATTACCCACCCAGCGCGTTGTTGTCCTGCATAGTGTATATTCTAACATATCTCTCCTTGTCCTTTGATCTCTCCAGTGTATTTCCATGGCCTTTAAAAATGGCAGTAAGACCTTCTATCCCTATATACCAAGGTACTGTGCTACCTATCTGTCAAATTGAATGAAGGCCATTTTTGCATGCATAAACCACACCTTTCACCTCACACCCTACTGATTCATATGTACTATGAGCCTAATTATCGCACGAAATACTCGTAGTATCACTAATGGAATGGGAATCCTCCCACTATAGAATTCCTTCTTTTGATGGCTCATTGACCTCGAGGTCCTGAATAGTGCACACATAGACTTTGTTTAAATCCTCCTCACTTAGAGGCTACAACATATGGTGTAGAATTTCCATCTATCAAAGGTATTACAACCCTTTCCTCCTTATTTTCAAAGCTGATATACCCCTTATTGAATCTCAAGTCAGCATTATTCGCATAAACACCAAGGGTGTCCAAACATGGACTGGAAAAGTATCTTCTTCTGTAAGTGTTAATACCTCAAAAACCCCCAGTGAACTTGGCCCCCTTTTACATTTATAGATGCTTCCTTCAAAAATCATATGGGAGTGGCTTTAGTTCCAGTTTTCCATAAATATCGCATTAGATGATGAGCTGAAATGGAGGGCTTCCCCTATCTATACCCCATTCATCTAATGTAAACATATTTAATTCCACATCTATATCGATCAATATTTTTCTCAACAACCACCCATCCACAACAACATTCAGAGTAATTTATTTTTCATAGTTAATGCTATTAAGGGGAATGATTTACATGTAGAATCTTGTCATCTGGTCTCAAGACCTTACGCGTGCAGAGTGTTCCCTTTTAGCCAACTTCCTAATAACAGAATAATGTTCTCCTGGCACAACATCTTGCATACCTCCTGTAGATCATCGATAACCAATTTGGATTGTCTCTAATGCTTTCTTTTGCTCCTTTAGGTACTATATCTCACCCTAAAGATTCCTTAGTACTTCCATGGTATCTTGGTAAACTTCCTTCTGATGAGCAGGATCTGGGGTACCTTCACATGTAAAACCTTCTCTCTTTGTTATCGTAGGATTCTAGTGTAATGCCTCTCTTGCATGTACGACTTCAGCGCTGTGTAGTAATGTTCACTATCAATGCCTTAGGTCCTTTTTTTATCTTGGGAATCCACTTATCCTCTACCACGCACTAGATTCTAACCATTTTGGCACCCTTTGTTTTCTCACTTATGTTGCTTACTCAAATGCTCATATAATTCCAAGCACTCTTCATAGCTATGGTTCTTTCCATAGAAAGAACAATGCAATATTTTAAGGACATTCCGCACCTATAGTGGTCAGGAGATCCACATGTATAACATGTTCCACAAGGGAACTCACCTCTTCCTCCAACATAAACCTCGTCCTCCTTATCCACCATGATATCCACATCCCCTTCCATGACCCCCTTTAAAACACCCCCTCATTCCTATTATAGCGTGTTTGATTATGATCCTGATCTTGGTGCTCATTCTTACCCTTAGAATTATTTTTTATACCTATCTTGTCATACCCCAAGGTCTATAGCATCATAGATCTACCCAATCAGCTAACAATCCTCAGTAACATGGGTCATGGACCTACAAATTTTGCAAAAGAAAGATACATTCTTCCTTATCGCATGCGTTGTAATAAAGGAAAATGACTAGCATCATGATTTAAATGATAGATCTCATAATCCAACAATAACGAGCATACAAATTTTTGAGGGGAAACTATCCCTGGTGTGACCTTCCACTTCACAAGCTATACACCAAATTCCTGAGTGCATTTCATGCACTGAATTTTCTAATAGCTTCTCTAAATGCTTTGGCCATAAATATAATCTATGCCTCTAGAAATGGGCTAACACTAGTTTTAATGATCCTAACTACCTCAGCACATAAAGCTTGCTTCTAGTGCTTCGTGCATGGATCAATATATGTCTTATTTAATAATGCCCTTCAAAAATGTGTAATCAATCCTCCAATGAACCACCGTGCATGTTGGCTAGCGTGAATATCATAAGATAGTTTAGATAGGAGTGTCTTAAAATGAGCATCATACTCATGTAAACTCTCAGTAGTGTCTTGTTTGATATCCTTTAGCGCACTTATACTCTTCTGCTCAAACTCAAGGATATGGAATTCTTTTCAACAAAGCATCTCTCAATGCTACATAATCCATGCAAGTTTCATCAGAGTCAAACTTCCCTATACCAGCTATGTGCACGCCCCCTATAATGTAGTGGCAAATTGAATTTCCTTTTTCTTAGAAGCCATGATCCCTTTAGCACACCATAATATTCCTACACATATGCACATGTTCAATAGCATCCTATTTACATCTATACTCCTGGGAGATGAAGAGATATCTCCATATAGATATTTTGTGGTTACTGCAGACCTTGACCACATGATATAGAACCTCATGTGTTACCTCTGCCTCTAGAGCCCACCAGATCCACCCAAACTAGAACCACCTATTCCTCCTGATCTACCACCTATAGTTGGAATAGGGCATGTTGATGTACTCCCCCTATGCTCTGACAGTAGTATTGTATTGTACCTCTACGTTCTGTGAGGTAGTTCCTCTTCTAAAAGTGAATCCAACATTCTATGCACTCACATTCTGTGTGGATGATGTGCCATAAGAATGATCCTCCAAATAAAATTGAAGTCATCTATCTTGACATTAATGTACTTGATCCCTGACTTACTCTTGATCTCCTACTTCCCAAGTTCTTTTTGTTGGTTACTTGTCATACTAGATACTGAAAAACAAAGTGTAACTGCTAGGTCCACTATGTGGATTAAGATGCATGCACCCAAAGTCTTGGTAGCCTCTACTGGTACACTTTTGTGTGAGGCCAAGGGGGGATATCTATCATGATTGCCAATATGGGGGAGTTCCTGGATGCTTTGGCTCCATGTCTTCTCTGTGAGCTATAAATCCCTCATGAGCCATCTCTCTTCTCAATTCTATACTTTGTGCAACGAAATGTTGTTTCCTCTATTTCCCTCTCGCATGCCTCATTATACTTAAGCCATGCATTTCCTTTCTCTACCTTTCTACTGCTTGGTCTTCCATCTTAAACCAAACTTGTTCTTGCCCTTTCACGTCGTGAAAAGTTTAGTCAGCCATCGGTATACCTCTTCAGGTTCAAAGTTACCATTAATATCTTGATTGTCAGGGGAATGCCTTACAAATATGTTCCTCTTGGGTACCTCAAAAACTGGAATTCAGCTACCTTTGGGCAAGAGTACGTCTAAATTAAATATTCCAAAATATAACTGTTTAGAACATCATAAAACCACCACATCCACCATGTGATTCCATATCAGATCAGCATCGTAGAGGGCCTAAAATTCTTCCTGTGTCTAGATAAGTGCGCGATACCTCCAATTCTGTTGAGATACATAAGCAGTAAGCCACTCATATATTTCTACTAGAAAGATAGCAAAAAATGCTCTCATATAAGCTGTCATATAGGTTTGTTCTACCCAATGTGCGTGTGTTAAACTCAGATCCACTACTAAACCGTCATGCATATTCTTCCTCCAGATCATGTATCCATTCCTCAATACTTGCTAGAGTTAACCGATACATCTGGCATCATGAACCATCCTGAAAACAACTGAAAAAGAGGTCCCGGAAATGAAATGAATGATGCAGCCTACAATTTACTAGATAACACCCTAGTCACGCTGGCACATCAACTCATCCTAGACTGATCGCTCACTGGAAGCACGCAAAGGTACCAGGTCCTTCTTTAGGGTTGTTATAATAGTATGTTAACATGATGAAGGGAGGAAACATATTGATTTATAAATAATCCATCATTCTACAATGCATGCTACCCTTAGATCTATGAAATAACAGCTTAAACAATAATCATGATTGAATTAATGACATGCACTATTCAACTACACACAGAATGACACTTAGATTCAGCCATTATCTTCCATCTATTAGTAAATACAGAAGCTCCTTATAGTATTGTCAATCTATACCAATGTGCATATGGAACTGATATAGTGATTCAATCATATGCGTATATTCTCTGTTACACATACATACATCTCTCACACTCATACATCCCACTCTCTACTATGTACCTAACATCACATATATATAGGGTGGGGACTTGCCCTTCACCGCTTATCTATTCTAGAAATAGGCCGCATGCTATTAATAGTCACACACCGTTTACAATCATAGCCACATATGCAAGTTTTCTATCTATAGTCCTCTTGCAATTAACTTAGGTGTCAATTCTTTTCTCAGCTTGTCTCCATGCATAAACACTTCGAACCACTTCTCCAAAGATATAAAATGTATGGCGCGCAAGTCTCTACATCGTTGATGTGTTTCGCACGCCATCTTATAAAAATAGTTCTTCATGTTTAAAATCAGCTAAGTCCTGAAATCCGAACTTGCCTTCCACACACAGGTCCTTCCTGTCCTTCCGCACCCTTGGTTCTAGGCCTTCTATCTCGTGTGGACTCCTTGTGTGGTTTTTAACAAGTATTCTTTAATCAATAATGAAACATTTCTTTTGGTGCGATTAAAAAGAATCATTCTTCTCGCTTTCTGCATTTAGTGAAAGAGCACCCTCTCTCCAATTCATCATTTTGCTTCATTGAATATCATATTTCAATTTGGGTTTAAAACACTTGCATTGCATTCTATTTTTTTTCATTATAGCTCACATTAAAATGAGGGCAACCTATATGTTGGAAGTCATGCCCAGCTAATGGTTGACACAATTGAACTGTAGAAAGCACTCTCTTTCTCCTTCTACCATATTGCACAAATTTAAATATACACACTTTCTTAAACATCATCTTACCTGGGAACGCTTGTCAATGATCACACTATCAAAGGATTGACAGGTGATCCCCAGCTGGTTATCTTTGTCCAGTACCCCATCAGAGGAAGGACCGCAACCACCATAACATAACCTGAAACCTCACCTTCTAGATCTCCTTTGTAGGATGCCTTCCTAACCAAAAATTTTGTTTTGAATGCACATAGTCAATTCTAAATAACGTAAGTTGAAACAACATAAAGAAAAGTCACTCTTAGGATCATTTTTTTATTAGCTTTCTTCTTGGCTTGCATTTTGAGGTGTGAGGCTATGATTATACATATTTCTTTTTTTCTTGCACACTCCTCCATCATAGTTGGAGTATTCTAACTTTATTTGAGTGTGTCAGGATCCCATCTTATTATTCTCATATTCCTAAGTTTGATTCTTAACCTTATTTAATTCACAAAACCTAGTTTTCTTAGTTCTCTCTAAATTTCACAGTAATCGGTCCAACGACCGTCATCAGTTTTCATCTAACCGTCGTCGGTTAACCATAACCGGTGTCGACTTCTGGCTTTCTGGGTATTTTTCCTGGGACAATCTTCATTCACACATTCTATTATGCTTTTGGCCCTCATAGCACCAGCATATTTTCCTCTTGTTGGTATTGTTGTCATACAAAACTACTTCCTTGCACATTCACCAGTCCTGTTTCACTTTCTAAAACTGGTGTTTTTCCACAATAATCGGCATTGGTTTCCGTGACCGACATTGGTTCCTAAGTAATCATCATCGGTCAGGCTGACCGTCGTCAGTGTCTGTGTTTAGTTTTCAAAATCCAAACCTTGACCAAATTCACCCTCTCAGCCTCATTTTTCTATGTTCCTATTGTTGTCTGTCTCATTTAGATAATACAGTCTTACCATGTCAACACTTATTCACATGGTGTTGACTCATAGCCAAACTAACACTTTTATATTCCACGCCAATCGTTAACCACTCCCACCTAGTCCCTCACCACCTTCTATCCTGTCACCCATGGATCCGACTCCGCCTATCACCATTGCTACAGGCGACAAGGAGTCCGCACGACTCCTTGATTAGAATCCCATAGCCTTACAATTCTATCTTTCCCACTCATCCACTCGGGATTCCTTAAGTCAGTTGATATATGGCATGCCCGTATTTATTTCTCCTACCCTTTTCCCAACTTCTGCATCAACTCTTACTAGTTCGGTGTTACCATCACCTTTTTTTCCCCCTGTGGTTTTGCAGCTAGGCCCAACACCCACTATGACCATTGCATCTACAACATCTGTCGCACCTGTAGTATCAGTTGTTCCTTCATAAACCACCCAGAGCATAACCCCATCTACACCCATTATCTCACATATACCAATTGTAACACAACCACCAATGGTGTCGATGACCCCTACCCCATTCCAAAATCTTGTCATCTTTATTATGTAGTCTCTGCTCCCAATCGTTATTAGAGTCACTTATACTTTTCCACCTACATATACATATTATCAACAACCCCCTATCTCGTATGTCATTCATTTTGGGTATATGCCCTCCATATCAGTCTCCCATTCTCAACCTTCTTATCCAACATCACCATACACTGGAATGCCACCCACATCACATGTTCAACACCAGCCCTCTTACACCATAGGAGACGCCCTTCTATCATAGCCTACCAATGACCTCATCAAGTTAATGATGGAAAAGATGCAAATATTAGAAGCATCGGTTTCCAGCTCACGTAATTCCCTCACCTACGATGAAATATGTAATGAGCCCATTCATCCATCCATTCCTATTCACCCATACCCTGTACATTGGTAAATGCAAAAATTCAACCGCTTCAATAGTAAAGAAGACCTGCAACTACATTTGTGGTCCTCCAAACATGGGTGTTACCTGATTGACCATGATGACACTTTACTCCTAGGGACCTTCTCGATGTCCCTGATAGGACCTACATTAGACTGGTATAGTGGGCTACCCAGACATTCCATCTACTCATTTAATCAAGTAGCCCAAGCCTTCTTAGACCACTTCTCAATCAACATTGTTAAGAAATTCACCATGACTAATCGCTATTCCACTCGACAATATGACGAAAATTCTATCGCTGAATTTGTTGCTCGTTGGTGCAGCCTAATTAACCAGCTCACATTCTAATTACCTCAAACTGATCTCATAGATTTGTTTACTCGAGCTTGCGCTAGACACATTTCACCAACCTTGTAGGTGCAGACCTTCTTCACCATTGACGAGGCATTCACTATGGCACAAAAATTAGAGATTCGTGCTATCGAAGAGAAAATAATTCAACTACGTAACAAAAACACCACGTTCAAATCAAATGATGCTTCTTCATCTTTGAAACCCTAGAACAACTATTCAAAATTGAAAGGATCTACCAACACCGTGGTTCTCAAGGTTGGACCCTCTCACCCATCAAACCAAGCCAAACATTCTTCTAATCTCTCTCCCGTCCAAACTTTCCATTTCAGATGAGAACAGCAAAAGTACACCCCAATAGGGGAGCCATATTCTTTTGTTTTGGAAAATCTTATTAAGGTTGGTGCCATTACCCTTCCACCTATAAAACCACACACTGGTTTTGACGCTAATCGCCCCACGCCCACATGGTATAAATAACATGACTTTTGCAATTATCATCGTGTTAAAGGTCATAACAACAGTAATTACATCACATTCAAGATATCGTCCAAGAAATTTTAGACAATGAAGTTCTAGTCTTGGATAACCTAAATGCACCAGCCAACCAAAACCTACATATCTTCAAAAAACCATTCCCTAATCATGCCCCATCTTCCAACCAAACTGGTGACACTTCAACCAATGATAGCAATGGCCGTGAGGTCCACGCTATTTTTGATGACATACCAGTTACTTCCCAATTGCTCCCTGTTCCTTCCATAGATAAAATCCTAGCCCAAACTCCCCTACCTACATAGGAACGTATTTCATCTACTTCTCCACCCATAGAGGAACCCCCTTCATTTTCTCCTTCACCCGTGAAAGAATCCATAATTAGCACTCTGCCTCTTGCCTCTCAAATTACCAAGCGGTCATCAGTAGCACCTCTCCTACTCATAGGGGACACATGTCCACTACCTACACCATCATAAGGAGAGTCTACCTCGTCTTGCCCATCGTTTCCTTTACCCATAAAGGATCCTATAGAAACACCATTTCCTTTAGGGGACCATTCTCCATCGGCCTTCTAAGATCCTATTGATTTGCTTATGGCTCTCTTACCCACAGAGTCTGAAGCTAACCATTTCCCTATTTCTCAAACATATTTTATGGGGATCGCTACTCGATCCACATTGGCCCCGCTTACAGTGGTACCATTTTCACGCTTGGTCAATTGCCTAGATTATGTTGATAGAGCCTTACTTTGGGGATGTCTTATACTTCCTGCTTCAACCCAAATGTAGTTGTCACTCACCGACACCTCCACAATCTATCCAAACATGTTTCAAGCAACCAAACCAAGCATAACCTTGTCTATTGGAACACCTTCTATGTCATTTCCCACAACCCAACACACACCTATACCCAAACACCTACCCACACCTATATCATCTCCCTTACCTAAACCCATCACTACCCTAGGGGTCATGCTGACATCGAACCTTACTCATCCACCCGTCAAATTAGATTTAGCCACATCTTCTCAAATCAACACTAAAATCATTCCTACACCCAGAAGGAAGACCCAACCTTCTAGGCCTCATACACCAACCTATCCTACCACACCGTTGTCACCTTCACCCCTTCCGTCCATCTAGGACATCACCCCTCAACCCTGGCCAAACACCTTCTTCCACTAGTAAACCAAAAACGCAATAGCCCACCTCCTCGTCACGGCTCTCTAATATACCCAAGAGATCCACACAACCCCCCCCCTCACCCAGGACCTTCTTACCACCCATACCACCACTACCTTCCATAAATTCTTCACTACCCAGGACACTTCCTCTCTGTCCACTCACACCTTCACGCGGGTCTCTACCAGCGACCGATACTGCATCGTGACCATCCCCATGGGTGACTCACCCCTTTCCACCCTCTACATTTCCATCGATGTCATGTACTCTTCCTCACCTCTCCCTAAGAAAGCACAGTAGAAATTTAAAATCCCAATGCCCTCCATAAAAGCAGTTAGACCTATTGTTCCCCCCATTACCAGTTCATCCGTTTCTCCTTCAACATATTGAGGTATTACCAAATGACCCCACACCCGTAGCCTCCACCATTACCCCTCATCATGTAGCCTCTTTCACTAATTCGTCGCCTTCCTCTACACCTCCACCTACTCGCCAAGTAGCCGCCCTCAGCTTTTCGGATGAAGAGATTGCTCTCTTCCAGTCTGATGACCTCGATCCTGCTCTTTTCATCTCCTTCTATATCGATAATATACATATATGATGTGTTATGATCAATGGTGGTGCTAGTATTAACATCATCTCCTTCCATGCATACAACCAAATGTGCATACCAGCCAATTGCATGCATGGTAACCCAGTTATGTTGCGCTCCTTCAATGATGTCATGACCTCTACCTTGGGTACCGTCATTCTCCATGTCCTTGTAGGTTCCCACATTGTCCTAGAACTATTATATGTCCTAGAAGGGGAGTTCCAGTATAATTTGTTTCTTGGCCAACCTTGGATCCGTGCCATGGGTTGTGTCCCTTTGACTTTACACTGTTTCCTCAAATTTGAACACAAAGGACATAACTACACCATCTTGGCTGACCCATCACCTTTCAAGACCTGTAACATGTTGTACCGGCCCAATGATGTGCTTGTACCAGTCATGGCTTCTGCCATTACCCCCACTTCACCTTCACCCATAAGCCCATCCACCAAGGCTGTTATCACATCTCCCACATCTAACCTTGTTATTCCTACTACCGCCGCAACCTCTACAGCTAACTCACCTACTGCCCAATCATCTAGCAAGTCATCTATCCACGCTACCCACATATCGACTAATGATCCCTTGGAAAGTGTTTTTTAATGCATCACTCTAGGGGAGTATCACCTATACAATATCGACATGTTCCTCACCCCGCAAGAGTATGGGAACTTGCGTCAGCACCCTAGTTATGACTACCGCGTAGCCGAGGTTTTTCCTTATGGTCTTCCCAACCTTCACACTAATCTAACATATGGGAGACTTGATATTACCACTTACTCACCCGAACCTCCATACCAAGCACAATCATTTTCATCTGACTTGCACTCCCTTATTAACCACCACTTCGCTCACACTTTCCTTCATCGTTTGACATGGAAAGGCTTTGGCTTCAGTTTTTATGCACAAGGCTTCCATACAGTCATCTCCTGTACCACCTGTAAACACAATGACCGTAGTGGCATTATCTTTGACGCACCACCTCCTAAGAAGGTTCGCATCAACCTCATCCAGGAAGACAAAACTTCTATACCTCAATCACCCATGTCACCATCTTCACCCACGGAGTCCATAGATCCTGAATCTATTCCTCTTAACTTTTTTTGTAAACAAAATTTCCCTAGGACCTCTAACCTATCAACATGATGGCGAGGCTCCCTCTTCTCTCCCATTCTTGTATCTTGACATGATCAATGATGATACACCTTATATTAATGTCATTTAATATCAAGACGAGGAGTCCATCCTCACCTACCTTGGTGCGCAAGATTGTTATATTCACCGGTCGTTACCTTTTGGGACACAAACCATGTTGAACGAATCGACCATCAAAATTAACATTAACACTTAGGACGACCCACACATTCTAAAGATAGGCCAATCTATAGATGCGACTGAGAAGGAATATTTTACTTCCTTCCTTCAGAACCATAGCAATGTTTTTTCCTGGTCCTATGTTGATATGCCCAATATTGACCCAAAAATCATGGTCCACAATATCGTAACCATTCCTAATGCCCAACCCATCAAACAAAAGCTACGGAAAATGCATCCTCGCATTTATTCTGGTCAAAGAAGAGCTTTAGCTCCTTCTCTCAGTTTCCTTCATCCTACCCATTGACTATCCCCAATGGATTTCTAACATCGTTCCTATCACAAAGGTGAAAGGGGGACTCTGCATTTACATGGACTTCTGTGACCTCAACCTAGCTTGTCCCAAAGATGATTTCCCCCTACCATGCATAGACCAACTAATCTCACCGTCGGGCATGAAATGCTATCACTCATGGACGGTTTCTTGGGTTACAATCAAATATTAGTTTCTCCAGAAGATCAACACAAGACTACCTTCATCACCCCTTGGGGGGCCTTCTGCTATCGATTCATACCTTTTGCCCTTAAAAATGTTGGTGCTACTTAGCAGTGAGTCATGACATACATCTTCCATGACATCATGCATCGAATATTGGAAGATTACGTAGATGATCTTCTTACCAAATCCAAACATCGGTCTGAACACCTGACCGTCCTTAATTTCATCTTTGACCGCCTCATCAAGTATTGTGTTCATCTTCAACTAAAGAAATGTGTCTTTGCGGTACTTTCAGGAAAACTCCTTGGTTTCATTATTTCTTTCCATGGCATAGAAGTCGATCCTACTAAAGTAAAGGCTATTCTAGAAACTCCTCTGCCTACTAATCTCCATCAACTTCGAAGCCTACAAGGTAAGTTAGAATCCATTCATCATTTTATCTCACAACATTCCGACCGCTGTTAACCATTTCATCATCTTCTCAAGAAAGAAATTTCATTCAAATGGGATGATGAATGCCATAAAGCCTTTGAATCCTTAAAACAATACCTTCTTCAACCACCAGTGCTCATTCCTCCTAAGTATGACCAACCCTTTTACCTATATATTTCCGCTACTTACCATTCTTTAGGTGCCATGCTCGCTAATCGTGATGAGAACCACAGAGAGAAAGCGGTTTATTACATAATCCGTACTCTTCTGGAATACAAAACTAGATACACCCATGCCGAAAAACTCTACTTAACCTTAGTTTTGATCACCACCAAACTTTGTCATTACCTACTCAACCACAAAACCTTCATCATTACCAATATTGATCCCCTACACTATATGTACACCAAACCCTACCAACATCAGCACACTGCGCGTTGGCTTATGCTTCTAGCCGACCTCAACCTTGAATTCATTCATTAAAATTATATCAAGGGCTAAGTTATCACTGACCAATTAGCAGACGCACCTCTTTCTGGGAATCAACCCTCTAACTTTGATTTTCTAGATGAATCCATAGCTACCCTCTCCTTAGACAAACCCACTTACCAAATGACACTCTTCTTCGATGGCTCCAAGTGTCAACGTGGAGGTAGGGATGGTGTTATCCTCATCCCTCTTGATGGTGAACATATGCCTTTGTCTTTCAAACTAGATTTTGATTGTATAAACAATATTGCTGAATACGAAGCACTCGTATTATGTCTTCAGGATGATTATGCTTTAGATGTTAAGTCAATCCATATCTCTGGCGATTCCCAGCTGGTCGTAAACCAAGTCAATAGTATATACCAATTTCATAATGATGTAGACATACTTTTGACTACCTTTGACCGTTACAAACTTCAAACCACCCCACATTTTACCAATGAATTTGTAAATACCATGGCCTGCTTGGCTTCTCAGATACCCGCATCGCCTGCCGACTCTAAAATCTTTGTCACAATATAAAGGTTGCAATCACCTTCTTATTTACCTCATGAGGTCTACTCGGTCAGAACCGTTGCACCTGACCCACGTGACCTTTTGTACAAGCAATTTGCAGACTATCTTTCCCTTTCCATTTTACCCACTAATCTCACTCATAATGGACAACGTACCTTTATTAAAAGTGTCTCTTGTTATGTCATCATGGGTGGTCTCCTTTATAAGCATGGCTTCGACGGTATTCTCTTACGCTGCCTTACTAATTCTGAAATTCCCTACACTGTCAAGGAAGTCCATGATGGAATTTTTGGTCATTTTAGTGGTTTGGCTGTCCTAAAATGCATTCTTTGCCTTGGCTATTATTGGCTAACCCTAAATCACGATTCTTGTGACTATTTCAACATTGTGTGAAATGCCAGCAACATGCTAATATTCATCGCACACCTATTCATGCCTTACAAGTCACACGAGACCTTTGGCCTTTCTCTTAATAGGGCTTGCACCTTGTTGGCGAGATCAATCCCCATTCTTCACAATGCCATTAATCGATTATAACTGCTACTAAATGTTACACTAAATGGGTAGAATCCATCCCCTTCATTTCTAAAAAAGTTGAGAAAATATGTGAATTCATCAACCATCACATCATTTGTCGCTTTGGTGTTCCTCATCGTCTCATCACTGATAATGGAAAGCAATTCAAAAACAAAACCCTACGCAAATTGTGTGATGCTTTTAGCAACCAACTTAGTTTCTCGTCACCTTATTACCCGCAAAACAATGGCCAGGAAAAATCAACCAATAAAACCTTGAACAAAATTATTATGAAAGGAGTTAACGATACTGGAAAGGATTTACATTCGCACATTCCATTTGCCTTGTTGGCTTATCACACTAGTATTCACACTTTGACTGTTGCCACACCTTTTTCATTGGTCTACGGTACCGAGGTTGTCTTTCCTCTCAAAGTCCAGATTCCATCTCTCTGCATTTCACTACAATACATGCTCAACGACGATGACTTTCACCAAGATCGTTTAATGAAACTTGAGTTATTAGATGAATGTCGTCTCAATGCTCTTGACCATCTCCAAATCTACCAAAAATGTAACAAACGTGCCTACAAAAAACGTGTCCATGAATGAACCTTTCAAGTTGGTGACCTTGTCCTGAAGGGAAATCAACATGAAACCAAAGAAGAGAAAAGTAAACGAAGAAAATTTTCTCCTAATTGGCTTGGACCCTATATCATTACCCATGCCTATGGATAAGGTGCTTATCATTTGTCTTCACTCGAAGGTAAACCCAAACCCGAGCCCCTCAATACCTTGCATCTTCGCCCATTTTATTGTTTACATCAAGTCTTATATCACTTTCTGTCAATTGACTTCTCGTCCCTTGAGTGTTGTTCACCTTCCATATTACCTATTTTTTAGGATCCACGACTAAATAAGAATCATGTGATTACCCATCACCTTTCAGCATCCATTTCAATATGAGTACCACAGATCTACTCATAACATGACTCTCATGGATACTTTTCATCTTCTTAAATATGGAATCCCATGGTCGTTCAACACTCAAAACCACCTCTTACCATTCGCCCTCCTCATTACTTATTGATTATCCTATACAGGACCCGATCATCGACACCTATATTTCAAATAGCTCAACCATACCTATGACCAAAAACTCAACCATGCCTATGACCTAAAACTCAACCATGCCTATGACCTACATTCAATCATGCCTAAGATCTACCAACCCATTCTTCATATTATTCCCTAGCTTATAGGAGAACTACATCGGCCTGAGGCCCCTTTTCATCGGGGCTATGTAGGTAACACTTCAAGGGCATAGGGGCCCTTGAAGGTTAGCCTAGCCACTTTTCACCCTAACCTATTTTCCCCTTCATTTCTCTATTCACATCCTACCTTAGTTCATTTCCATTTTATACCAAAAATTGGTAATTAAACCAAACAAGAAACAATTGATGAACAATTTTACCACATCATCACACCGTTCATTTGTCATTTTCACATTTCCAGCATAGAAAATATTTGGAAATTTAAACCATAACATGCATGACAGTCATCATTTATTTCCCATGTTACTAATAACTTGGAAATTAAATCAAAGCCATAAACATAATCAAAGCATCCATAATCTGACTCAATCATGCCTATGACCTAACTCCATCATGCTTATGACCTGACTCCATCATGCTTATAACATAACTCCATCATAGCCTATGACCTAGCTCCATCATGCTTATAACCTGAATCCATTATTCCTATGACTTGACTCCATCATGCCTAATCAACCTCGACTCAATCATGCCTACTTCACCTAGTTTCCATCACGTACACACATACTAATGGAAATTAAAACAAGTACACCATCCATACTATAAATATCGTTGTCTATAAAACTGAGAAAGTATGTGTATACATACATATGTACACAAATACAAACAAATACAAATATCTCATATCACTTAGATACATCCTCACCATCTTCGGCACATAGGCCGGTATATGATCAAAAATCTCAAAAACTCTCGTATTCAACCTCACTCTCTTTGGCACACAAGACGGTATATACCAAAAATACACAAAAAAAATGGAAGTATGCATAACTATCAGGCATCCCCCCGTCGAATGTCCTCCATGTCTGTCTCACATGTCTCCTCCTCCTCTGCTCTCGTGTGAAGTCCTACTAGCATCTCACCACCCTCCATGGGCCTCGACATGACCTCTTCTAGTACCTCACCTGGAGATGGCCTCTGTGAACTAGTGACCTCACCCTGACCCTGTCTCGGGGATCACCGTCCCCCTGTACTCTCCACACTGTGAGTGTGAGACCTGGTCCTCTCACTCGAGGCCTGTTGTGCTCTATATTCTACATAGGAGGGGGCATATATCCTTGCATCCATCAGATGATCCTAATATAGGGTATCCCTAAACCGGGCCATAGGTACTATCTACGGTGGTGCCATCGGCCATTAACCCTGAACCTATACCATGGGACCATGTTCTTCCCCTGCCTATAAAATGAGACCATGTCCTTGAACATGTGTAGGTGCCTGTGCCCTATACTTGGGCTTGCAAGGCCACAATCTACACATATGAAGTGGCCAAATAGCCCTACAAACCTGCTACATGTGCTTGTAGGGCAGCCACTTGTACCCCATCTCCATCCCCATCCTATGTGGGCACCTATCCCTACGCTACCTGGGCCTGTAAGGCTACTACTTGTGTCTGTAGTGTGGTCACATGTGCCTCTGACCCTATCGGTTGCTCTTGCACTTTCCCCAACTGTGTCACCAGGGTAGTCACCTACCTCTATAGGGCATCCCTCTGCACTGTGATAGTGGCTAAGTCGGTTTTCCCTAGCCTCGGTAGTACTGCCCACCATTATTTGTACCTATATGTAACCCCAACAACATCAATCCATCGGTCTATCACCTACTCCTCCTTCCCTGTAGGCACCGTCAGTTGTGGTAGAGGCATAGGCCTCTCCACATTTTCCCTCCTATACTTTGGAAATGGTGGAGGTACATCTTGCAGCAACTTGAACTACCATCTGACCCTGTCAATAGGCATCATCTCGTGCTCTCCTGCACGGCACCCCTCTATCCATCAAAGCAATTGTAGCTCCTATAGCTCCTCAGCCATCTACCTGTATGAGGGGAAACCCGCATACAGCCTCCAAATGTTGTCCACACCGGACAACCCCTCTAATGCATGCATGTAATATGCTACATCGTGTGCAGCCCTGGCGGCTTGGTGCTCCCCAATAGCAGGTTCCCATGACCTATAGCCTAGCCGAACCATGCCCTCCTTAAATGCATTAGGTCAGGGCATGCCCATTGGACACACACACACACACACACACACACATGATGTGCTCATATGCCCAGCAATGTAGGAGGAACGTACAACACAAGATGAAACTCTCTAGCCTCCCATAGGCCCATAACTCTTTGTATAGCTACACCAAGAATGTTGGTGCCCATGCAAACCAGGTCCTATCCTACATCATGTCATAGAGAACCTCCATCAGTGCCCGTGGTAATCTCCCACCCTCTACATCTAGAAGTGCAAAGAAACACACTGCCTCCATAATCATGACCACTAGCCTCATCTCCTCAGGATGGGCCACGTACATCTCTCCATAACTCAGGCACGTACTATGAAACCTCATCTCTGCCATACCCTCTCCAAATACTATCGCCATCAGCTCTTTTACTACCTTTGAAGAAATAGAATACACCTACATCCCTGCTATCAGAACCGCATGATCCTATAAACATCCTCCAAGGTGACGGTCATTTCACCTGCCAGCAAACGAAATGTGTTGGTCATCGAATCCCATCTGTCGATGAGGACGACCATCAAACTCGGCTCCTGAACTATGTGCCTATACTATCTGACCCTAATAAGGCCAACATATGTAATCTGACATCACTCTTCTACCATCACACTCCCTCGTACTGATAATAACAGGGGCGGTACCCTATCACGCATCCATAACTGGTCCCTCACCTGCATCCAACAAACCATAACATCATTAGACTTCTACCATGCTCCACTTCACCCTTGAAACCGAACCTATTCCCCCACCCCACATATTCATGACCTCTCTCCCCACCCCAACCCTAACAACTACCATTCCCCCCATCTCAATTCTGCACCCCTCGACTCATACCTATTCATGCCTCTTCCCAAGTTATTCTCTGTCAACAATATCTCTCTATCTCATGACCTATCTCATCCCCAGGCCTATTTTTCCTTAATACTGAACGAGATCACTTTCATTTAATCGGTACCGGTCTCCCAAAACTAACATCAGTCACCTCATCCGTGATCGATGCCGGCTAACTCCCACTAACACTGACTAACTACCACCGATGTCGGTCACTGCTGTGGTAGACAATCCGCAAGCAACCTACCTATTTTTCTTTAAAAATTCACCATTTCAAAAATACTACCCACCCATTCCTACCCAAATCTCCCCTCCACCCATACACACCCCCCTTTACCTGAATCGACCTCCCTACCCTTCCTACTTCACTAATTTTCTCCCCAATTTAAATTTAAATTTTCCCCCCAAAAACCCATTTTCCCCTAACCTGATTTCTACAAATCAATCTACCTCACCAGCGTAGAAGGGGTCAAATCTTACCTCATCATGATGTCGTCTCCATGGGGCCACGTTGGGCCACTGCACTAGTGGTCCACCTGACCCCTCTCTTGCCTATGTCATCACCAAATGTCCTCCTCACCTCTGCCCAATCAAATCGATCACACCTATCTCGTGGACCTGCCTCTCGAATGCTAATTACCCACTCCACGGCTTTCCAACTCAGCTCTCCACCTCAGCTAGGTACAATGCCCTATCCATTTCTCTTGGAAAAAGTGCCAAATAGTCACACGGCTCTGTCATTTTCTCCACCGACACAACACAACAATGATTCTGTAAAATACATAATTTTTGTTCTATAAACCCCACCCGATCTAACCAATGTCGGTCCTATGTGTTCCCTAGCCAACCAACGTCGGTCACCCTATAACCATCATCGGTCAACCCTTATAACTACTAGGCCTTGCTAAGCTTCCTTTTCCTTGCAACCATTAGTGCCAACGCACCTTTTATCATTTCGTCCTCCCATTGAAACATACCTACAAACCTAACCTACCCCTACATTTCCTTTGTTGCGTCTTAAGAGTTGTTATTTTACCTATACCTTGGCCTTACCTATACCATGACATGTTTGCTTAAAATTAACCTACTTGGTGTGAACATTGACCTTATGTAATCACTATACCTTGCGATGTTGTTACCTATGTTGTTTTAGCCTAACAATTATACCTTGCCTTTTGTCGTGTCGTTTATCCAAACCAAACCCTTCGTGTACCAGAGCATACCTAAACATTCTTGCACCTAACTCACGTTGTGTTTCTCAACCATATCATATACCTTGGATACCTGAATCACTTCACCATTATTTGGATAAGCTTATCGACCTTGGACGATGTAGATTTTGCAAGCTCTTCAACCTGGTATCGTGTTGCCATCTATACATCTACGTGTGTTCGATCACCCTTACCCATGACCTGATTTTGTCCACAACCTACTTCCCATTACCTGAGTTGGCCGTCATCTTTTCCCTCACTACTCACACCTTTCTCCACCTATCTTCCCCATCTACACCTTTATCAAACCACTCACCGATTCCGTCTTACACCTCATCTATGCCCGGTTTGAGGGGGATCACCTTCACCCACACATGAGGCATTCACTTCTTGTTTTTTTCAACATCACTTACCAATAAAAGCTACACAACAATAAGGGGCAAAATGTAGACACCAAAATTAGGTCACACTCCCCTTGGTCCCCTTTCGAACAACTAACTTAAACTCTTTTACCTAAGCATAACCCTCACATCACACATTAATATTAATTTAATCACTTTAATTAAATTAATACTCATCCTCACTTTATTCATTATTTAATTATCTTAATTAAACCAATTTCCACCTCACCTAGACATGTCACCCCACCACCTCATTATAAACCTATTTTCTATCTACTCACCATAACTAACTAAGACTTAGTTTAACCCTACAAATCAATGCCTATTATTCCTCTGACCACATTCCCACTCATTAAAATATAACATCTTTTTTGATCCACGAAAGATGGATAGACCTGGCCCAAAGGATTGCAAGATTTGTTATTTTTAGTAAACCTAGGGAATCTCGCCTTAACCGACACCGGTCATCCTGAAACCGTCGTAGGTTAGCATATAACCTTTTTGGTAACCTTGTTTGAGAGGTTGGCCACATTCTCGAATTTTGGAGCAAAAGGGAGAGTTGCATGCAAGCAAGAACCAAAGCTCTTTCACACATCCAAGCAGCCATAGCTAGCATCAAGACAGATCCAGGGGTAGTTCTCTCACGGTAGCATTCCGGGAAGCACCACCGTGGCATCAAGCTCCATCCTACCAATAAATCATCA
This sequence comes from Taxus chinensis, assembly GCA_019776745.2. NCBI lineage: Eukaryota > Viridiplantae > Streptophyta > Pinopsida > Cupressales > Taxaceae > Taxus > Taxus chinensis. The sequence goes on from CM034152.1 coordinate 775,226,375, forward strand.
TTACCACCCAGCCATTGGACCTGCAACATCAATAAGTGTGTTCATCACCTATGTCATTCCATCTGTATTCTATTTATAAGGTCTTTGTCATCTATGTTGTTATTTGCGGCTTGCATTCCCATTCCCCCACTATTCATTTTTCTATAAACTCAACCATTCCTCCACCCACACCATAAAACCACATATACCCGACTTCTACATATCTCTGAGTGTTCCTAAGATCCCCACATACCTTGTCATTCCCTCTGTCATCTCTATCTGACCTCATCTCAAACCCCAAAACTAGATCTTATTGAGTTTTTTATCGTCTCGCCTCTACCTACGCCAGTTACCCATAACCATCGCCGGTTCTTCCTAAACCATGTTCGATCATATCCGACTAACACTGGTCTTTGTATTTGGCCATCCTATCAATAACAGAACCTAAGAATCTTTATCTAAGCAACCTAAGTGACCCAAAACCTAAAACTGACCTACTCCAACACTTTGATCCCTTACCCTACCTCTAAATCTGATCATAACCTAGCCTGTTATATTATATTTGTTTATTGTATTTGAATGAGATACCTAAATCATATCAACTACAGTAGGAATTTGTTTACTTACGTTATTTACCGCATTAAGTTATATTAAACAGTGGATTGACAGCCATCTAGGAAGTATCACAATTCCTGGATCTAGCACCCGCTAGGCAGTCCACTATCATATATTATTTAGCTCTTCTTTAGTGGTCTTGTTTTCTATTTCAGGTAGTTCCTCCTAGCTAAAAGGAAGCTCTCACATTCAGCATCGGATCTAGAATTCATAATGCGCACACAACCTTCAAACCAACCATCGCAACAAGGATTCCTCCTCAGCCCATAACATTATCTATTTCGTCACATTCAAAACATAAAGAAAACAATGAAACACTATCATATTGGGAGAGTGAGGTGATCATGTCTAGGTGATTCAGGTATGACAATATCTTGAATCAGCTTAACCCTCTTGTGTGTGATTTCCCTTCGTACCCTAGTGGGTGGCCAAAGCCTTGCAAGGTAATTGGTGGTTGTACCTACGATTGATCTCTTGTGAGATCTAAATTATGTAAGTGAAGCCTACATTTTGAATTACTTGTATATTTACCCAACAATTGAAATAGGTCCTTAGGAGGATTTTGTAATGCATAAGATTTTTTGGGATGTCTCTCTTTCAATATACATTTATACTTTCATGTCCAGGATCATTGAAATGAGTTGTCTTGTGCAAGGTTTTACTCCTTGTAGGCTTAAATTCCTTAGTGTTATGTAAGTTTTATAGGAATTTCATTTGTTCCAAAATGATGTTAATACAAGACCAAAGCAACCACGTAAATGCAGTTAGTGAAAGGGTAAATAATATTAAACTAAGGAATGACCGCTATAAAAAAAATACACCATTTAGCGATGTCAACACCAACTAAAATGTCAAATGTGATCATAAAATGAATGTGATAAAGTAGAGCTCCTTGAATAATACTACAACTTAATAAATTGGAAAACCAAATATGATGCATGATCACATACTTTATATGCATGAATGTGGTTAAACAACGATATTAATGAAATAATGAAATGTAGCCTTGAGAATGGGATAAATTTAGTTGTAGCCAAGGACTTGTGAGTTAAGGAGATTGCACTCTAGTTGGACTTATAAAGTTTCGTAAAACCCTTGACGAAGATAGGAATATATTAAATCTAGGATCACTTGGGAAGTATAATTTATGGTCGAAACATCTAATTAAATTGTTGTTAATGAGAGAAAATATTTAAGATGATGAAACAGAAGTAGTTTGAAATGTGAAATTAGTCATTTAGATTCAAGGAAAAATATATGTAAGGGGAACATAGGTGTAATGTACCCTTCCATGCGCAATATGATTATGAAAATATGAATTCCTAATTGGAGCAACGGATTGTGAATCAAGAATGATACAACTGAATTAGTTAACCTACATAGCTATTTGTAATAACTTGAAGATTAAAATAATGTATCGTTAGTATTAAACAATGCTATGAAATGAACTCAGGATAGGTTTTCTATTGATCTAATAACCTTCCTTTTTCTTCTTGTGAATTTTCCTCCTTGTAACAAGAGTGTTTTTCCAAACAAAGTAAACACTGACCTTTCTAACAAATCCTTAATTCAAATATTATAAGGTGCATGTGTGTATATACGTTCCTAATCACAATCAATCTATATAAAGTTATCTCCATAAGAGAAACAAGAAAATTCTAAAGGAACCTCTATAGGTGAAATGTTAAACAAAAACATGCAACCTAGTTGTAAAGGAATGAAGGGTCCCACGTTATAAGAATCTTCAAACAATCATAGTCAACTAAGAAATTTTTGAGAAACAAACCTTTATCATAAGAATTGAATATTAAGAGACTCATAGTTGTTTAAAATGAATTTATTTAATAAACGAGCTATGGATAACTAATGGAATTATAGAAAGGAACCAGCCACACATTCTCCGTTAAAGATTAATGCACTGCAAAGTAAAGTAATTGAAGTTTGAAAAAATAGGAAATTTTAAACCTTATGTGTTAATTGTGTTGAAAAATATTAGGTCATACAATGGAAACCTAAAGGTAATGAATATGTAAACCATGAAAAGGCCATGTCGTGGAGTATGCATATCCTATGTTTCTTATTGGTATTGGGTCATTGTCATGGTTTAATTCGTTTGAGTAAGACATTGATGTCTACCTTATGTTATCCTATTGTATGAGTGGGTTCATGTTTATGTAAGTGTCCTATGTGATGTTGAATTTCTTTATTTGGATCCCATGTAGTGTTGTGTAGCATGTAATTGAACTCAAAAAAAAATATTCCTACAATTTTACTATTGTATTTTGGTGTTGAAAGTGTGGGCATTACACCTTCCCACCCCATTCAAGACTTCTTATTTCGTAAGTCCCCCACAATATGTCAATCTTATCAATATACTCAATTATTGGATCATATTCCCCCCACGTCTATTTTTTTCAACCCTATTACATCCGCTACTAGTATGCTTATCCAACCATCTTAGCCTCTTCACACTTACATTCCTACCCACCATATGCTCCAATCAGCTCAACCTCTTAACACTCATATCCTCACTCATCATTTACCATAACAACTTGCTCAATGCCAACAATCACATCATGTCCCTATTTCTCAACATCAACCTATTCAAAAACTTACCCAATCTCAACCGATGACACATCTTAATCCTTGTCGAACAATTCCCTAAACACCCACACATCCGCTAATTAATCAACTATCTTATCAAACAATTTTGCACACATCCCACCCACAACCTTATCAACTACCTAATCAAGATACATTCCATACCACACAACCAATCCAATCCCAACCTATCATCACATCAAATGATCCTATTCATGCTCTTATGAATATGTTGACTAGTCTAGAAGTTGTTACCTTAGCACCCAAGGTTAATTTATCCTACGAAAAAAATTTGTAACGAACCAATTCATCTGTCATTTCCTATCAAACCTTACCCTTTTCAGTGGGAGCTTCTCAAGTTCATTAAGTTCAACAGCAAGGAAGATCCCCATTATCATCTTCGTGCATTCAAACACGCATGTTATCTTATCACACATGATCAATACCTAAAGCTTCGCACTTTCCCCATGTCTTTGGTCGGTCCCATGTTAGACTGATACAATAGTATACCTCAATACTCGATATTTTCCTTCACCCAACTCACGCAGTTGTTACAACACTTTTTGATCAACATTGCATGCAAAATCACTATCACTGACCTATACACCATCCGATAGTTTGAAGATGAGTCCATCGCAGACTTTGTCACACGATGGCATGGCGTTATAAACAAACTATCCTTCTCTCTTCTGCAAACTAAACTCATCGAGCTCTTATCACATTCATGTGTGAATCATATATCATATATCTTACAAATCTAATCATTTTGAACCTTTGAAGAAGCCTTCACCATGGCTCACAAACTCGAAACATGTGTCATTGAGAAAGGTCATCTAAAATTCAGATCGACCAAACCTAAAATTGAATTTACTCAACCATCTTCACATAATGACACATTTAAGGGTGCGTCCAATGTCATGGTTGTTAAGTCCTCATCTGCACCTACATCTAGCATGTGGCCTCAACAACAAGCCCCTAGACCATCTCCTAACTATACCCCCTGGGGGACTCTTATAGTTTTGTATTTGACAAGTTGATAGCAGTACACTCCATCCAACTTCCTCCCATACAACCCATGGGCAAATCAATGATGGGTGTCATTATTCCCTTCATTTAATCAACTTCTTGTTGATTTCATATCAAACCAGGGATGTGTCTAAAGCTATATGCAACAAGAGTAATTTCATCGATCTAGTAGTTGATTGTAGTTATTTTTTGTATTTTTTGGGGGATATTTTCAATGCCTTAAGGACTTCTTGGTAAAACCTTATTTAAATCAAACTACCAAACTTGATGAAAGTAAACACACTTGAAGCTTTGCTGAAAGGAAACACACTAGAAGCTTTGCTGAAAGGAAACACACTGTGTAGAATGGAAACACACTTGTTGTTGGAAAATAAACACACTTGCTTCTGAAAGTAAACACACTTGCTTTTGAAAGTAAACACACTTTATTTTGGGAATAAGCACACTCAATTTAGAATGTTTGAAAACAATTGCAAGAAATAAAAGAATCTATCTAAACACCCGTAGGAACAAGTATACAACAGATTTTAACTAGGAGGATTAAAACAATACATAATTAATAGATATAAGCTATTTTTTGAAGTAATATAAATACCAAATAAATGAATATCCTGGTCCTTGGGGGAGTGGGCCCTTGCTCCTCCTCGAATCAGGATTTAACAACTCATAATTCTCTCAAATAGGAATGGATATTTATTGATAAAACATTCGGAATTACAAACGTATTAGATTTGAGTACTTAGTCTATTTCTCTTCTCTGTTCTATTTATATCTCATTCTATATCTTCTATTTCTATATCCTATCTATCTACTGCAGGTCTGCATTTATATACATTTTACAATCACAGTTGTCTCAATGTTTCTGATGAAATCGAATCATGCCCAAAATAGATGTTGAGTTAGATTGTAGTTGATTAGATAGCTGTAGGATAACTCTCCTTGGATCTACGTTCAGAAATCTTCTCATCCTTCCTAATTGAAAGGATCATAGATGCAAAATCTTCGGATGTGGTTTAAAATAGATAACTCCCTATCGATTCCAGAACTTCAGAGAAGTTCTAAAAACATAGGAATTTGTTAAGGCTCCAAACCGTGAGAGTTACGGAGCTATCCCCAGGAGTTCCGAAACTAAATGCTGAAGTTCTGAAACTAAGTCCGAAAGTTCCTGAACTAAATGATGATTGTGTGATGGAGTTCTGAAACTAGCTTGGAAGTTCCAAAACTAAGTTGTGTAGGAACAGATGTTGCTGAAAACAAATTGAACACTTCATGTTTCATTTCCTCAACTGATTTAGACCTTCTTTATTACAAAACTGAATTCAAACACACACTTGTCAGGAATTCTAGATCTTTTAATATTAGAATCACAATCAATCAAAAGACAGAAAATTACATCCTAACTCATATTAGATCAACTAAAAGTCACACAATGGAATCAAACTTAATCAAAAGGAGAGTAAGATGAGATCATATATTATACATTAATCAGACATATTTTGGCCTCATCATTTTCCCCCAAACTTACTTGTTTATAAGTCCCATTATAAAATTCATTCTTCAAAAGTGGGGTTATATGTTTTACACTCCATTTTATTGCTCAGATCAAATAGCTGAAACTGGATTTTCCAATGTTTAAACTTGGTTGTACTGTACCCTACTCCTTCTTCTATTTTCCTCTCCCACTATTCAAATTCAGCAGGGTCTTGAGGTTCTCTATTTTTCCAAGGAGACATGGGGGTGAGAAGTAAAGGGGGCCTTGTTTGCATTCCCATCCATATTTTCCCGTATAGGTTTCATTGACTTGGGGAATTATTGTGCATAATGTTTTTTCCCTTTCTAAACTCTGGATCAGATTTTTTGGGGAAATTCCTTCCCTTCTTCTCAAGGAAACAGTAAGGAGTTCCCACCTCTTTGAGCATCCTTCATAAATATCTTCAAAATTTTCCTCCTCATAAGAGGTGAAGGCATCAATACTCTTTTGCAAAATGGCAAGATAGTGTGCCTTGAATCTCTCATCAAAGGCATGAGTTCTAAAATGTGTGAGGAAGGCATAGCGTTTACCATAATGAGCTCACATGCAAAGACCTGTTGAGCTGGCTTTCAATAAAAATTCAGATTCCCTTTCCTTCCATGAAATTTAGTTTTGCAAAACAGAGACAAATGCATTGAGTTGGCTCTCCCCTACATACAAGTTGATCATAAATCCTGTGTTTTTCTCTAGCATAAAATTGTAAAGATAAAATTCACACAGAAGATTTTTCTACTCAGGGCTGGAGAGAGAGTAAGATGTCATGAATTCAGATTCATCTTTTAATTCATGTGGAAGTCTACATACAATTCTTGATAGTTGCCAGTGGATGAACTGCTCTTCCAAAAACACACTATATGCAGGAGAAGGCCTCCTACAGGAAAGTAATTTTTCACTCATGATACAGACCATATGAATTTTGGCAAGACATTTATATTTATTTCCTTCCTCATAAAAATTTTATTCCCATTCCTTTCTTGCCTTCATCTCTTCCTCCATCTTGGTCTTTAATTATTCATTTGATGTTTTGGATTCTCTGAGCTCCCTGTAAGTATCATTCCATAGCTATTGGAGTGGTAAATAGGTCAACTCAGTATGTCTAGAGGCTGTGGACACAGCACTCTATTTTATGGAAACCTGAAATTCTTCCTCTTTTTCTATCAGTTATTTCTTGGTTGCTGATAATTCCTCAGTCTTGGCCGTAAGCTGGGTTGTCAACTTTCCAATGAGAATTTCCCTTTGTTCCACTTTGAGCTTGAGGAAATCCAATTTCTCATCTTTTTCTCTGATAATGAGCTCTGCTCTAGACAAGAACAGGGCCTGTTTAACTTGATGTCTTTCCTCCTCCTCTGAGATTACTTGAGGAGTTGGGCATTCTATCAAAGGAAATTTTCCTTTTCTTCTCCAGGATGCCAACTCTTATTCTTCATGTGGCAATGTTGATGGTTTAGCCAAGTCTTGAAAATCCTACTCTTCAAGCCTCTCATCTCCTCTATCCATTTCAGATTGGTTTGGCTCAGGAGGAGTCATGGCCATGCTGCCTAAAATGTCAACAACTTCTTATTCCATCCTCTCCTGCTCACTCCTTCCCTCTGAAATTTCCCTTGACCTCTTCTAAAATTTTCTTCTCTGGGGAAGTTCAACATGACCAATACTGGATTTCTTTCTAGAAATTATTCTTACTATTCTTTATTGTTCTTTCCTGGGTGAGCTATCACCATCAGAGACAGATATTGGCTCCCCTAAAGCTGTTGTAGAAGAAGGGATTTCCTTCACAGGTACAAAAGGCTCTGATGTTTTGATCTTTCTTACCGACCTTCTTCTCTTTGGTATATTTACTCTCTCCATTTCCCTTTGTTCTTCTATTGGGGCATTTATTTCCAGATTAGTTGAGGGAGAGAATGGGACTAGAATTGTCCTTCTGATAATATTAGGGTTCTTCTTGAAGTTACCAAGAAACTTTCCCAAATTTCTTCTCCATTCTTCTTTGATAGAAAATGGTGTTGGCATATTAACTGAATTAGACCGTGATGTTTGATTGTACCAACACCCCAGGAATACCTCTGAGCCATGGTATGGATAGAATCAAAAAGAAACCTTGGAAAGTTTATTATGTACTCAGGTTTTGTGGCTCCATACTTAAAATATATGAGCATTTTTAGGACTTCTTTTCCCATAGACCAAAACAATCCATCACAGGCTAGATATTTCACTACCCAAAACGCTACCCTATCAATGGGTTTGGGCAAACTGGCCCTTCTGACCCATTTTATGATTTTCTTTTTATTATAGATGTACTGGGGTTCAGTTTCTTTTTCTTGTAGTAAGACTTCAAGTTCTTTCAAAGTCCTCTTGGTAGGTTATGGGACATGCACAATGGGCACTCTAGAGACATTACTTACAGTATTAACAGAAAAAGGAATAAATACATTTATCACCTTTGTTCTGGATTGTTCTAGGTTTATGATGAATTCTCTTACCAATTCATCATTATGCCTTGAAAATTTCTTCAGGAATTCAAGCCATCCTGCATGCTCAAAGATGGATGCCACTTCTTCATCTGTGAGTAGCTGAAAATCATCCTCTGGTTCAGATTTCTTCTTAATCCCCATATCGGATTGAGTTTTGTCTCTTTTGATTTTGTGTGAATTGGTTGCAGGCCCTTTTTCTTAGATGCAGAACTGACGACTTGGCTGTGGAACCTCAGTTCTTAGCTACAGAACTTCTGAATTCTCTATTCTTTGTTGTGGAATACAAACTCAATTCATTGCTCCTTCCTCAAAATATCTCTGCAACTTATTTCTCTTGATTTTTGCAATAATAATTACTAATGATGACCATGCCCCACTTATTCCATCCAAATCAATTTCATAATTACACACTTGTAATCATAATGTATAAATAGATGACTCATCATACCTACTTTTAAATTAAGTCACATCACACATGCAAACATTTAATCAAACCTAAATGAGTTAAAAGACATAATTACCATCCTTGATGATGTAATCCTTTTGCAATGATGACTCGTCATTCCTACAATTGGAACAAAACATGATTAGATAAGACAGTTGGAATTCAAAAGAATTCTTTTATTTAAACTAGCCAAAAAGAGGTCAACTACCATTTGTTGGTTTTCAATTGACCTCGAGAGATTTTTTTTCCTTTTTTCTTTTAATATTTTTTTGGGGAAGAAGACACCATTTGCTAGTTTTCATCTTCTTCCCTTTATTCTAGATTTATCATATAATTATTTGATCATTTTGGAAGAACCAAGTTCTTCTATCAAATTCTTGCAAAAGTCATAAACATCTAATGACTCTTCCTTCAACCACTAGTTTGTTCATCAAATAATTCACTGCTGAATGATCTGTGTGTACAAATATATTGTACCTTATAGATATAATGTCTAAACCTATTGATTTCATAAATTACAACAAGAAAGTCCTTCTCAGTGGTTGTGTAATTCCTTTCAATGGGAAGTAACTGAATAGAACCATTGCTAAGAAAGTCTAATGGCAATACTGATAAGGTCCTTCAACCATCTGGTTTTGTCCCAATACTTCACCAATGGAACTAATTTGAGGCATCTATTTGGATATGCAAATGGAAATGCCCAATTAGGACATCTCAATACTTTGGTTCACTGATTGAATTTGTTCTTGATATGTATGTCAATACCATGTGCTGGCACTTTTCATCGCAAAGAAATTCTCTGTCTGCTAAAGTTCTTCCAACATTAATTCATGGGGGAAGCTCATTGAGTTGAAGGAATTCTTTCTTTTTTAGTTGCATTTAGTATTCAGCATGTCCTAGAAATGATTTCACTATCTGTGGGATTCTGAGGGATAGGTAAATCTGAAATGATTCAAATTCTTTTAGGATCTACCTAAATTTTTCCCATATGACTAATTCATAGGTGTCCTGATACAATTCCCTCATCCACCAGTTTTCAAACAGTTGTCATGACTACGCCCAGACAACTTCCGTGTAGTTCACATCTTGTTAAAACTCTATCCAATATTTTCTCAAAGCATCTTCAACCGTATCTCCATGTACAATGATGTTCATCCATATATACTTCAACACAATCATTTGTTACTTCAGCAAATATTGCCAGTTTGAGCTATGGATGGTAAGTTGTAGATGAGCATTCCTATGATTTATTTGGTAATACTCTATAGTGCAAAGGTTGGATCATATTAGACATGCAAATGTAGTTTTTTCCTTGATCCTCAGCAACAACTATTATCTCCTTATACCCACTAAAGCCATCTAAGAAAGAAAAGTACTGTTTATCTGAAAGGTTATCTAGGACTTGATCTATGAATGGTAAGGGAAAATAATCTCTCATTTTGGCTTTGTTTAGTTCCCTATAGTCAATACATATTCTCCATTTTCCAGTTCTTTTTGGGAACAATTACAAGAGGAGATACCCACTGACTATCTAAGACAGGGTAGATGAAACCTACTTGTAATAGTTTTTCAATTTTTTGTTTGACTATATCCCTTAAAGCCGGGTTAATCCTTCTTTGAGGTTGCCTAAATGGTTTAGTGTTTTTAGTATAGATGTGATGAGTGCAGATACTTGGATGAATCCCCTTCATATATTTATAATCCCAAGAAAAATATTTAGTATGATTTTTTAGAACATAAAACAATTTAGCTTCTTTACCCTCTTTCAACTAACTATTGATGTTTAAAGTTTTTCCTGGTTGAATTTCAACATGCTTGGTTCTAATATGCGATGAAATAATTTGTGGAAATGGTTTCATTAAATTATTTATTGAACATGCATGTGGTAACAACATATGATATGTAGCAACATCTCTAAAAGTTCCTTGAGACAAAATATTGGAAAAGGGACAGTAATGAGAATTATGATACTTATCTCTTTGCAGGCCAAATTCCTCATCACTGCTACTTTCCAAAAAGTATTCACCACTTCCTGATGTACTTGAAACTAAAGCTAATGATTCCTCCTCTCCCCATGGGAAATATCATTCCTCTGGATAAGAAATCATTTTCAATCAAAGAGAATTGAAGTCGTCATGGTTTCAAAAATAACTATAGTGGTTCCGAGAACTATAGCCGTAGGTTCCGAAACTAAGTTCATGTGTTCCGAAACTAAGTTCGCGGGTTCCTGGAACTATTTTTGATTACAATGAAGATAGAAGGTTCTCACCTAATGGTGGATTAATCATCTCTTCTACTTCTCTTACATGATCCTGCAATGTGATCATAGCTAAAAAAGACAAATTTTGCTTATTAATTTTAAGAAGAATCAACCCACAATTGTTCATGACTGATCAGTACAAGGTTGTGTGGTAGGATATAAGGAAATTTTTTTAGAGTTCTTACCATTTAAGATTTTCATATCACTTGACCTACAATTTATCAAAGAAGAAAATTTAGCTAACCATGGTCTTCCCAAAATAATGGGATAACCCAATGTTTTACCGTTTGGCTGCAATATAAGAAAGTCAACTGGATATTCCCATGATTCTACCATCACCGCCACATCTTCAATAATTCCTTCTAGTTTTGCTATAGACTGATCTACAATCTGCAATATGGTATTAGTAGGTTGTATACCCATTAATGGTAATTTTTTTAGAGTATCAATTTTCATTACATTGATAGGAACTCCCAAATCTATCAAAACATTATATACATCCTTATTTCCTGATAGAGACTTAAATAATAGGACTTTCAGGATCTCCATATTTAGGAAGTAATAGTTTTCCTAATAATAAATTAGAAAGTTTCCCATCTACTTTAATAGTCTTGGGATATTGTCTCTTTCTTCTAAGATTTTTCATGCATAACTATTTTGATCAAGTTGTTCAATTCTAGAATATATTTAATTGCTTGTAACAATGGTGTTTGAATATTCAATTTCCTTAATTCCTAAACCAATTCAAACTCCTTGATTTCTATATTTTCTTTAAATCCCTCAGAAAATGCATTCTTAGTAGTATTGCTATCTGGATCCTTTTAATTTCTTTATATATCCTCTTTTGGAACAACAATACTAGGGTTCTCATTTTATTCTGTCATTTCAGTGATTATAAGGGGTGGAATGTTAATGATTTTCCTAAATCTAGTTTGAATATCCTTAACAATCCATAACATGTAAATCAATTAATTTTTCAGGTTTTGTTCCATAAATAGGAGTTGTCTGTTTGTTTCTTAGGGTTTGCTACTGGCTGTGCTGACATTTGTGTTTAGAAAAAATTATTCATTTTGTGAATTCTCTGTGTAAAGGATACCATGATGGCCTATTGATTCTTATTTAGATATGTTCTTCCTTGAGAATAATTAGGGTTCCATCTAGGTTGTGACCAAGCATAAGGATTTCCTTGACCATCCCATGGTTGTTGATGTCCCTGAGCATAGCAGGATTGATTTACCCTATCTTGAGGGTTTCAAGTTGGTTGAGGTACCCAAGGTGGTTGTACCCAATTTTGAGGTACTACCTGAGTAGCCCATGACATTTTCCATGGATTAGGAGCTGATCATCGGCATAAACTGTCCTTAGTTAGGTTATTTTTGAACAAAATTCAATTCTTCAGTTGTAGATGAGGGACTAGTCTGTTTAAGTTAATTTTTAATGACAGGAAGCAAAGAACAAACATTAGTATCATGTTATTTAGATTCATAGATAAGAAAAATTTCCATTTTATCTAAAGGAAAATCTCTTAATGCATGTGCTTCTTCCTACCTCTAGGACAATACATAGACAATGATTCAATTTTAGAATTTTCTTTAGCTTGTAATCCATCCATAGTAGAGGTTAATTACACTAATATGTTTATTTTAAAATTTTCCAACTCATCCATTAGTCTTTTCATATACTGGATTCAAAATTTTTACTAATTTTCCTTTTCTAGGTCCACCTCTTGTTCTAGAATAGCTTCTACAAATCTCTTTAATTCCATTCATTCTTATTTGATTAATGTCTCTCTCTTCCTATCAAGTTAAGGGATTCTCTAGATTCGTCATCCAAACCTTTGAGAAAAATGGTTTTACTTAATTCCTTCTGTAAGCACAAGTCCACATCTTTTACCAATAAAGAGGAATCTGTCTAAATAGTCTTATATGTTTTTTTCGTCTTTCGGCTTGATTTTAAAGAATTATTCCTTCCTATTTCTTCCTCTGCAATAATTCTTGGTATTTATCTAGGAAGGTAGTCTCCGTTTGTGCCCAAGTGCTAATAGAGTTGGATGTTAATCCCATGGACCACCTCATTGCTACATCCTTCAAGGTGGATGGAAACAAATTGATTTTTTTATTATCTGTTTTATAATCATACATATGACATAACACCTTGAGTTCAAACAGATATTGGTCAGGATCTTTAGATGACATCCCTTTGAAAGTGGGTAAATTTGTAGGTGAGATATTTTTCATTGATGTTTCATCATCTCCCAATTGGATTAGATAGGTAAAGGTCCTATCCGGTAATCCCTCATCTTCTCGTGCCATTTCAAAAATATTTTTTGAAATTTTCTCCCAATCAATGTGGTAAGCTGTATGCTTTGGGAAAGGTGAAAAATCAGGAGTAGGAGGTTGAATAATCAATTGAGAATCAAAACTTACCCTCAATGGATATTGGGTAATAAGCCTTCTCCTAAAATTTCTACTCCCTTTAGGTGACTGATCTAAGAATTCGAAAAATTGCAATTCTTTTTCACTGTTTGATAAGTTTTCAAAGATCGTGCCTCCAATTCTTAACCAATTTCCTAAGTACTTCTAAACTCCACAGGATTGATTATGAATTCTTGTGAATATTTTTATGGAAGGAATAGACCTTGTGAAAAACTTGGTGTAGCAAATAAATAATTGTGATATAAAACTGAAAAACATTCAGACTAACAAACAAGATATGTTTACGGGGTTCGGAAATTCCTGCTAACCCGGGTTTAGATTAGAACCGATCCAATTAATAATATTCCCAGAAACAATGTAAATACAATAACTGGGTGTACAAACATTCCAATCAATGAATCAAAACTTCTTGCAAATGATGTCATGATAAATGTCCCAAGAACTCTTTCTAAATTTATATGCAGATAACTGTACCCAAGAACTGATCCGTGGCTCCTATAGTGTTTTCATTAATGTGAACTCCCTGCAAATAGTGTTAGAAGGGACTATACCCTGTATACAAAATGGCTCAAAAGCTAGATAGTAAATTCTGATGAGAAGCAGCCCAGAGAAGGGAAAAATAGCCAACCAAGGAAGGCTCAACAGCCAAATATCTACAATATCTGAAACACTTTTCATGTTTACACCAAGTACAACAGATTCCAGAGAAAAGAAGGAAAGATCAAAAAGGAACCGAAATAGAAACAACATAAGGAGCCTCGCCACAAAGCTGCTCTTGTAGAACCGCCCTGTTACAACCATTGCATCGCAAAGCTTCCAAAAATACAACATCACAACTACCCTTATACGTGATGGCTTTGGCAATATCATGTGGTCGGTTGATAGCCTGCAGTGTATAAACATGAATATATAGGCATATGGCATATGGCCTATATAGGGGTCTTGTATATATCATATATGGGCAATTGCATATGTCCCTTTTCTCTTTAGGCTGCCCCATATGTCCTCATTGATGCCACTTAAACTGCAAACACTGTGGACATGTTACTCAATGATAATTGTAATTTCGACCCAGGGTAGAAACAATTATGCAGTCATTTCGGTAAATAGCATATAGCTCATCTTGCATCTAGGGACTCCCGATAGAAAAATCAAGCAAGACTTCAACGAGCGATGGCAAGCCATGTACCCTTAGTGCTTTTCGGTCCATGTATTTGACCAATAGACCAGAGTTGAGCTTTTCCACTGTCTGAACTTTGGCTGAACATCTATCTACCCTATCCCGAAATTCCTCCTGTTTGTCGTGCTCCTCTCACAGTCATTGCTGATATACAGCTCTCGAGTTATAGCTAGTTCTACACTGACACCATTTAGTGGATGTCCTTAGGTAATCATTGGGAAGTCAAGGGATTATGTCCTTGATCACCCTTGCAAGTGACTGATGCTAAGAAGGTCAAAAATGGCAATTCATTATTTCTTGTCTAGACAGGGGATGAGTGGGTGCAGTGTGGGCAGGTGTAGGTATGGATCAGGGAGGTTCCTTAGGATTCATGGGAGGGCAGCTAGAGAAATGGTGGTGAATTCTTATGAAGATTTTTAAGGCCCTGGTGCAAAGGAATCTAGCCCTATGAGTGGCTTTGAACTTACTCTTCTATATTTCTCCAGTGATATAAGTCAGGATAGATTGACTGTCAACTACTAGATGTATGTTTACTGGGGGATCTCTTGCTAATGTCTTAAGGAATTATTAGTAAAATCTCCAAACTGGTGTTCACCGAAAACGGTGCCAAAACTGATGGGTGTCTTTAATTCCTTCATTTAAACACACTGAAATCTTGATGTGAATATCAAACACAGGGGTGTAGTCCAAAGGAAACGCACTTGCAACTCGAGTAAATTTAACTGACACTTTCCTAGTTGATGGTAACTACTCAGATCAAAATTCTGTGGATCTCTTAATGTGCTTAAGGAAATCTTGGTAAAACCTTATTCAAATCAAACTATGAAAACTTGCATGTAGGAACAAGTATACAACACATTGAAGGCTGTAACTGAAAGGAAACTACACTGTAATAAAAAGGATTAACAGACTTGCTTTTGAAAGCTAAACACTCTAGATTAGAAATGCTGGAAATACCAATTACAATGAAATATCCCGGTCCTTGATTTATCTGGGCACTTGCAGACACAAGTATGCAATTAGAATTTAACTGAAAGAACTCATAAGCAATATGAAATTAACAGATATATGGCTATTTTATTGATGAAGAAATATAAATACCAGTAATACAATGAATATACTGGATCTGGATTGGGGGAGTCTATTTCCTTTCTCTATCCTATCTAATGTAGGATTTTAACAACTTTATAGACATTCTCTCACAATCAGAATGGCTATGTCTTATTGATTATGATGAACATCGAATCATGCCCATAATCCTATGTTGAGTCAGATGGCGGTCTGATTCTATATCTCTAGGATTCCTATTATATTCTAATGCAGGTCTGCATTTAGAATATACATTTTACAATCCTTAGCTGATCTTAAATGTAAAATTTTTGGATGTGGTTAAACATGCCTAGAATAGATGCTGCAGTTGGAGTGGCGGTTGATCAAACAGCTGTAGGAGAACTCTTCTTGGATCTGCATTCATAAATCTTCTCATCCTTCAAGATTGTAGATGTAAAACTTCTAGATGTGGTTTAAAATATATAACTCCCATTGGTTCCAAAAATTTGGAGAAGTTCCATAACCATAGGAAAATTGTTAAGAACCAAAACCTGTGAGAGTTCCAGAGCTGTCACCAGGAGTTCCGGAACTAAGTCTGAAAAGTTCTAGAAACTAAATTCTGGAGTTCTGTGAATGAAGTCTGAAAGTTCTTGAACTAGCTTGGAAGTTCCAAAACTAAGCTATGTAGGATCAAATGCTATAAAAAACATACTAAATGCTACCTGTTTCAGTTCCTTGACTGATTATACCTGCTCTATTAAAAAAATGAATTTAAACACACACTATGTTAGGAATTTCAAAGTTTTTAACATTAGGATCACAATCAATCAAAAGACAGAGATAGTTACATCCTAACTCATATCAGATCAACTAAAAGTCACACAATACAATCAAACTTAATCAAAAGGAGAGTAAGATGAGATCATATATTATACATTAATCAGACATATCCTGGCCTCATCACTCATGACCCAAGCCTATTTGGTATCATGAAGCCCACTATTGTAAATATCATCAAGTCAAAGGTCACGACATTGAAATTTTTCTTTCCTTCAAAGATCGTATCTAACAACTTATAAATCAAGGGGATATCCAAATGGATAGCTCCACCAATTCACCTAGCCAACCCCTTAACAAAATTACACAACCTTTTCCTAATCAACCACCAAAAAATCAAGCCACCCCTTTTACATCTCAACTATCAAATGCTTACATCATTAACACCATCAACCAAGATCTCATCTCATTACCGACTCTGCATGTTCCTACCTTAGACATTATTCCCACTCCTTATTCATAACCTATCGTATCCACACCTATCACACTTATATCAAATTTTACTACTTGTCATAGACCTATACTTGTTCCTACCCTTACCACATCCACATCAACTTTGACTATACTACCCACTTCATCCACTTCGATCATGCCCCAATCTATCACATCATATTCATCCTTAGCACCAATTTTGGCCCCATTGATATACACACCTATCCCTACATCTCTCACATTTGTTCCTTCACCCACATCTACATCAAAAAAACCTATCCATACATCCACACATATAATATCAACCCCATTCACAAACATATCATTCTTACCCCTCAAAACACTTATGAAATAATCATTCCCACCTACTTCTACACCCGATATTACTCTTGCATTTACTACATTACCTATCATATCTACTCCATCAGCTACCACACCCCCTTCATTATATTTGACTACCTTATCTACATCCATTCCACCTTTACCCATTATATCATCCTTAGAGTCAATCCTTGTTCCTCCTTCCACATTGTTTTCTGTACCACCCACACTAACTACATTTACCACATCCACTTCGACTTCGACTATACATACCACTTCATCCACATCTATTGTGCCCCAACCTATCATATTCAACCCCTTAACCACATCTACATCAAACATACCCATCACCACATCACTTACATCTCCAAATATCCCAATTATGCCTACATCCCTATCAATCCCAACTACCCTTATATTTTTCATTTCAACAAATCCACTTACCCCTACCTTGACATCTTCATCACCTATACCTATATCCTTGGCCATGGCCACATAACCCATTTTATCCCAATATTATTTACTTAACTCTTCTATCACATCGACCATATCCTCTCAATTGACAACTCTATCGATGATACCCCTTGAAAAAATTATGGAACAAACACCTCCACCTAAGACAAACACAACGGGGGTCCATTCTCCCTCTACAAAATCAACTATTTCCACATTGACCAAACCAAAACCTACACAATCCAAATCTCACATAGACATTATTAATCGCATCATACAAACACCACTTTCTCTATCAATATCTGCCCCTGCACCGCAATATTTAGACCCTCTAGTTGAGGTTATTATCATCCCCACCAAGGGTAAGTCTTCTCGATCAATATCTAAGGGTCATGGTAAACATCCCCAACAGTCTCATGCTCATCCTTGTAAGAATTCAAGTCTTCCCTCTTTTCAGAAATCCAATGTTACACCATCTATTTTATGGTCATTCCCTTCATCTAATACACCTCGCAATGATAAATCCTAATCCAAACAATCTAACTCTCCTCTCAAAATTGATTCATCTTTTAAGACATCTAATTCACCCATCCGATCTACATCCACTTATTCCCCTAACTCCAATCCAAAATATTCTATCAAAACCCACAAGAGTTACCTTATAATGTCCCCTTTTCCCATTTTTTCAACCCAATGACCAAAGGAAAAATATAAGGGTGACTTAAGTCACAATAAATTATTATAAAGTGCTATAGAAAATAAAATAACTAAAGCACTTATAATTATTTATTTGGCTTAATTAAAAGATGCACTTATAAGTTAAGCTGTAATATCTAGAAAAGTGCAAAGGGGGAGTCTAATATTAATTTTGTATCCTTCCTAGGGAGTTTGGCGACTTCTTTAGAGAAGGAATATTAGCCACTTGGGTAGTATAAGGCCCATGATAAATTTGTATCATCCCTAGGAGGAAAATGTGACTTGGAGAGATGAGAGTTTTGGGAATTATGTTTAGAAATAATCACCAATTGTGATTGGTGATTATGGAGGTCCTTTTGGGTCAATTTTTCCTTTGAAAGGAAAGGTCGACTTAGAGGAGAGATAGCTCATAATCATTTTATCTATTCTAAATTTTATCTTAAGCTTGGTGCTTTTGTATAAAAATATTCTAAGGACAAAAACCCTTAGTTTATACCTCTTGTGGACGAAAACCCCAGGAGATTGAGAGGGGATTTGACTCAAAAGTTTCTAGGGGTTTAATTCTGATTTTCTAGTCAATTTCCAGCAGTGTTTTGGTTATCTTTTTGGTAGCATATTGCAGCAATTGGATCGACCCAGTTTGGGGCTGTTTGGCCATGATTCTAGAGGTATTTACTTTTGAAAAATAGTGTCAGATATCTCTTAATTTTTATAAATAAAGGAGCTGTAATTTCATAATTTTCTGAGAAAGTTTAGAAGGATTTTCAGGAAGTTTGTAATCAGATTTAGATCTGAATTTTCTGAATTATTTGGCAGTCAATAAATCTGATTTTTATCATATTTTGGGTTCTAAAATTACTGGCAATCATTTGGGATATATTTTATAATTTTTTAGTATCATTTGTATGGAGATCCATTAAAAACCCTAGTCGCGATTGTTGTAATAAATTCAGTTTTTCTCTAGGTTATTCGCTGAGAGTTTCAAAATCTATTTTTTATCATTTTCCATAAATTAAAAATCTGATTTAGGGTAAAAGATCATTTGGGGATCTTTCATACCTTTCCCATGACACTTCGATTAGGTCCTACACAAACATCCTTCGACATTCAATTCAAATATATGACATCTTGCTTCCTCCAATTAAAGCTTTTAATCCCCATAGTCCACAGTCATCATGGTTCAATCCCAATTGCATTTGCACTTATCATCATACCATGAGCCATGACATTGAACATTATAAGGCCTTTCAGAAAATCATCCATAACATTATTAAGAAAGACAATTTCCTCATTCAAGGGGAACATCCTTCTCCATCTATATCTAATCTAATTTGTATCCCATCCATCGGGTTTCCCACAATTCCTCCATCCATATCATCCCTTAACATCTCTCCTGCACATGACATGCCTCCTACAGAATGTCATTCATTCTCCATCGATATTGTTTATCTTACTAATCACCCTTGTGGTCTCCGACCGTTTATCCAATCCAAATCCAAAACAGTCCTATCTAAATTCCTTTGATATCCACTAACTCATCTGCATCTAATATAATCTCCCTGGCTAGGGGGACATCCTCCCCTCATCCTTAGCATCCCTTCCACATCCATTCATCTCTTATCCATCCATATAACTTCCTTGATGCTGGGGAATTCACTTTTGACATCTCTTTATTTAATCTCATCCAAACCATCTCATCCAATCTTAAATCCAAATTAATTTTTTCCAAATCTTCATCTGTTTTTAAAGCCAACTTTTCTAGCCATATTTTATCCCTTGATGGACCATGTTTTCCATTTTAAGTCCATTGTTGTGGTAATACGTGTCCCTTCCTTTGGGGTTCCATATATATTCCAAAGTCCACACTTGTGGCCATGCTCCCATGCTCTTATCTCAAAGTCCATATTTGTGTCCATTCTTGTTTCTTCGTTGGGGGACAATTTATTTTCATTCTAAGTTCACTCTTGTGGTTGTTCTCTTACGCATGTTTATCGCTTCCTAATTTTTGAGATCTTGTTCATATTTTACCTTATCCAACTTCATCCAATTTAACCTCTCATCTTAATCCCACCTTTGTGGCCATTTATTTGTCTCATTAGGGGGCACATATTTCCTTTGCTTGTTCAAGGATAGTGCATAATTTTTATCTTCGCTCATCTATATCATCATATCCTATTGTCTCCTATCTTCCTCCCCTAATACTTTATCCTATCTTTCACTCACACTCTAGAAAGGAGCCAACGTGGAAAGTTTTCTCCCAACTGGATTGGACCTTACATTATCACACATAAATATGGGTCTGTGGTTTATCGTTTGACCTCCCTTTCTAGTAAACCAGAGACTGAACCTCTTAATACATTGCACTACGGTCATTATATAATTGGCATATCTACCAATGAGAAAATAGTCATAAACTTATATAATTGCTCCATCATGAACCTCTTCCATCTATCACTATAATGATTTGGAATTATGTGGTTTTTTGTCACTTTCCTAGTCATGACCTTAAATATGGGAACCACGGTTTTATCCATAGCATTGTTCTTATTGATAGGTTCTCCCTTTTTAGCGAGAACTTTGCAATCATTACATACATCATCCTCTTATCTACCTATCGAAACCACACAATAGGTATAGGGGTGTCACTTGTACAATCAGTGTCCCCTCCTAAGTGGTCTACCTAGCTATACCCAGCTCTTCCCCATCAAATAGGAAATCAACACAAAAAAGAAAAGAAAGTAACAATTATGGATGTTCTTGTCTCATGCTATCTTATCCAAAAATAGATTGATCCATCAAAGGATAGTTTTTCATAAAAAACATATAATAAGTATAGATTGCTCCCCTAAAGGATAACTATCATGCATATATTATCCTACCAACTAAAAACAGAAGTCAAAATTCCCAAAGCAAAGGCAAAAAGTAGACAATACCCTCGAAGGATGGCTACTCTCTTATCATGGCAGCAAAGGCTTCCTACATTGATCATCCTTCTATTGTATTAGCATCCTTAGAAAGCTTCCCTCTTTGATTAACTTTCTCTTAGCAAACTTCCCACATCGATCAATTTTCTCTATTTCCCCTACCCAGAGTTGGGGCATAGTTCTAGGAACAACCACCTATGGATATTCCTCTTCCCACGTATAAGTTATGTCTAGAATATTATTTTTCATGTCGACATTAGGTTTATGAGCATATTTTATCCATATTCCCCTCATGGTATTTTGTTATAACTAACTATCATTAGTTATGTATTAACACCTACTATTGGCTGCAAGTGTAATGCCTTGAGTGGTACCATTTCTTATTTACCTCCAATCTGGTTAGAAGCATGGTTTCCTTGTATGCCCCTTACTACGATTATGTATCATTTATCTCACTAAGGTCACCTTTTATCAAGATCGCATTCTTGCATACCTAATTTCAAACCATTAAATTTATATCCATATGTTTACCTTTAAGGATGGCATATCTTACAATCATCCATAGTTCCATGAATTTTGTTCACATCTATAAATGTTGTATCTTTCCCTCCTTTCTTCCCGATTTTCCTTTTTCACTCTTCCTCTTTCAGCTTGACAATCTTACTTAACCACTTTTATCGCATAATTGTCTTACTTAAGGAGTTTCCTTAAGGTAGACTTATCAATCTGGACTTCTCCCTTGCCTCATTTTTCATTCCCTCTATTGATCGTTTCTTCATCCTGGTCTTCCTTACCAACCACGTTTTCGTCCTACCATTATCCTTTCTCAACCTATCCTATCACAAAATGCATCTCCTATCTTTCATTTATCACCTTGTTCCTTTTCCCTATTTTTCCCTCCTTGATCCATCATCATTCATACCACTTCATACCCTTTCTTTCATGTCATGTTTCTTCATCTTTACCTCATTCATCCTCATCCACTGCATCCTCTCCTCACCTTCATCTTAGCACAAATCATTATCCCTCCTTTCTTTACTCTTTGCACTCCATCGTCTCGAGTTCTCCCACATATCCACCCCCATTTCTAACCACCATTATTGATGGTCTTCCCCTAACACTCTTTCATCATTATCTTCCATTTCCATGAATAATTATTGGTGGACTTATCCTAAAATTCACTCCTCTCCATTTTGCATGGTCTTGTTCATTCCTTTTGACCTCCTCCATTTTCTCTTCATTCCTTCCTTACCCTGTGTACACCGATCATTTTCGGTGGACTTATCCTAATGTCCCTTCATTGGTGTTTCCACTTCCATTCCTCATTTACTATTTCCCTCTTCTCACTTTTCCTCCCATCCTTCCCTACCGATCATTATATGTGGACTTTTCCTAACATCCCTTCACTAGCATTGCCTCTTCAATCCCTCCCTCTCTTTTTCTTCATCGCCTCTCCATCTTCCATTCTTTCTTGACATTTTCTTTATCATCTTCATCATACATCCTTTTTTATTGACTTGTAATACTTTTCTCCTCATCTCACACATCTCCGCATCTTTTCCAATCCATATCATTCATCCCCTCTAGCTTCTATTAACATTCTTGATACTTCTCACTCTTCACTGAATATCTTCATTCTTGGTTTCCTTCCTTCTGCATCATTTTCTATGTATTCATCCCCTCCTATCTACTCTTCATCTTATTTCACTTCCTCTGTATCATATTCTTCCCTTTTTTATTTTGTGTTTCCTTCTTACTTCCCCATTGATAACCTAGCTCTTCAGCATTGTCACATTTTTTTTATCATCTAACCCTCCACATGCATTTCCATGCAGTCTATTCCATATTATTTACCTTAGTTTTCCTCATGGTAATATGGGTCCTTCGATCTTCTCCCTATATCTACTCTATCATCCCTATCTCTTAGTCTCTTCTCCCTCTTTCATTCCTTTTTTCCCCTCCTCCTTCTTCGTCCCTCTATTACATACCCTTATCTCCTTCACCTTTGACCTTTCTTGATTTTTTCATACTCACCCACTACCTCATTACATCCTTCAACACATCCTCACACCTAGCATTCATGGTCAATTTTGATATTTCTCCATTTGTGCACCACCACCGATCTATTTCATTACACCCCATTCTCATCATCCTCTCTTCAGCATTGACCTCTCCTCTTTTAAAGAGATTTGTTACCTCTTCTATCCTCCTCAGCCCTCTCAAGGGGGCATCATCATATCCATTTCTAAGTATTTCTTCCCATGGTATTTTTGTCTTCAAGGATTTCATAACGATCATCACCTCTCACCTTTTCCCTCACACATGCATGCTCTACTTTTTACTTGGAAAATGTCGATCATAATCTTACCCTCAATTGCAGGAATCACAATTTGTTCTACTTTCTTATTTGAGTCTTTTCTTGTCAACAAAACATCTTCCTTAGGAAATCTCTCTTCAAAACTATTCACCCCCTCGCCTTGGGCATATTACCTCACCATCCATATTCCAACTTACCTTTTCAGCCACTATTCATGTCCTATGCTGGGACACCTTTGTTTTCATCCTCGTCCTTTTGGATGCATAGTTTTCGCTTAATTCCTCTTGTACGAAGGATTTAAAATAATTTTTTGCATTTCATTGCGCATACTTTGGTGTTTTTCTATGACCCGTCGGTCATCCCGGCCTATATACATGTTATAGTGGTCTTCACTCACTCATTGGTCTGTAGAACATTGTAGCTTGTCTTCGTTGAGACCACAATTTTCCTCTACCGATGTGATATTGGATTCACCGCCATATTTTTCATTATTAGTGCGATCATTTTTTCCTAGGGAATACTTCCTTGGACATGCATTTACCCATATTTTCATCACCCACATGAGCTTTAACATCTATCTCTTCCAAACCAGTGGTCATCAATCCCAAGTTTGAGGGGGAACACTCAATCAATCATATTTTTAATACTTCATTGTTTTTGTCTCACGGCTTGCCCAACGTAAAACACTCATCAAAAAGGGGCAAATATAGACACCATTTTTTGGTATCGTTCCTCTCCTTCACCCCGTGTTTTCCCTCCTTCATTAGGCTTACCCATTTGAATCCCTTTCCCCCCCTAAATTTGAATAAATAACATTTCCCACCAAGACTACATATTAAATTAATCAATCTTAATTGGTTAATAGATCCCCTTTAAATCCCTAAATCTCATTATATGCTAATATCCAATTGATTATTAAATATTATAAACTAATTCATATCACCCCACCTAATAATTAAATACTCCAAAATCAGTCAAATCATGCACCCCACTCACGAATTAAATAATGTAAAATAATCCACATCAAATCCATTATTGCACCTAATCACTCAAATCATATCCCCCCCCACTCACCTAATCAAGGTTACTTTTTCAAACCCATATTACCTAATAACCCCTAAATCAACCCCATCTCCACGTTATAAATACAGGAATTTCCCCCCTCTTTTAAAAAAAGTAAGAAGTCATAGAAAACCTCTGACATTATAGCTCTTTGCTTATCATAATATCATCACAGTGCCCTTGTGATGCCACTTGAATCACCATAATACCATCCCCATGCCCTTGTGGCTCTCTTATCTTGGTTTTCTTTACATTTTCTTTGCTCAGAACAACTCCTTTATACCTCGTCATTTTTCAGGTTTTGTTATTTATCAGTTTCTACATGTTATCTATCTATCTTTCATTTATATCATTCTCTCTTATCTAACGGGGGTTGACATCCGTGAAAGGAAGGTAACACTTCCTGTAACCGACTTTGTTGGGTAGCCCCCATATACCATCTAATCAATTCTCTCTTAGTTTCCTCTATTTCGCAGGTCTATCCAAATTGCAGAAGAGATTAGTCACTTTTAGCGCCAGTATCTTCCATATCACACCCAATGTACCTTAAACCCTCCATCATTCGAGGTTGTTTGATTTATTTTTTATCTAGCTCACTAATCTTGACAGAGACAAAGAAATTTTGATCAACACCCATAATATATATACATGAAACATATATAGCCATCATCACAATGAAAGGCTCTAGCATGATGATGTGATGCCGGTAGAGCCACATCACCTGATAGTCCATGGTAAGTCCATTAATTCTGGCATGAATGTCCATTTACATTGGTAATATGACACACCATTTAATAATAATTTGAAACTTGTTTGGCCCAAAATAATTTCATGAATGAAATCTATCGAGCCAGTTTGGAAAGGTAACGAGGAAAGCCATCAAACCAGTTTGGAAAGCCATTTCACTAGTGTAGACGACCATTGGAGCAACAGACGAAGGGCAAAGGAAAAAATCATGCCACAACATGAGGTAGGGCTTTGTTTCTGTAATGTCCACTTCCCTTAAACATGGATTATCTAGGTCTTCCTCTCCCTCCATATTATAGTTGCATCCTATGACTCTTGGTATACATCAAATTGGCATGGGGTGCCAACCTTATGACTCGAATAATATGAATATGACATGACCTATTGGTATAGTATTGTTTTGATAAATGCATGGTTGATGTTGCAAGATGGTGAATTGTATATATTCTGATTTGGATTGCAAGTATGAACTAGAATTGTAGTTGTTATATCATGGGAACATGGTAAAATTGGAAATAATTGATTTTAGACTTGTGGAAACTTATTGGAAAAAGTTAATTATTAGAATTTGGTACGTGTATGTATTTTATTGGCATGAAAGATGAATTGTGAATAGCAAGTAAATGGATAATTGATGCAAGTAATATTAGTTTGTGTGTTCTATTGAAAATGTATAATCTTGAAATCTTGGTGAACTTATTTGATGTTGAGAAATTGATCTTGAAAATTATATATGAATTATGTAGAAATTGTTTTATATGTGTGTGTGCGCACGCGCTTGTGCAATGGTTAGAATTTACTTTCTGTGATGCCCACAAATTTGACACACAAATACAACAGTAAAAATACCGAAATAATTTTTTTTTACTTACATTGCTTGATACATGACAACACAAGGGATTGCTTAGGAAAATGCATAACACATAAGATGTTTGCACAAACATTATCCCACATAGATAACATGAAAAATACATGATGCACATCAAGGGCACCTTTCCCAAAATGACAAAGCACAATATAATAATTCAACTACAATATAACTCCCATATAGGCACCATCCATGACACAACACTTTCCCAGTTTACATATTTATTACCTTCATATTTTGTTATTAGACTTAATTATTTGAAAATCACTTATCATGCAGTCCTTCATTTATCTTTAAACTAGACCACGTTATCTTTATTTTACTTGACATTTCACTGGTAATGATTCCCTCTAATTTTTCTTATTTCCTTTATCACAATAGAATGATGTAGTTGATTGTTGATAGGAACATATGTGCCCACATGAGGATACTGGTGTTTTTTCTAAGGATTTGTTTTCTAATTTGCATGTTGTTTGGTTTTGAAATTTATCTCAGATGCAACAAGGAAGGTTCGCATGAAACAAAGGAAGTTTATTAGTTCAAGAGTAAAAAGATTATGTGTTCCTTTCATGATAGCATTTAAGCATTAGACTGACATTATGTTGCTTTAAGTTATTACAACTAACCATACATTTTAACTACTTCCCTTATATACTTAGTTTGCAATGATCATGATACGTAGTAGAGGATTTGCCTCAAGTCAAAAGGGTCAAACCTCAAATTTCTTTTTTTTCTTAAATTTAATCATTTAATAATATTATTGAAAATAGTGTTGAGGGGTGTGGTGATTATAATTGTCCCTTACGTATCACATGTTTCCCCATTTACTAGGTTAAAAGATCACTATGGAGACATTATTTTACTTTTTTATTTGTTATAAAAATCATCTTCGTCATCTTAGAATGTTGACATCATTAAAGCATATGTGACATTTAATAACAGTTCCAAAATATCCTCTCATGTTCATGTAACCCTTACATCATTACGTTGACCCCATGATGACTTTTTTTAGGTCAACTATGGTTCATATACTATTTGTCCTTTACTTTATCACTAAAATCCTAAGGAGTATGATTTCACAATTAACCAAGTTTGGATTATTCCTAGGAAATTTAAGTATTAGATGTGTATTACAAGGTGATATGTGTTGGTCCGAAAATATGTCAGGTGGATAGATCTATGGATAGACGAGCCAATAGTGTGCAAGCCATAGCCCCTCTTTGAGTCAGCAAAGTGAAACTAGTTTATTGCTATTCTACCAGCAGGAATCTGTGCAAGTCTCACAATATTCTACCTTCAGGGGGTTGGGATCTCATCCCAGTAGAGGTATTTCCAACTGTGAAAAGGAGGGAAAGAAACAAGGTGGGGAGATAGAATAGATTTGAAGGGAGAAAAGAAATGAATTCCAAAGCAGAAAGGTCAGAGGGTCTATGTTTTAGGCTGGTAGTAAACAGAGCCGAACCTACTCGCATAGACGAACAAAGCAATACTGATGAATAAATGACAAAAGGTAGAGATAGATTTAACAGAAGAAACACATAAATCTGACATAAGAAAGATTTAAAATGCTCATAACACACATATTCAGCAAAAAGTCTTAATATTTGTATTAATGTTTTCTTCTGTTACAAAAGCTCAAAGTCTTTTCTTCTTACTTCTATTTTTCATCTAAAAAGTATCCACCACTTGAATACAACAAGTATCCAAGTATATATAGAAGAAGGAGAAGAGAGAAGGCAAAAAGCAACCAACAACTAATTACAAAATATCTAAAAGTCAATGTTGACTTTGGACAACTTGGTGGATGACAACATCCCATGGTGCAACATGGATGAGGTCATCGTTTGTACCAACATACTCTTAGATATTTATAAAAAAGGAAGCCAAGAAGAAGAAATTTATTCGTCGTTGTCTCGCGGCTGGAAGGGGGTATCTTGCTTCTGCTGCTCCTTGAGAGAGGTGATGTGGAACTGGGTCCGATATTCCATGAATTTACTGATCATGGGCTGAAATTGATCCTGGGCAGGACCCTTTGTATGATCGCTGATGACCTCACAAGTCTCCCGCTCATCTCTGAGTTTTTCAGGGAGCTTGAAATATTCATTTCCTGCCTCCATCAAGAAACCCACAAAATCACGACAAGACATAAGGTTGTTGATGCATTCGGTGTCGAAAGTGGCTTCTGGCCCTAACCCTTGTGAGACGATCTCCTTAAAGATCCGGATAGTTTCATCTGCCTTCCTCAAGGTAAAAGGAGTAAGCAAGCCTGGAGACATTCTCAGAACAATTTGTTCCATTTGATGCATTGCATATAGGGCTTCCTCCTTGACTTTGTCAATCTTTTCCAAGACGAACTCCATCTGATCGACCCAGTAATCTAACGTAGCAAGGATCCTGCTGGGTACTCTGGGGTGATCAAAAATGCCAAATTTTACCAAATCGTCAACTGAGCAGTCGAGCATTTTCTGGAACGTCTCGTGTTGCAACCTTGCATGGTCTAACTCTTCGGAGATAGGTCCTACGATCGCCTAGAGATCTTTGTTCACCCGACTGATATTCTAATACAATTTGGTGAACTTGACTATTACCTCCTCGCTGTCTTTGAGGATTTGATCTCTCCAGGTGGAAACTGCCATACCTTGTTCATCAATTTTGGCATACTCGTTTATCTTATCCTGGCTTAGGACCTCAAGAGTTTCAGTGGCAGTTGTAGGAGGTGCACTGCCCATTTTGTGCAGGGCGTGGAGAAGGTGTTTGTTTTGTTCTTTTAGTAACCTCTTCTCCTCCTTTGCTTCTTGAATTTTCTTGCAAAGGGCATCCACCACAGATAGGGCCTCCCATTGAAGACTTTTAGAAGACGTTCCCATTATGACTTGGGTCACTGTATAATCTGTCAGAGACATATCCATTTTATCCTTTGAAGGATTGAGATATGTGATCTCCATTACTCTTTCTCCTGATGCACTCTGAGAGAAGTGGGTTATAGGCTTTTTCTTCTTAGCCCCCTTTGCTGGGATGACGGAGAAGTCCATCGGTGCGATAAGGACTTTCCTTTTTTGCTGGCTCAGATGCTGGGAGATCCATGCTAGACTTAAGGGAACGGGACCAGAGGCAGAAGAGGGAGCAGATGCAGTGGATGAGGGGAAATGGGTAGAGACACTTGGTGGTGGCATCGAGAGGGAGGCCGAGAAAGTGCTCATGGGAGGAAGGGATACTACAGGGGTGGAAGACACAGGAATGGAAGGGAGCTGAGAGATGAGAGAAGAAATGGTGGGGGACAGCTCCGTGAGAGAAGAGAAGATGGATGACGAGGAAGGGGGAACAGTAGAAGATGGGGGGGAGGACACGACCAAAGGAATGGTCGCTTGGGTCACGTGAGGAGGAGAAGGAATAGGAGGGACCTCAGCAGTTGTAGTAGTGGCGACACCCTGAGTGGATGTGCCCGTCAGAACACCCTCCATCGCTTCTTTCTCCGAGGATGCCAGAGTTACAACCTATTCTTGTGCGGCGGAAGGAGGGCTCTCAGGAGCTTCTTCTTGAGTAGAGCTTGATTCACCCTCTTTATCCTTGCCTTTTCCCTTTGGCAGATGCTTCAGCCTGACAGGTGCACTGCCCAAAGGGGACGTGGTAAAATCTACTCCAAGGTAGATAAGGCCATTCATTCTGCACCAGTGTTCTGTCCTCCGCAATGTCTCCTTGACCCTTTCTTCAATGGTATGGGGCACTTTTGTTCTATCGATTGCAGCAAACGGCCAGTTGTCCCCATCCATGTCAAGATACACCTGATCAACTTTCTGATCGGTAGTTTGATAACCTTTTGGAACAATGGCCATGCCATACTGAATAATCTCTACCAGGGCCAGGCAAGAGTGATCCTTCCTTCTAAGTTTGACCTCATGATATAGGTCGATATAGATGTCCTTGATCTGTGGAATGTGGATAGGATCGAGTTTTTTCTTGGGAAGGCAATTCCTTGGATCGAAGGTGGGCCTTGTCGGGAAGTTGTGCTTTAGATTGAGCAGTTCTAGCTCTGCAAACAGCTCTCGGGCCATGGTGTGAGAAGTACAGGTATATTTGCCCACTGTGAGGGGGAAAGGAGTTCCACCCTTCTTCCTCTTCAAACACTTCTCATGGTAGGTTATGAGCTGTCTAGACAGCTCTAGTAGGATCAACTTGGGGCCAGCATATCTTGGTAATTTGGTGGGCTCCCCCAAGAAGTTGGCCGCTCTGAGATAGGTGAAGGTGGGGAATTGGGTAAACAGTGCTCCCCACTTCTCAGTCGTGGTGACTATGCTCTTAGTTGTTCGACCATGAGTCATATTTGGCCTCAGAAGGCAGAAGATGTCATAAAAGAAAGCATCATTGATCTTAGTAAACTGTGAGATGTTGTTCTCCAGCTTCATCTCTGGGTAGTATTCATATATCTTTACTTGAGGCCAAACCCTGCATCGGCTCAATGCTGGATAATCCCTCTCCGAGGCTGCAGCGTAGACTACGTATGAGTTCATGTAGAACCTCCCCGTTGTGGTGAGTTGTTGGAGCTACTCGGATATGGTGTTACATATGATCTCTGCCCACTCAAAGCGTTGATCTGGCACATTCTTGTTCATAGTTTCAAGGTACCTAAGCATCCATTTATGAAAGTAATGGGCATCAGAAAGCCCAAAAACTCTACTTAGGAATGTGATGGTGTCACTCAATTCCTCAGAGAAGTCACTGCAGTGAATAACCTGTGGCCATCTAGTTATCACCTTCTTATTTTTCAAGTACACTTTGTTCATCAGCTACATGCACTTGTCTTCATTTTCCTCCCATGCCTTGGTGCAGTCCTCTTGGCTTACAGCCATAAAGTGTCGGTGGTGAGGGATGCCTAGCATGATTTTGAAGTGCCGGGCAGTGAGGTTGATTATGACCTCGCCCTTTTCATTTTTAAAACACCTGGTGTCTTTGTTGTAACAACAGGCCACCACCATCATAAATTCGTTGTTTACTACACTGACAGGGATCCCCTCAGCAAAATGCAATCCACTATCCATCAGCTTGTCCATCCAAGGACTTCCTGTGACTCTCCTGGTTCTGGCCCAGAAATCCTCCATGTCAATGTGACCGATTTCGGAGTCTCTAATGTCCAGGTCACATTCTGCCTGGGACTCAGGCATTCTGACCCTCTGATATTTATACTTCATCTCTTCCTCTGTAAGCTTAGCCTTACCCTTTGACTTGGTTGGCCTCTTTCTTGATGTAGACATATGTGGCTCTGAGTTCAGTTGCTGATCTACAAGAAGAAGGAGCGAAGTCCAACGCAAAAGAGTCATATTAGCTGTCAGATCTTCCACTAAAGCTTTTTCAAAGCAAGGAGTTAGTGATTTTAAGGCTCCTGGGCGCAGGGCATAGGAACACTACAGGTTGCAGAGTTAATAGAATGGCGCACTGAATTAGAGTGTTACAAGGAACAAATCAGTGCCAAAGGGCGCAGGGCACAAGGATTTTGCATATGACATTATTGTTCTTGTAAGCGGGGATGCGCCTCTGCCGTTTATGCAGTTTTACGTTGGGCGCAAATAATTTTGGTGTTGCATGGGGGCAGGGTGTGCCAATGGCGCATGTAATTTGTGTGTAACATGAAAATTTGGTGCGCCGAAGGGCACCAGATCAATGTGTGTAACACCAAAATCATATGCACACAGGGGGACTTTGGCATGGCGCAGGGATTGCTTGCATGGCACTATGTGTTGTTGTAAGGATGATTGCACCTGCGTCAAAGGTCTAGTTTTTTTTTATTTACACAAGAAGGGCACGTGTTGCAAGTAGAAACAGTGTGCCTTTGGCGCAACTGTGTTTTGTGCAGTAGGAGTGGTGATTACGCCAAGGGAGAAACGCAGCCCGGAAACAAATTTTAGGTCCTTGACTCTTTAGTCCGTGATTTTCAGGTTTTCTTGACATATTTTGACAGTGGGAGGAACACAGCAAAGAGGTCTAGATCCATTTTTAGGCAGAGCCCTCTTGGACAGCAGATCTGGAAAGAGGGTGCAAACAGCTCGGGAAGAGAGATTTGCAAGAACAGTAGGGGGGGGATTTTAAGCCTTAGATACAATTATTCAACCTCACAAACAACCAGCAACAAAAAACATAAGAGGGATGAGGACCACTTACCTTGAAATATATAGAAAGTGAGAGACGAAGCAGGGTCCACGAACGCGATACGAGGAGGACGGGCGTGCTGACAGGTGCAGAGGAATAAATTTTATCACGTGTTTTTAATTGTGAAAGTGACAGGGCGGGTGCGCCTATATATAGTCAAAGGTGCAATAAATGCGCCAACCACTTCTTCAAGGGGTGCACCAAAACATGTGTTGACACGTAAAACTTTGCGCCCTATGGCACGGATAAACGTGTGTCAGCACGGAAATATTTGTGGCCTTGGCACAAATTTACTGCTGTCAACACTTCATTTTGAGTGCCTTGGTGCACCAAAACACGGCGCAATAATTTAGTTGTTAACATGAAGGCACGTGCGCCTTGGCGCATGCAAGAAGGGTGCATCACGAGAAGGTGCAACAATTGATGTGTCAACACATCAAAGGGTGCGCCAAAAGAAATGAAGGGGGCGCAAATTTAGTCTGTGTTACACAGATAAAAGGTGCGCCCAGCCAAAAAAGACCAAAATGACTAAGTTCGGAGAACTAGATTTCCCGAAAAGGGTTTTTATGACATTCCGAACATTGAGGGGCCTCTGATGAGGGACCAAGACAAAATTGGTATGGTTACCTGTCAAATTTATAGGATAACAATATGTAATTATAATGTTATACACCCTATGATCCTCTAGTGTCTACCTTTCTCACTAGAAAAATTATACTAATGTGTAATTGATCATAATTCTCATAAGAGGTCCACTTTTGACTAATTTCCATTATCACCTAAAAGGGGCCTACACCATACCAAAAGGAAAAACTAGATAAAACAATTATGTCTACCTCGCAGCTTATGCACAACTAGAGGGACTCCTGCCAAGATAACACCCCTTTTTGTGAAGAGACAGGTTTTCAAAATCAAAGGTTTCATGCATAGGTATCTTACGATGTGGGTTCCACTCATGGTTAAAACCCTCATTCACAAGTACATAATATGCTTAATGCTAAGTCCATGGAATAAATCATGAGTTTTAATTTACATTAGGTTCAACACCTTGTTAGGACCAAGTCTAGAGGTTTATACTAGATATGAGATTTGTAAGGCAAAACACAAGGGTACAACCCATCATCACGAGGTTCTATCAAAGCACGAAACCTGAGAGAAGAACTACTAGTTGGTAAACACTAACACCCATACTTAAGATGGTCATGGTCAGAGTGAGGATCACTCAATATGGAAGAAATCTCATGTTACTCTCAACTATCTAGTGTCAAGGCTCGCCTACTAGTCATGCAATAATTGAGGGAGGATGGGTTGTACCCTTATGTTTCACATTACAAATCTTGTGTCTAGTATAAACCTCTAGACTGGTCCTAACGAGGTGTTGAACCTAATGTAAATTAAAACTCATGATTTATTCCATGGACTTAGCGTTAAGCATGTCATGTACCTGTGAATGAGGGTTTGAACCATGAGTGGAACCCACGTCGTATGATATGTATGCATGAAACATTTGATTTTGATAACATGTCTCTTCACAAATAGGGGTGTTATCTTGGCAGGAGTCTCGCACGTTGTGCATAAGCTGCGAGGTAGGCATAATTGTTTTATCTAGTTTTTCCTTTTGGTATGGTGTAGGCCTCTTTTAGGTGATAATGAAAATTAGTCAAAAGTGGACCTCTTATGAGAATTAGGGTCAATTACATAGTAGTTTAATTTGTCCAGTGAGAAAGGTAGACATTAGAGGACCATAGGGTGTATAACATTATAATTGCATATCACCTTGTAATACGCATCTAATACTTAAATTTCTCAGGAATAATCCAAACTTGGTTAAGTGTGAAATCATACTCCTTAGGATCTTAGTGATTAAGTAAAGGACAAATAGTATATGAACCATAGTTGACCTAAAAAAAAGTCATCATGAGGTCAATGTAATGATGTAAGGGTTATAGGAACACGAGAGAATATTTTGGAACTGTTATTAAATGTCACATACACTTGAATGATGTCAACATTCTAAGACGACTAAGATGATTTTTATAACAAATAAAAAAGTAAAGTAATGTCTCCTTAGTGATCTTTTAACCCAGTAAATGGGGAAACATGTGATCCATAAGGGATGAACATAATCACCACACCCCTCAACGTAGTTTTCAACAATATTATTAAATTATTAAAATTAATAAAAATATATAAATTTGAGGATTGACAATTTTGACTCAAGTGAGATCCTCTACTACGTATTATAATTATCATTGCAAACTAAGTATCTAAGTGAAGTAGTTAGAATGTACAGTTAGTTGTAATAACTTAAAGCAAAATAGTGTCACTCTAGTGCTTAAATGTTATTATGAAAGGAACATGTAGTCTATTTACTCTTGAATTAATAAACTTCATTTGTTTCATGTGAACCTTCCTTGTTGCAATTGAGAGAAATTACAAAACCAAACAACATGCAACTTAGAAAACAATTCTTTAGAACAAACACCAATAGCCTCATGTGGGCACATATGTTCCTATCAACAATCAGGCTACATCATTCTATTGCGATAAAGGAAACAAGCAAAATTAGAGGGAATCATTACTAGTGAAATGTCAAGTAAAATAAAGATAACATGGTTTAGTTTAAATATGAATGAAGGATTGCATGATTTTCAAATAATTAAGGTCAATAACGAAATATGAAGGTAATAAATATTTAAATCGGGAAAGTGTTGTGCCATGGATGGTGCCTATACGGGAGTTATATTGAAGTTGAATTATTATGTTGTGCTTTGTCATTTAGGGAAAGATGGACTTGATGTTCATCATGTATTTTTCATGTTATCTATGTGGGATAATTTTTGTGCAAGCATATCATGTGTTATGTGTTGTCCTAAGCAATCTCTTGTGATGTCGTGTATCAAGCAATGTAAGTCACAAAAAAATTATTCTGGTATTTTTACTATTATCTTTGTGTGTCAAATTTGTAGGCGTCACATATGGTATTAGAGCGGAGATTCATACTCTTGATTCTATGGGACAAATTGGAGTTGTGATGGTTATGCATGGTGGTGGAGGAGATGAGAAGTGTAATGTGATAATATTGTTGTGATGTGACAACTTGTAACTGTGATCATGTGAATGTATTTGTTGTGTTTCCACTTGGTATGCATTATCTGTATTGTCGATGTGTATGGTGATGAGAATTTTCTCTCTTATGGATTAAGCGTGCATTACCCGTATGTTACCACCTTGTTAGGTGAAAAATAATGTTAATGTGAATGGTGAAAGTGTGATGGTGTTTCATCATCTTATGATGTGTATTTGTATCGATGTGTTGCGTACCAAAGGGTGGTTCCTGATATTTTGTATCATGATGTGTTGTTCCCAACATATATTAATGTATCATGATGTATGACATGATAGTTGTTTTGTAATTGTGTATATGTATTGGCATTAATCACTATATTCTTTATATCTATGTATTTATGTGTTATGTGTTGTCCTAAGCAATCCATTGTGTTGTCATGTATCAAGAAATGTAAGTCAAAAAAAAATTGACATTTTTACTATTGTATTTGTGTGTCAAATTTGTGGGCGTCACACCTTCATATATCGTTTTGCGAAGGTATGATGTATTTGTTGAGTGTGTAGATGACAAACAAGTGTTTGGGAGATTTAGTACAAAAATAAAAACAAACAAAAGAGGATGAAGGGGGACTAACTCACACAGAGCTCATTGGCCAACAATGGCTCACTTGGGCTCTAAAAATTAGTTGGGGGATGTAATTGTGTAAAGTGATTGTAGTTTTGTAATGTTATTTATTCCTTGATTTTTTTCCCTTTTAATCTAACCTTTAGATTGACTATTTTTCTTATCTTGATAATTTAATTTAATTAGATTGTAAAATAGATTTGTTAAATTGATCCTTTTTCTATTTTTGAGATGTTTGGGCTCATGTTTTGAAGTTTGAAGTTTTTCATTTTTGGTAATTTTGAATTTGGTCTTTGAGGGCAATTTTGGAAGGTGTGTAGGACAAGTAAACCTTGTCCCACACTCTAAAAACTCCCCATACACCTACCCCTAGGGTAGGTGTACCTTTTTATGACACTTTGACCATTATTAAACTCTTTTGCACATCATTTATTTCCTACAATATTTCTCTCTTTTTAAAATGAGATTTTCTAAGTAATTTTCTTACCTTTTTAGCTTTTTGGATTTGGGATTAATAATGATGATTTGATGAAGTGACATTTTGGGTTGCTCGAAAATAAAATTTTGTGGATGTGCACCATTTATTTTATTTTCCAATTTTCTTTATTTATTTTTATTAAAGAATTTTTGAAAATGGTTTGAGTGTGGGTTAAGTCATGTTAAAGGTGCAGTAATTGTTTTGTAAGGGAGACCCATGTGATGTGTGAGAGCTTTCTTATCATGCATGCTTGGAGATTGGGGTTATTTTTGGGGTTGGAGCATGCAATATGGCATGATCCTATGAGATCTTTCACCTTGATTTTTTTCTATAAATTGGAGTCATTTGTCTTGTTTTGAGGGAGTTAAATTGGTCTTAGGGAGGTGTTATCACTTCGAGGATTGCTTGGAGGGCTTGTGGGATTGTTGGAGTGCCTGGGAATGCTTTCTTCAAGATCATTTTGGGAAAAATAATTATTAAGTATGTCTAACCCATTTGATTTCTCTATTTGTAATGTAATTTCTACTCCTTAAACTTATTTGGGAATCATGGTTTTTATTACTCACTTGAGTACGTGCTAGTTTGTTGAATAAGTGTTGCGTATAAGCTTGCATGGTTTCACTGTGGGCATGCAAGTGGTGTTGTGTGTAGGGGGATGTGTTTTACTACTAAAGGGATAAGTAGTGTTTCGAAGTGAGGGACATATTCCCTCTTTAGGTCTTGTTTTGGAGGAACAAAGGGGAAGGACAGGTAGTCCTAGTGGAGCTATAAGTGGATGTGGTCATGGGAGGTATAAGTGTGGATCCTTTTTTTTTAATTTTTGCGGAGGGACCAAGGACTAGCTACACTCTCCTAGTGGAATGATAAGTGGTATATGGTGGTATATTCCTTCCCCATTTCAAACTATAGATGGTTTTATCTTGTGTATTGACTTCTTTTTTTGGTTGACATACTTGGTTGTTTGTCGCTTTTGTTTACTTGGTTATTGTGAACTTGGTTTGCTTGGTTGAGTGTTTTTTACGTGTGGGATTCAAACTGAAGCTCGTTTGTTGGTCCTTGATCCCTTCATGAGTTAGGGAACTTGTGAGGCAATGGGGATGATATCTTTCCCCCATTACATGGCTGAGTGGCAAGTGTCATCGGATTCCTCCTTTTATTTGATATGGAATTGTTGTGAAGAAGTGTTTTGAAGTAGAATGAAGTTGTGAATAGAAGTTGATATTGGTTTTCATGCGACTTACGCCCTTGAGCCATTTGCAAATCTTGTAGAGTGTTTTCCAAGTTTGTTACTATGAATGCTTGTGAGCATTGTAAAGCAAGTGGGAAAATTATGTTTTACAATGTGGCATTTGATGAACAAAATTTGTGTCGAAAGTTGTACTTGTATGGTTAATAAAACGATGTGAAGTTTCCTTTTCAATTCTCTCTATTTTTCTTGATTTAATGTTATTGATATAAGTGTATGACATTGCATTGAAAGGAAGTAAAAGAGTTATTGTTGCATTCTTGGTGTTGAAAGTTGTAATGTGAATAGAAAATGAAAATGTTTTTTACTTTTGGGAAGAAATGAATTTTGTTGTTTGGAAAAGCTTTTGTTTCGGCGAATGAAGTAAATTCAATGTCTATTATACATTTCCATTTTCTTAGTCAAAATGGTATGATGAATACACTTTCCTTCTTACAAAAACTCTTAGTGTAATATAAAATAAATTAAAATTAAAATTAAAAAAAAACCGTTTATAGGACCCACATTCCCTTCAAGTTGGTTTATAACTTGTTCTTGCAAAGGTGCTTCAAAGTGGCATTTTTCCCATTTAGTTAACTTTTCTAGGAGTATATTTGTACAAGCTTGATTTGTGTTTTTAAAGCTCTTACCAACTTGGAAAAATGAATTCCCTTTATGTTACTAAGGTTGAGATTCAAACAATAATTATAAAAATTAAGTGTTACAAGGTATCTATCTATCGTAAACTTGATTTTAACACATCCTCTCTTGAATAAGAACTTGTGGTGTTGTTAACCCCTAGTCAATTAGTAGGGCCATATACCATGTATAAATATGTGAATGACTTGTGAACCAAAGTTATAATAACGTGATACATATGAGTTTGTTGAGTTAAGGAATCCATTTTAAAACTATGCAACTATATAATATAATATACTTATACTAACTAAGATGACTATAAAATATACTATATAGGTATACGTTACATATACTCACATATAGAGATAATTACAAACATTCTAGAATAATACTAATATAGATTGAAATATTGTATAACTCTTGTAATAGAATGAAATAAGGAAATATAATTTATATGTATATAAATTTATATGATTAAAAAAAATTATGCATACATAGAGACACATATACACTAACAAAGAAATATACTATATACGGAATATATTAAGAAATAAAATAAATAATCTAATTTAATTATTTACCTTATAAAGTAAGTAATTATATATATATATATATATATATATATATATATATATATATATATATATATATATGTTTTTTAAAAAAAAATCATTTTGTCTTTTTCCAAATTTGTTATATATATATTTTGTTTTTATTCCTTTTTGTGTATATATATATTATTTTATATATAATTACTTACTTTATAAGGTAAAATAATTAAATTAGATTATTTATTTTATTATTATTTTATTTCTTAATATATTCCGTATATAGTATATTTCTTTGTTAGTGTTTATGTGATATATACTCATGGCCTGCACACATCGTGACCCTGATATGTATGGTAAGGAGGGGTGGGCGGCCATGGCCAACCCACCCCAACATAATATAATGTATGGTGGGGTGGGTCAGCCATTGTTTCCCACCCCCAAACCCGCATTTCAATGTGTGTGTGTGTGTGTTCGATTTTCTCATGGCCGCCTGATTTAAAAACTAATAATAATAAATATTAAATATCTATAAAAATAAATAATATTGTTTGAAAGTGTTTATTCATTTTCCATTAGTTGTGGAGCCTTCATTAAACCTACAAAAAAAGAAGGGAGAAGAAAAAAATGGGAAGCAACAAGAAATAAGAGTGAAAACGAGAAGGAAAAGTTAGATAACAAGATAAGGAAGAAAACTAGGGTTTTCTCTTGCCCTAGATCTTAGGGTGGAGATTGGCCAAATCTAAGGGATGATATTTCATCCTCCCGCTCCATTTGGGTCAAGTTGACCAAGTGATTTTATAGGTGTTCTCATTTATAAATGTGACTTTAAATCTCTAATATTGCAATAGGCCCCAACTAATAACTTATGGTATAATACTACTAATTGTTTGATAAGTTTAAATCTTGAGATAAAATAACCCTCATTCAATATAGATGTTAGCTTTTATATATTTGAGTTTTCTAATTATTCTTATGATCTTAGGTTCTAAAATATAATGAACAAACGAATATCATTAAGTTGTAGTGTCAATAGTTTATAGTCTAAGCTAATATTTGATTAACTTGAATTCATTAGTTTAAAATAACCCTTTAATGAGAAATTGACTAACCCCTTGAACATGTGTGTGTATGCAAGGTCCCCTTACATGTTGATATCCTTTTCCTTGCACACTTACCTTTTGTGCATTGGCCTGTATTTGTTCTCTATTCTCACGCACCCTCTTGAGCACGGTCTTCAACCTCCACACGTGGCTAGTACATAGCCATTTTCTTCAATTAACACCGCCTCCAGCTCTGCTCCTGATATAGATCCCCCAATCACCTTGAAATCTCATCGTAAGGTCTCTCGCTCACGACAGTATCTATCTTTGTCTACCCTTTCCTAGGTAAGACCCCCTTACATAGTCATGAACTACTAACTCAACCCATCTCTCTTAGTCATAACAGAATCATGAGTAGTTATAGCACTGTCACGCTCAACAATCAAAGTGGCCCGCTCAACCAATCATGCGGCACTCTCCACCTCTAGACTCACAATGGCCTCCTCTAGCATAATTGCTCCATCAATACCACCCTCCCTCTCCCCCCAACACCATCCTCTTGTGGAGCCTCTACACCTACTCGCACTTTCTGCTCAAACCCATCCACCTGACCCTACCACCATGTAACATATGCCTCGGTGACTCCTACATCATCCACACCTACCATCGCCCCTTGTACATCTATCCTAACCCCTACTCCCTTCTCTCTGCCATCTGAACTTACTCCCATACTATTGGCAGTGTCACGTCTATATCCACATCATCATGCATGTAAGCCATAGCTACCTCAGACATATCTTGTATCAACCCAAATTGTCACATGATGCGACTAAATCTAATCAACTCTCAATGGTTGGCTCGTTGAC
Source organism: Taxus chinensis (assembly GCA_019776745.2). Taxonomy (NCBI): domain Eukaryota; kingdom Viridiplantae; phylum Streptophyta; class Pinopsida; order Cupressales; family Taxaceae; genus Taxus; species Taxus chinensis. Next base: position 775,267,256 of record CM034152.1, read on the forward strand.
CTCGCACCCAAATCTCCTGTTGAGTCACCCTCAGCTCCCCCTCTACTTCCGGCCACATTGGGAAATCAGTGTACGACCTCCACACTACATCCCCAGCCTGTAATCCTACTAGGAACTATTTGTAATGATCATCACCCCTCAATGATCATCACCCCTCACAGGCCCTATCGCTACAAAATCATATCTCCATCTCATGAAGCCAACAAGATAGTATAAAGTAACCCATAAGGCCCATGGAACTCCACTCGATCAAGCCACTTTTACGTGATCATGTGCCCAACACTCCAACAAAAAAGTAACATTGACCCCAAACCTCCTCTCTGTCCTCCAGGCCCATAACTCCCTATATACCTAACCTAGTAAGGTAGGGGCCCAAGCAAATATTATCTTATGCTCCAGTATCCCCCACCCCTCCCGTCAACATCCAAGAAAATCTACCACCCACTGAATCTGGTAGGGAATAATAGCTAATACCAATCATCATCATGGTCATGAGGGCCCAGCCCTCCTCATCATCACTATAAAATGAAGCATATACAAAACCCCTAGATGAGTATACTAGGAATCTTTCATGTAAAAAATCTACAAGTTTTGAGCATAGTCTTTTGCAAGTTTATTACAACTCTCTAGTGACCCATCAATGCAGAGCTTCATTGTCTATTTTGGTGCATCAACATCATCATCACACACATTTGGAATTGTCACATATCACAATATATACCTATGAATGTGTTCATCTGTATCAATAATCTCTAAAGAACCATATTTAGAAGTCTATAAAATGTAGACATATAACTTGTGTCATTTACAAAAATTTCAGTCATTAGAAATGACCTACTTAAAGTCTATATGGTATAATTTATGGTTTCCCCTAAATATGTGACATCCACATTTTGTTCTTGAATTTGTTTAATCAACTTGTTTAGTTCACACAATACATTTGTAAGCATATGTAAGAAAAATTGTATTGAAAAAGTCATAGCATTATCATGCCATGAGTCTCTCTTCTCATTTTTCCACAAGTCAACAATGGAGACATCAACACAATAAGTCTTTCAATAACATATCCTCTTGACATCTATTTAACTCCATAAATCTGAAGAGCTTAAAGTATTTTGAGTTTCATGAGTTCCTAAAGAGCAATAAGTTCATCTTATATTTTAGTAGAATTTTGGACCCAATAATATACCTTATTTGTCAATAAAATGAATGATAAACATATCGTTCCAAGCCACAAAGAACTCAGATGCTAATAAAACATCACACTCAATAAATTGAAAGCAATTCATCATAATAACTTTACAAAATTATCATATATTATTATGGAACTCTCTGCAGTACATACACTCAATAAATTGAAAGTAATTCACTATAATAACTTTACAAAAACATTTGAAAATAAATGAACATCAATATCATATATTAATATGTCACTCTATGCAGTACAATGAGAACGAGCCTTGTTATATAGACAAGGAAGATCAATCTAAGAACTAGTCAAAGTCATAGAACAAGCCATAAATCAAGGAAAGAATTAGTCAAAACCATAGATCAAGGAAAGAACTATACCTAACAAGTAAATAATATCCTCCTAATATCTAAATAAGATAAAATAAATATCCACGCATAAGTGGGTGAGGATAAATAAAAGAAAAGGTAAATAAATTACCTAGGTGAACATCAGCTGAGGTAAACAACCTACTTTAATAGCCAACTTCTCAACAAACAACAATTTAAGTAATTTTTTAGCATCTAATACAACAAAAACCTAGTGATGAGCAATGCAATGAATACCTATACAATTGTGTACATATTTATTAAAAGAGTAACAATTCAATTTTCACTCCCCGCCATTGATGAAGAACCATCTGTAAAAAGCACATATTGCATCATATAGTTTTGTCCCTCTTCCATCACACATATTTATGAGCTTCAAGAATTGTGAAATAGGTGGCCCCAATCATTTTGAGTCTTAAAAAGTAGCATAAACTACAAGGTGTTTCTCTAGGTTTCGATCAGTGCTTTCATCCAACATCAAAAAAAACAATGGAGTGTCTAACATTTGTACACTTTATCTCTCTTCGAGACACTTAGATATAGAAAAACAGAAATCATTTACAGCCATATGATTTACAGTCCTTTTCTTCAGCATGTTTGATATTTCCAAGTACATTTCAAGAGAGAAAAGGGACTTATAGTTTTAGATATGAAAGTCTTCTTGCATGACCCAATAAACTAATTACATGGTTTTGATTATTCTTTCTTTATTGGTGTCATATATATTTGCAATGTGTTCTAGAATTAATTTTTCTTTCCCTTCATTTCCACATATCCATTTTGCTTGTGAAATTTTGTGGTTATTTGAATTGGCATAAGTAATTATTGCATCATGTTGCAAATTAGTACAACTAGTTCCAGTTCCTCATGGTCTAACAAACTTGTGCCCTTCACAATATATCCATTTCTTGATTGTTTTCCCTTAATGCATTGCACACCTTAACCACTTACATTTCTCTTTATATTCATCTTTAAGGCCTTTTTTGCTTTAGTCATTTTTTTTGTTTTTAGTTGAGGCTTCTCCTCCTTCAAATTCCTCATCATACCATCAATATACCCTAATATATTTTAAGGTTTATTCAAATCAAATCATGTTACTCTTGTGATGAAATGTGTGATGTATTTGCCCATGCAAAAATATTTTGAATGAAGATTGTTCTTTTTGCTTTAAGACATTTTAACTTATATGGTACCTAGATACATTCTAAATAATAAAAAATAATTAGATATAAAATTTGATATTAACAACAATAACAATTATAATAATATTAACAACATGAATATAGATTTCCAATTGAACAAACAAAGAAAAATATCTAAATAGTTCTACAAGTTAAAGTAAATTAAAATATGTTGGATCGCTCTCTTTTTTTAGAAAATTGTGATCTAATGGTATAGTTTTTTTATGCCTTTAATCTCTAATGAAATATATGATTATTATCTTAAACTTAAGTTGTATTAGTTATGATTATATTCTCTTATCCATATTTTTTTATGTTTTCTCGAGAAAATTTAGAGGCTACGAATTAGGCTAAGTTTTTTAAATGTAGGTTATAAACAAGATATATTTTGTGAACTCACTTAAGTACTTCACAATTGAGTGAATGCATCAACAAAATGACAATAAAACTCGATTGTCCATCGAAACTATGGATTGGGATATGTGGTTGAAACTTGGCAAAAACTTACAAGAAGACCTGGTCTTCCAAGAAATACCCTATACAAGTCCTCAACAATAGGAATTTTTTATTAGAATCAATGTTTTAATTGTTTTCATGATACGTTTTGTGTGAAATATCAAAACCCATACAAGATTGAAAAGAGCTTAAAATACAATTCGGCGTGGAACACATGCTCTTAGTTATTTTCATAAACTAAGAATGTACATGATAACGAAAATTGGGGCAACGAAATTAATTATAACACAACTTCGTACCAGGTACGTTGTAAAATGGATAACAAACTGATGGAGGAATCAAAGAAAGGATTTTGTCAGATCTATGCATTAGAAGAAATTGATACATAAACGCCATATTTATCCTATCTGCATTCAACTTGGCGACTGAGCTCTATAAATTCTCAAGCTACCTGTATGATGTATCAGACCCCGGAATTGCATCACAAATTCAATCTTCCAAACTGTCCAACTCAACTAACACCCACACCAAATGCAGCGATGGTTTACAATGATAAGATATTAAATTAATTCATATCATTGAATTCAACATAACCTTCAATGTATTAATCTATTCCTCGTTGCAGTGACAGGTAGTGGGCATTGAATTGGACATGATTCTAATTTCCGTGGGTGAGATAAATAAATTTAAGTCCACGACTCCAAAATCATTACAAAATGGAAATATTTGATATTTAATGTAGATATCAACAGCGTAAATATTAGAAGTGTATAAAATATTATCAATGGATTTTATTCAGTCATATTTCAATGCACTCTGAAAGACAATCTTGCACGTTGATTTGGAGACGAGGCCGTGATGCTCTTCCCATGTTGTCATTGAAGACGAAATGCATTTAGTGAAGAATGAAAACAACGATGGTCAACCTACACCTTGATTAAATCTGTGAAAATATGGTTCATATGTTTTTAGCAAATCCCAATTACCTATATTAAATCACATTCTCCTTCTGTTATACTTCTTTAATTTATGTAAAATATGTCCATTCCCTTATATCCTCCTTAATGCCTATCAGCCTCTCACATACATCTATGGATGCAGTCTAAATTATTTATTGAATTTGAATTTGAATTTGAATGGAAACTACAATATTATTAACCTCTCTCTCAGCTTACCCCTTTGATTGTTCGTCCTTATATTCGTAAGAAAAGCCTAGCTTTTCTTATTGCCCCCCACAAATATTCCTTTTGAAAAACCAATTATAGATATTGAAAATGCCATAAAAGGCCTACCATTGCACTTAGCAGAAGAAACAAGGCAAAACTCCTCCACCCTACTCGATACACTTTGATTGTTTAATGAATTTGAATGAAATGGCAACTATAATGTTATTGACCTCCCATCTTACCCCTTTGATCATTTGTCCTTGTCTTCTTAGTAAAGGCTTACGTTTTTTTAATGCCCCTCACAAATATTCCTTTTGAAAAATTAATTGTAATATTAAAAATGTCATAAAAGGCTTACCATTGTACTTGGCAAAAGAAATAAGGCATAATTACTCCATGCTATTAAGACAAGTGAAACCCGTGATCAAATACCCGAATAAATATTCCTCACATCAACAAAAATGCATGAAACACAAAGATATTTTTTGTTAAAAGCTTACAAATAGAACACCTTTTCTTGCTTGCCTATATACAATCTAACTAAATATATGTCCATTCCCTTATATCCTCCTTAATGCCTATCAGCCTCTCACATACATCTATGGATGCAGTCTAAATTATTTATTGAATTTGAATTTGAATTTGAATGGAAACTACAATATTATTAACCTCTCTCTCAGCTTACCCCTTTGATTGTTCGTCCTTATATTCGTAAGAAAAGCCTAGCTTTTCTTATTGCCCCCACAAATATTCCTTTTGAAAAACCAATTATAGATATTGAAAATGCCATAAAAGGCCTACCATTGCACTTAGCAGAAGAAACAAGGCAAAACTCCTCCACCCTACTCGATACACTTTGATTGTTTAATGAATTTGAATGAAATGGCAACTATAATGTTATTGACCTCCCATCTTACCCCTTTGATCATTTGTCCTTGTCTTCTTAGTAAGGCTTACGTTTTTTTAATGCCCCTCACAAATATTCCTTTTGAAAAATTAATTGTAATATTAAAAATGTCATAAAAGGCTTACCATTGTACTTGGCAAAAGAAATAAGGCATAATTACTCCATGCTATTAAGACAAGTGAACCCGTGATCAAATACCCGAATAAATATTCCTCACATCAACAAAAATGCATGAAACACAAAGATATTTTTTGTTAAAAGCTTACAAATAGAACACCGTCGTGAACTTGAACGAAACAAACTATATTAACACAATGAGATCACCTTTTCTTGCTTGCCTATATACAATCTAACTAAATATATGTCCATTCCCTTATATCCTCCTTAATGCCTATCAGCCTCTCACATACATCTATGGATGCAGTCTAAATTATTTATTGAATTTGAATTTGAATTTGAATGGAAACTACAATATTATTAACCTCTCTCTCAGCTTACCCCTTTGATTGTTCGTCCTTATATTCGTAAGAAAAGCCTAGCTTTTCTTATTGCCCCCACAAATATTCCTTTTGAAAAACCAATTATAGATATTGAAAATGCCATAAAAGGCCTACCATTGCACTTAGCAGAAGAAACAAGGCAAAACTCCTCCACCCTACTCGATACACTTTGATTGTTTAATGAATTTAAATGAAATGGCAACTATAATGTTATTGACCTCCCATCTTACCCCTTTGATCATTTGTCCTTGTCTTCTTAGTAAAGGCTTACGTTTTTTTAATGCCCCTCACAAATATTCCTTTTGAAAAATTAATTGTAATATTAAAAATGTCATAAAAGGCTTACCATTGTACTTGGCAGAAGAAATAAGGCATGATTACTCCATGTTATTAAGACAAGTGAAACCCTTGATCAAATACCCGAATAAATATTCCTCACATCAACAAAAATGCATGAAAACAAAGATATTTTTTGTTAAAAGCTTACAAACAGAACACCATCGCGAACTTGAACGAAACAAACTATATTAACATGTTGAGATCACCTTTTCTTGCTTGCCTATATACAATCTAACTAAATATATAGCAAAAATGTTTGAACCTTTTGTGAGAAAGACGTCATTTTTCAAAGACTCCGCCAATTTTGTTGATAGACTAACAAATGCACGTAAAATGTGTGATGGAAAAGTCGAATAGGATCCTTCAAAAAAGTTAAACTTGATGGAGTGAAACATTGAAGGAGGAAGTAGGTGATGATGAAGGGGTTTGAGGGAGAAGACAAGAGGTGGGGAAAATGTTGGGGGAACCATTGCAAAACTTGTCTTTCTTACAACTAGGCACATATTAAGAACATGTCATTTTTGTCAATTATTTGAAAGAGAAAGGGGGTGAGGTGTGCAAGTCGTTAAAACAACACACTTCAGAGATATCACAGAAAGGATGACTATGTGCGATGAATACCTTCCAAGGGAAACTTAGATTCATAAATTCTACATGTAAGGTTCCTTATGTCTTCAATTCCATACACAATTATGCAATTAGGGTTTCTCTTTCGTTGGTTGTTAATGTACGTCCATGTATGTGTTGACCACATGGAATTCTGCCACTTCAGGCATCAATCTAGTTTCGAAAAACGGCTATCAACGTAATTATTTGTTAACATTACAAATTCAACAATTGGTATACTTGTTGCATTGTTTTTGGATAATTTGTTGTTGGCCCATCTTTTTTCATGTATATGTAAACGATAATGTCTACTTTTTCAATCTATTTTTTGTTGAGGTGATGGAGGATTTGTGAATTGTGGGTTTGTTTCTAGTTATTTTGTGGCAAGCAACATGTAGTGAGACCAAAATATTGGCACCTTGGGTCTTCTCCACCGCCTAGCGTAGCAACAAACTACATATATAAAATCCACCTTCCATTAAACTTAGATATTTGTCCTATTTCCTGCTCTAAACTCCCATTTTGGCCTAGTTGAGAGGACGCTGACACTTTTTTGAAAAAGGTCAGACAGAATCACATAATAGAACAACATGAAGCAAAGATACTATCTCAAAAGATAATTAGATGACCTCAAAAAAATCCACGGGATGCAGGTGAATGACCTCACAAACTTGTCCCACTTGAAAGCAATAACTATTTGCACGATGCAGATGCCAAGTAAAGGAGGCAACACAGTATCTCGAGACATGTCAAACCTGATTCCAAATCCGAGCTCTTCAGACGCTACCAAGGAACCACATTGACCTAGTGCCTAAAGGGGACAAGCCTCGATTCATTGAACTTTACATCCGCATTCACCCCGACCTCATAGGCTTTGCACAGAGTCTCCATCACCACAACCTACAAGAAAGGAAGTTTGCATATGTTTGAGTCCCAACAAACTTTTTCCCTTTCCTTGTCATGCCCTCCACCTTATCCTTGTCATCCTAGCCTATTCTCTCCGTTAAGAGACAAAGCATAGAGTCAACAAAATCAATCAACATCGTCGTTGAAGTTGTGGATGTCCAGGGCCTTGAGACGAGTGCTCTTGCACCGAGTATATACAATGTTTTCACTCGTGTTTACCGTTTTTTGTTTTCCGTCCATGTTTATGTTATTAGAACACATATCAATGTGAATTCAACTAATCTTTGAAAGTTGGAAATCCAATTAAAAGTAGGGCTTTTCAAGTTGGTGGTTATTGAAACATATTTAATGTTCAACAAACATTGCATTAAATAGATGATGTGGTGATGGTAAGAAAAAGTGACATGTGGTCCATATGTGACTTGTCGAAATAAAAAAAGAGGTCTGCCTATGTTCCCTGTAATAGATTCCACAAGCTTGAAAGTTCTCCTCCCTCTAACCTCTTCTTCATTTTAAGCCATATTGAGTGGTCACCCAGTTAGCAGTCATTAACTTGTTCTGTCAGTTCTAGGGTGCCGATGACAACTTGTCCCTACACAACTTAAAGCAACGAATTTTTTTTAGAAAATATCGAGAAAATGGGCTTTGATATTTTTTATTTTACTCTTTACGGCACCAAGGTTTTCTATTGGATGCGCATTTACTTTGATAGATAAGATGAAGCCATGGAGGGAAATTTGAAAAGAAAAATGTGGGACTTAAATGTAGTAGATTAAATACTCGCATGTCCTACACCTATTCTACGACTCAAATTGTTCCCACCTAAATAATATTTGTTATATGTGCTCCAGTTTATCTTCTCGATCTCGTTCACATTGTTTATGTGAGTGCAATTTACGTTTAAAGGGGCTAAATTAAAAAAAGAAAGGGAAAATCCAATATGTTCTAACTCAACTAATTACAAGAAAACATGGGATGCCCACAAAGTAAACATATATAACAAGTGGTATATTCCATGATTCTCATTCCTTTATACTTCGTCCACACGACAGACACCCTTACGAACATGTGAAAGTTTGGCAGCGAAACTTGGCTCTATGCTATGAAGTCAGATGCAAACTTTCTCAGTAATCATAGGAACAAAGAGCGATTAACTGTTGGAGACCAAAAGTTTGTACGATAACATTATTCAAGTGATTGTAATCTCATTTCGGAGGAACCAAAATAACATTTAACCCATGAAAAGACAGTGAATGAGCTCTGACATAGACGAAGTTGAGTAAGAATTTATTAGTAGTTGTCGTACTCTCTATGTGGACAGTTGTGAAATGGTTGTATTTCCGATTTAATTTGACCAATTGAATTGACACTGTTGTATCTTTTGGCAACTGTCAGCAACAACAACCTTATTCCCACCAATGGAGCATTTGTGAATTTTTTAGTTTTAAAAATTGAGATACAACATAGAACACGTATTCGAGCATTTATATATAATAGCCTTTGAAAAAGATTAACAAGTTCGATAGGTTCAAGAAAGGAACACACTAATTACCTTGTAATTTATTCAAAATAAATAAATATGTTGAGTATATTTGGTTGTTGGAAGCAAGTTCTTCGTAGTATTTATGGGTGAAACATATGGGGCACTAGTGGTGATGAACCTAGCGAGTAAAATGCCAAAATAAAAGTTGGCCAAAATAGTGCAGAGCGCGAGTATAAATATGATTTTCATAACACTACACACCAATGTTTTCTCTTTACATACTTGTACTAACGACGTTAATTTCTTCTAATAATAATAACTAAAGAAAAAGAAATGGAGATTAATAAACTTGGTTCATCAGACTGGGGACACCTTGTGTCGAGCACTTGCTTCGTTAGTCAGGTTGGCGGTCCTAGTTTGGTTTCTGATACATTGGGTTATAAAAAAAAAAATAGACCTTAGTTCATAGTAGTATTGGCATTGTCTATCAGTATTAATGTGACAGTGACCAGCTAGTTGATCCTAATATCCTCTCATATTTTGTGGCTGGCTCCAGGATCGCAAATTTAGATAGAAATTTCTTCACGTTCAAAGAATTACATATGTTTTGAAACAACAATGTAATGGGTAAAGATGAAAACGAAAGTGGCGAAGGCAAAGTTTTCAGTCCCGAAGGCATTGGGCGTGTCAATGGCAGTGTTGTAGTTCTTGGCGGGTGAAGTAAACCCTCGTTGCACTCATCCACGTGGAACATATGGAAAACACCTTCAATGCAAGTGGTTTACAAAAAAGAAAAAGAAAGTATCTTGTATTAAATAAGAATTGGTAATGAAGTTTCCCGCTACTTGTGGCCATGAATAAAGCAACCTCCTTGCCCATTATTTTGGCAATTCAACCCTTGTCACGGGTTAAATTTTATAGTCATTTTCATCATTTTTTGTGATTTAAACTATAAAATTCTTATTAATATTTGAAATAACTGTCACCTATGAATTTCATATTTAAAATCTACATATCATTTTCTATATAAATTAGATAAAATATATATGAAAAGCAATTAAATACATATAGAATGTATTTTATTTTTAATGTATAAATAACAATGTTGTATTTTTTAAGGGCAATATTAAAAAGATATTGTCACCTAAAATTAGTTTGACATAAATAGGTGTTACATGTTATCAATTATATAAGATAAAAAAATTGATCAGATACGAAATTCTTATAAAAGGAACCAATCTTTATACACATAATTCAAAACAATAAATTCTATACCGTTATGTTTTCTTTATTATATAAATTTCAATTTAAATATTAAAATAATATAGAAAAGATATTTTTAAAATATTTAAATTTGGTTATTTTAAATTAAAAAAATTAAGTTTCCATGTACCCTCACATGTATGATCCAACCTTATTTTATTGTTAAATTACTTGAAACTTTAAAAAGAAAAGTGTCATTTTGATTTAAAAAATACTACAATTGGGTGCCAGATCTACTGGGGACAGTAAAACTGTGACAGGAACATTTCAGCTGTATTTTATTTTTTAAATTAAAATGGGATTTTACTTCAAAACTTGTACTTAGCAATGTTAGCACCATTTAATGAAAGTAACTTTTTGTAAGTTATGCTGATTCACACATTCAGTCGTTCTGAACAAAGATACATGCGCGCCAACCAGTCTGACATTACACTAATCTCATGACTAAATATGGACAACATACAACGAATCAATTATACAACACCCCTATACAGAAAAACACAGCCGCCACACCAGCCCAGAAACACCATAATCAAATCCATTTAATCCCAGGACACGTAACAGTAACAGCAGAAGAGATTTAAAAGAACTCGGTAACAGGAAAATATTATAGCTTTAAATATCCTCGTAAACATTCCATTATTCAACTAACCCGATAAAAAAAGCCACCAGTGCATGCAACAACACAAAAAAACCCCATCTCAATCAATCCATTCAACTCACACAATATAACAATCAATAGTTAACAAAAGCACTTTCACATTAGAGAGACGTGTACCACGTAACAATGAACCATATCTTAGTCATCCAAAGAGCTATGTAAACAAACCAACTACTGATAGATTCGAATGGTAATGTCTGCATTTCCAAATCAGAGATTTTAAAATAATGACGAGCATCTGAACGCTTCAGCTATAACCAATAAACTACAATCTATCTAGATACATAAGCTCTAAAGGACATAAGAAAAAGAAGCTAGTGCAACTGACTGTTGCTGAAAATTAGGCTTACATGCCTACATCTCCTGAAACTACCGACTCTTCATCCTCAAAATCAGCCTCCTCGTCTGCAGTTGCATCCTGATATTGTTGATACTCAGAAACCAAATCATTCATATTACTCTCAGCCTCGGTAAATTCCATCTCGTCCATGCCCTCACCAGTGTACCAATGCAAGAAAGCCTTTCTCCTAAACATTGCAGTGAACTGCTCACTGACCCTCCTGAACATCTCCTGAATGGAAGTGGAATTCCCAACGAAGGTGGAAGACATCCTCATGCCCTATGGGTGGGATGTCACACACACTTGACTTCACATTGTTGGGGATCCACTCCACAAAGTAGGAGGAATTCTTGTTCTGCACATTGATCATCTGTTCATCTACCTCCTTAGTGCTCATCTTTGCCCCTGAACATGGCAGAGGCTGTGAGATACCTGCCATGTCTAGGATCAGCAGCACACATCATGTTTTTGGCATCCCACATCTGCTGAGTGAGTTCTGGAACTGACAAGAGCTATGTAATTGTTGTGAGCCCCGGGAGGTAAGTGGGTGCGAATCCCACCATGAAGAAGTGAAGACGGTGGAAAGGGAATGAGGTTAACAGCAAGTTTTCTCGGAGATCAGAGTTGAGCTGTCCAGGAAACCTCAAACAGCATGTGACTCCACTCATGGTTGCAGATATCAAGTGGTTCAGATCACCAACTGTATAAAGTAAGACATGTAAATAACCATCAGTGCAAGAAAAAACACTGAGATGCCACATGTCACAACAGAATACATCACACTGTTTACCATTAAACATGTTGATGATCACGTGAAAACAATCAAGATTTAACTCCATCTGATAATTGCGATTGATACAAGCACTGCAGCTAGGATGAATGTTTTTTTGCCCTTAAACCCGCCATAATTCACCATGAAATTTGCTACAGCCGTGTGGACCTCTAACTCAAACTAAATAACCCATGGCCACAAATCATTTGTACAACTTTGTTATCAGCATAATTTACCATTAAACTGAGTTTCAATGTCAACTCATTTTTAGTTATGAAACTAACAATAACCACCTTAAAAGCATCTTCTGTAATAATGCTTATACAAAGAAGGGTTGCTGATGCAAATTTTAAGAGAGGCTGTTTACAGAGTCTGGAACTACACCTCAAGTAGAATGCATTTTATAGATCATAGATTAGCGAGTTACTAAGGTCAGACCAGCTTTGAAAATAGTATTAGCATTTGTATACATGATGCATGTGTATCCCCACATAGGTTACAACAGAATACATCACACATCGGCACTTAAAAGTTGATGATCTGAAAACAAAAAGTTGTAACTTGCACATTTTATGTTATTGAATAAAAGATACTAAGCGTGTAAACCAGCTTTAAATGGATGAAGGGGAGATTTTGTTGACATAAATATAAGCTACCAATCGCTACGGAGCCATGTCACCTCTAAAAACAAATTAACTGAGCTTAAGCACCTGGCCACTTAATCAACCTACATACTTTGTTATTGCAATATTTACATGCTGATACACTGAGTTTCAATCTTCCCCAAATGTTTTTACACTGAGTGCACAATAACCACCTTCCTGCATTTGAAAATGCTTATACAAAGAGGGTTGCTGATGCAAATGCCTAAGAGAGGCTGTCTACGAACATGTCTTAAATGTGGACATGTATCTAAGAAAAAATAGCCAAGGGCCCTTATCATTGATTTTTCACAGACCACAATCATTGAATAACTTCATTGCAGCATTTGTATACAGCATAGTTAGCAAGTGCTCGGTTAGACATGGTGCCAACAGAGGGACGGATCAATTTCCGTTGGGCAGCCAAAAAATCCCAAATCAAGGGGGATGAAAGGGCCCCAAGCTCGATTTTTAAAATGAATATATCCAAAAAGGGAATATTTGCACATATTTTACACTTCACCATCATCAATGACCACATTTAGGCTGCCATTGTAAAATATGTATGGAAATGTACAACAATTAGGTACTTTCAAGATTCATAATTTAACGTTATTGGTAAAAATGAACAGCTCTTTAAAAGTAAAAAAATCAGACATAAGTTTTGAGTAGGCTTGGACTGGATCTAAAATTGGGAACTATCCCCTCCAGGGTCCCCAAATCCCCAGAAACATTTGAGGAACAGTGCAACAGTGACGTCACCAATTCAAATCTAGCGGATGCTGTAAAACCTGCATAGCACTGGTTACTAATGAGACGAAAATATTGAACAAAGATGTACGACTGGGGCTGACACAGAGTAACATTTCACGGTTTAGGTCTTTCACAGTTTTTTATCACCTACCGGTTGGTATCGACTCAGAGGTAAAGATAAAACATGTACGAAGAATGGATCACTAAATGGCTCAAGCATTTGATATCCACATAATATTGTGCACTGCTAAAGGGCTCCGCATAATTTACAATTTCAAAACACCTACAGGCTTTAAAAAACACCTTCCAGGGGATTACCGTGTAAGGAACGGAACGCTATGCCCAGCGAACTAGGCCTGGGAGAGCTGTCTCTATAGGTTGCAAATATAAGAGGCCCTTGCAGGCAAATAGTCATCATGGGAATTTCAGGCCGTCCTACACATCTTGTATAGGGCATTGACTGCAATTTAGGTTCAGATTTTTCTCTGGGACCACTGAAATGATCGACCAATGCAAAAATCCCCATTGAGTGATGCAATATAGCAATAACAGCTGAACTTAACACTGGGTGCTGCAAGACCTTCAATAGCATTGTCCCTTGTGTTACCAATAACACTGGCATTACTTCTCTTAGTCTGGAACGGATCTGTACTAGTAGGCTGCTGGAAAAGAAGATTTGGAAATTGAAGACATGCATCCCCTGCTTAAGAGTTTTATTATTGCTGTAATGACAGTGGACCATCTGAGATTTCCTATCTAATGATTTGGAAAATAAATTCAGCTATTAAAAACAATGTGATATCCAAGAAATCATTTCACTGCACGGGGCTCATTAAACTGCTGTTCATCAAATGATACTGAGTAAATTTAGGGACTGTAAGTCTTCCATGACAAAAATTGCATGTGTAACTAGAATAGTCCTGACTTCAATGATCCAACCTTACTTATTTTTACCGTCATACGAGATGCATTCATATTGCTGTTATTGAAGTAACAATAATCAGAACTATGCCTTATGCTACAAGTCAGTTTCCAACATCATCATTTCAGAACTTGCAGTATCTGCCAGAGACTATTAGTTTAGCTCCAAATAAGATAGCAAGATGTATACTTACAACTGGGTGTAGTTAGCTTGAGAGTCCTGAAACAGATATCATACAGTGCCTCATTGTCCAAAACCATGCATTCGTCTGCATTCTCCACCAGCTGATGAACCGACAGCGTAGCATTGTAAGGCTCCACAACTGTATCAGAAACCTTGGGAGAGGGGAACACAGAAAATGTGAGCATCATCCGATCGGGATACTCCTCCCTGATCTTCGATATCAGCAGCGTCCCCATTCCAGATCCCGTGCCCCCTCCCAACGAATGACACACCTGGAACCCTAAAAAAAGCAACAAACAAAAAACAAATCAGTGTTCCAGGGTTACCTACTAGGGTTCGAAATATCAAAATAACAATGACGAAGTCAAATTTACCTTGCAAACAGTCGCAGTTTTCTGCCTCCTTGCGAACAACGTCCAAGACGGCATCGATGAGCTCTGCGCCCTCGGTGTAATGCCCCTTGGCCCAGTTATTTCCGGCTCCGGATTGTCCAAACACGAAGTTATCCGGCCGAAAAACCTGCCCGTACGGCCCCGTCCTGACGCTGTCCATTGTTCCGGGCTCCAGATCCATGAGAACAGCCCTAGGCACAAATCTTCCGCAGCTTGCCTCATTGTAGTAGACATTCACTCTCTCCAGCTGAAGATCAGATGTGCCAGTGTAGCGGCCGGTGTGATCGATCCCGTGCTCCTCGCAGACCACTTCCCAGAACTTGGAGCCGATCTGGTTGCCGCATTGCCCTCCCTGAACGTGCAAGATTTCACGCATTTTCGCAGGAATTCAGAGAAATCCAAACAGAAGAAGAGAAAGATCTGGAAACCTTCGAGAAGCAAAAGCCTGTGTTTTTTCTCTGAGTTTCGATTCTATATGTACACACTGCAGAGAGGCAATCTGCCGTGGCGATAAGGCGGATAGGCTGCTTTTTTTATAGTCATTTTCGTTTCCCTCTTTTAGTTGTTTGCCCCTGCCGGCCGGTAAATTTACCGGCCGGCAAGGTAATATTAAAAAAATAAAATATTAGGACGATGGGAAATTTGAATTTTATTCTTGTTTTTTTTTCCCTGTTTGGGTTCGGTGCAACGTTCAGAAATGTGCTCGTGATTCGTACCCGCGACCTAGTGGTCGATTGCCAGGTGTTGTATGCCTTTTTCGAGATTTAAATTGAGGTTGGGATGGGACCGTATTGAGGTGTCGCTGAAGCCATTAAGGTATTACTTATCTTTCTTATGGGAGTAGATGGCCGACGTATAGTTCCCCATGTTCTTTTTTTGTGTGGGCCCATAACCGTCCCAGATTGGGGTACACATTTAGCTACTTTAAGAGGCCTCACTTGTTACTTATAATAACCAATTTCAGACACATATATGAAGCGGTAATCTGTGCCATTTATGTATGTCCTAAGATACATACTAGCAATTGCACAGGAGGGTTCAATGGTTTAGGTCGATGGGATAGTAGTAGAAGTGATCACTATATTTTAGAATTATTTAGGTTTTATGAAACCAGGTTATAATGTGGTAAAGTTTTGTGGTATTGGGGAGGAATGAATAGAATATTGTTGAAGTGTAGTGTTACTTATGATTTTATAAAATGTAAAGTGGGATGGGAACAAAAGTTTATTTGTAATCCGAGTAGACAAAGGGTTGTTTGTGATCCTCGAGTTTGTGATTGAATTGTTGTTTTCACTCTAAAGCCAAAACATAAAGAATTTGCCAAGATGTTTTCTATGATGTGTTGGATATTTGTATTCTTTTGTTGCCTTTTATGTGAAAGAAGAACAAAGCGGGGATGCATAAACAAATAAACATGTAAAAGTTATAAAAATTATACATATATCATTGTTGTATTGTAATGCATAACAAGTGAACATGAAAAGGTTCTTAAAATTATACATTATTTATTGTACTTTTATAAGGCTTGCAAATGGTTGGGAAGAACTGGATGGGAGTTTGATGTTTCGTCACAGTTGTTGTAGACATGAGTTGGGTGTCAAGAAGTGTGAGTTTTCATGCAGCAGCAAATCTGAAAAATTGTGGCTTCATTTGAGGAAAAACAAGCAACTGCATAAATATTTGTTTTCTTTGTCTATTTCTTGTATGCACCTATAACATGTAGGAGAAGAAGAAGAAGAAATGGAGGAGTTGAACTATCTAATGGCATTTAAGTAAAATAAAATTAAAACTTCATGAGATTGAAAGGCTGGAGCAGGGTATATGGAATCATATTCAATTGGTGGTGAACTGAGCTGTAGAAAAGCTTATAATTTAATTTGATGTTGATTTAGGTTTTATTTTCAAGTTTGCATTGTTTACATTCAATTGTGTTGTAGTCAAAGAATTGAATTGTTGTTGAGATGGATTTTATTACATCATCTTAAAAATAAGCACTTAAGATAAGCATGAACATCCCTTGAAAGCACAAAGATGAAGCAGTGCATTTTTGAAAGTGTAGTAGTTAGCATGTGTCAATTGCACATAAATTATCTACAAAATTAGTATTATCATCTAGTGGTAAGTCAAATAAACATTTAGGTGAGCTACAAACTGGCTATGTAGAAATATGTCTATTTATTCAACTCAACCCAACCTAATTAGATATTGAGAAGTAGTCTCAAATTTTTGAACTCTAGATGGCAACATCTCAATCACACAAGATATTGTTTTGATATCTTGAACTTCCAACAAATAATGCTAAGGACGAAATGAAAGTAATGACATTAATAGATTAAGTGCATGCACTAAATTCATGGTATTGATAAGATTCGCATAAACAAATACATATTTGAATAATAGAGTGGCATGGTTGAATAAGAAAGTAATTTAAATTTTATATACAAATAAGAGATGGTCAAATTTAAGAGCTCAATCATGGCCAAAATATCATGGAAGGAAAACAATAGCCAAATGAAGTTTGAGTTTAGAGCTAGAGATGCACATCAAGTACCTCGATGTGGAAAGGCTACATCGTATAAAGCCTTGAGATATTCTTGTAAATTCAATCGTGCATAAGTAAACTAAACTAAACTAATTTGGACATGAAAAATAAATGTGAAAAAATCAAAATCAAAATAATTTGGATGTCAATCTTATAATAAAAATATACTTGATTCATAATGTGTAATTTTATTTGTTAGAACCATCTAATTACTCAAAATTGTGGTTCTTAAAGTGGTAGATACACAAATTGACTTTGAAGTTTGTGTTGTGTTTTTGTGAACCTGTGAGCAAACGATGACATTTAAAGTCATATACAAACAAAGGAGCTAAGTCAATGAATTTTCTAGATAAGCAACCCTTATATCAAAAAATTGTTAATACAAAATTGAATTTCTAATTTTCCTTTATAAAAATAGCCAATTGGCAACCAAAAACAACATTAAAATTTAAATTTTAGATGGATGCAATGGAGCTCTTAGATGCTTGATAGATGCAACCTTAGGTGGTGATAGCTAATGATTAGTTTTTGGTCATTTATTATGATCACATAACTTTATATTTATATGATTTCCTTGCTTGAATTTCATAATTAACCCTGAAAATACCGACTACCCAAAATACAAGATGCTCAAACAGCTAGAAATGACCCAAAAAGTGTGAGTAAAGTACAAAGGGAACAGGGGCACCCAGAGGGGACGAGGGTGCCTGGTGTTGGCATTTTGGCTAGGCTTTGGTGTCCAGGATGATAAAAGTAAGAGTGTAAAAAGGAAGATTGAGTAAATAAAGGTGTAAGACCAAAAGTGGCAACAAAAAGAAATGAAAGGTGGCCAAAGACATGGGTTAATCAATACTTTTCTTACTTAGGAATCAAATGAATAGTAGTGTGTAATCAAGACTAGATAATTACCCAAAGTGTGTGATTTTGTGTCTACATAAAGTTTAACATATCTCATTAAAGGATCAAAAGTATCAAACATGATAGATTCATGTGAGAGAGATGAGAGAATATGAGTAAATAGATCTTAAAGCTTATTATCCACAAGTATGCCTCTCATTTTTGTAATTATCATCTTGTAGCACAAGACATACTCACTGATTGGTTAATTATAACTTAGTTGCATTTTAGCTATCTAAGCATAAGAAACCTTATCAACAATGTTGATAGAGTGGTGGTGAAGCTTAAGAGACACAAACCTTAATGGTAAAGATATAAGATGTCAACTTAGGTGCAACTTGATTTTAGAATAGTAGAAAAGAGCATGAAGTAATTTATTATAATCCGTGATATTAGAATATCTATAAATACTCATCTCTGATTGAAACACTTTAGTTTGCAAATTCTGAATGAGATGTTTGAGGGAATGCACAATAGAGGGAGAATGCAAGGATCCATGATTGTGCACAAGATATGTAGGAACAATAGCAGAAGTTGGGATAGGTACTACAAGTTTTTGAAGGGGGATAAAAGATGCCCCATACTAGAAATGGATATAGGCACAATAGATGTGGCAATAATATATGAAACAATGCTAGATTTTGGAATATCATAAGCTGGGATTTTTTATGCAGTCAAGGGTTTCTTCTCATTCCTGGCTAGATAGAGGATTGCATCAATATGTTAGGGATTTTAGCCTTATAAATTATTGAAATTATTGTTCATCAATGGTATCAATTTTTTTGGTGTGAGGATTATAATAATCAGTGGAAAATTCCCCTTGGGAAGGTTTGGTACAGGAAGCCATAACAATATTGGAAAAGACAAATGATAAAGGTATATTGAGAGATAAACAATGGAGAACAACCCTAAAGATGATTAGGGTTTGAATACAGTGACTTAATCCAAATAGGTTAAGTGTTCAATCAATAAATGGGTTCACCAAATAAATTAACCTAGAAAATATACGAGTATGGGAAGAAGGAAACAGTGATAATTCCTTTACTTATATAAATTCATGTTAGGGTTTAGAACATGATGTATATTTAGATTACTAATTAAGCATTAACATTCAAATTTAAGATCTCTTTTTAACATTCAAATTAACATGTTTTTCTTTCATTTTGAGTGATTTTTAATTTAGGATCTCGTGGAAGTGCCAAGTATTTCCAAGTGAGTAAATGAGTTTATTATAATTATTTATATAGGGTTTCATGTATATAATTTCACATTAATGTTTACCCATAGTTAAAATAATAACCCATAATAATATACAAATTGAGAAGTTAACCATTGGGTAGCCCTAGATGAGATTGTTTTTCCTAGGAATAAGTTGTTGGGTGGTTTTGGCCCAAGGGTGGGGAATGATATTTTTAAGCTTTGTGCACAAAAACAAGTGTAATATATTGCTTGTGATTGATGTGAGCATGTTTGTAAGTGATTAAGTAGTGAAATTAGGATAACAAGTATTGCATTAAAACTAAGGATAGACTAAGATATAACAATCAAGCTCAAAACAAGTGTCCAAGTCACAATTTAAGGGATTACATAAATACTAACATTATCAAGTGATAAATTATCAAATTCATGTATATACTTATCTCTTGCCATAATTAAATATCCCTCAATAGATTTTTATTTTTTCCTCTAGAAGCGTGCTCTCTTATTTTTCTTATGTTATATCATTTCAAACAAGTATTTAATTGATGAAAAAATAAACAATGAAATGTCGGTTCTCCTATATCTATTCCAATGATCACTCTTACCATTACACCCTTATTAGATGTAAAAGGGAACTCATACTACATTTTCTATTTCAGGCATTGTCAATCTATCTCCTTAAACCCAAAGGAGACACAATTTGATAAAATATGGAGGAGACATTCTCAACATAAGTATGTTGACCTCACAAGTCCACCATACATGATGCTATTGATGAATATGAACACTAAACCAACATAATATTGGTGTTATACCATGACATGAATTTGATCTTCCTCTAAACATCTAATTTGAGGCTTCATTTCATATTTCTTTGTGAATAGTTCAAGAGCATTTATTTCTTCTCTATGTAATTTTTATGTTTTATTATATATTGCACACTAAGGTGCTTACGTCACTGGTAGAGCCACTTGTAGAGGGTGAACATACTTCATCATCATCTAATATAGGATCACAAGCATATTTTCTTTCTTTCCTTTGTCACTTGCCCTCCTCATCTACAACTTTTATCAAAGACCCACAAAGTTATTCTCATTCTTTTACATTTATTGAGGGAAAATATATAAAATCTTTTATAACCATCAAATACGTAGTTATAATTTATGTATCTTTTACATTACAAGTCCACAATGCCTTAACGTAAAAAAATTGACATTTAAAAACAATTGTGACATTTATAACAAAAATGAAGTCTATAAAGTAAATGATAACTACTTTGTAATATCGTACAGAAACTTTAAAAACATGAAATAATCCCTTATTCAAAACAACACTTTTATGAATCTAATTGAGGCATCATAATCATCTCTTCTCCCTCTTTTTGGATTTAGGTTTTTTTGTGAGATAAAAAACCATGTGACACAAATGTGACACTAATTTTTCCATATTTTCAACACATTAGCGTTATGTTAGGAAATAAAATATTAAAAAAACAAACATAAACAATATAAATCAACACAAAAGTGGTGTTATTCACACTTTATGTAGTGGCGAAAAATCGTATTCAAATGATGACTTAATCAAGTATAATGAAAATTACTAAAAAAATAATTTTATATTATATCCGAAAGAAACTAAAATGAATTAGGTAGCTCTAAACTAAATAGTTTGCAAGGAACATTACTAACTAATACAATATCAAGCTAGGAAGGGTTGAGCATGGGGAAAACTACATAGTTAAAAGTACAATAAATCCATAACAATACTGGGCTAAGTGACATATCTTAAAAAATCATGGCAACCCATTGTTGAAATTTACCTTTATAAGTTAAAATGAGATATAAAAATGGTCGAGCTATTTTACACCTTCTCTTCCCCATTCTCACAATTACATGACTTAGTGACTACATGAATTTGCAAAGCTTTATGCCACAAAAATGGACATGGAGCTTTTGAGGGCCTTTAGACGGAGGACATTTCATTTGACGTTACTCTTCCATATTTTAATAAGGAAGCTTGTCAATAGTCTTTTAAAGTATATTGCTGCTTTAAGAATTTTTGAAGGTCTTTAATTTTTATTCCAAGACATGCGGGTTTTGATAGGTTGAAAACTGTTAGTGTTTTAAAGACATCTGGTATCATTTAACAAACTCAATTTTTAGTCAAACAAGGCTTTCCTCTCTCAAAAATTATTTCTGGGGAATTACATTGATGATCTTGACAACTTATAATGATAATGATATCACACTCACATGGATAATGGTTGCTTATTGTTGATATTTTTTCCCTTTCATTTTTATTCCAAGACATAAAGTTTTTGATAGATAATCAACTACTAGTGTTTTAAAGACCTTCACTATCATTGTAATTATGTTATATGATGTTTCTAATTTGATTTTGAATTCTTGATAAAATTGAGTTTTAGTTAAACAAGGTTGCCCTCTCTCATAAATTATTTTCAAGGAATTAGATTGAGGACAGTTATGATAATAACACACTCAAGGATATAATGACTATTTAATATTGATAAGTTTTTTACCATACTTCATTCTTTAACTTTTTTTCCTGTAGAAAATAGACTAACTAAGAGATTTAAATCAAAATTGTTGAACCTAAAAGCTTTAATTAAACTTGATAGAGATGAGCTTTATTTGAAAAAGGGGGAACTGTTTTTTATTTAAGAGAAATAAACTAGAAGTGAGTGAAAGATAATTAAAAACAAATCTTTATGTAAATTAAGAAATCTTGTAAGGTAGTTTTATTTTATATAAAAATGGAAATACTCATGGGTAAAGGGGGTAGATAAGCTTTTATTTAAAAGTAAGCTAAAAGAGAAGGTACAACAATAGGTAGCATAGGAAAATATTGGAAAAAAGACAAAAAAAAAAACTCCAAAAGCTACATGTAGCTTAGGAAAACAATGGACAAAAATTTCTTGAGACGCCTCAACATGTAGAAGCTAAATAATTAAAAAACGACCATGATAGACTTGTATTTAATTTTCTTTGACTTTTGATCTAAACAAATCAAAATCTGTGAAAGGAGTCAAGGATCTCATTGCAAAGCTTGTTTTTTTTTGTTGTTTTTGCTTCAAAATATAGATTTTTCTAAAAGCTTGTTGTTCCCAAGAAGTGTCCTAGACATTTTATATGCTATGCGTATGCTTATTATCCAACCTTTTCCTTATGGATTAAATATGGGTGAGGCTTAAAATCTCTTTTATTTATGTTTTTCTACTTTATTCTCATTTCCATATTTAGAATAGAGCCCACCTTTGAGTGATATTGAGTTGATTATGTTGGATGCAAATAAATAGCATGCACATTCCTCACAACTTACTCTATTTTTTTTAAATAAATGACTTCCTATTGAACACAACTAATACCCTACCAACCACTCTATTTCAGTGCGTAATGCGGTTATTATCCGATTTTGCCCCTCAGATGAAATTGGACAAACATGACCCCACAAAGAAAAATGAGGGATTGATTCGGCCAGGGGAGATCACACTTCAGGATTGACCGAATAGGTTAGGCAAGCCAAACACATTGCAGAGGAGTTCAGGAAATGAAGAAGCTCCAAAGTCCAAAATTTGGACTTCAGAAGTGAGGGTGTTCGGAGGTAGGCCAAAGCGAAATTCAGGGACTCGACGGAAAGAAGCGCGAAAAAGGAGCAGGAAGTCCGAAACCCGAAGTTCAAAATTTAGACTTCGGGGTTTTGGAGTTTCGGAGGTTTCACAAGCTCGCAGTGAATAGTGCCACGTGGGGAGGAGAAAGTCTGAAATTCTAACTTCGGGCTTTCGGGATTTCAGAGGTTTCATGTGCCAAGCAGATAATCTATCCCTGAAACCCAAAGTCCTGAAAACCTAAAGGTTTGAAACCAAAAATTTGAATTTCCGACTTCAGGGTTTCAGAGTTTCTGAGGTTTCATGAGCTCACAATGAACAATGCCACACAAAACAATTTTGGAGTCCGAAACCTAAAGTTTGAATTTCAGACTTTGGGGTTTTGACATTTCGGAGGTTTCACGAGCTCAAAGTGATGAACAGTAACGACGATTTCTAAAGTGTAAACTCCCAAAGCTCCAGATCCCGAAATTATGAAATTTTAGATTTCGGAGGGTGCGATGCAATTTTGGAGTCCGAAAAGGGCAGATCAACCACTAGCATTTATTGTAGTATGACACCCTCATCTTCAGATGGCCATAACTTTTGACTGGGAGCTCGGATTTGCATAAAATTGAACTTTTTGAAAAGCTCCCAGTGTCCTCTACACAACTACAACTAGTTTTCTTAATTTTAGTAAGGCTAAGTATTTAAAATTGAATAAATACATTCCGCCATTTTAGAAGGTGTTTCCAGATTTCCCACCTACCAAAATGATGAGGTATGGGCTTCCTTTCTTCTCCAACAAGGCAAAGCACATGGAGGCATGGATTTTGCAGTGGCATCCATCATTGTTGTAGGTGATTTTAATGCATTTTCAGGTGGTTGAAGCAAGATTTCGAATTCCCTCTCTTTCCCTTCTCTCATTCTTCCTATATATTGTAAGGAGGGGCTCATTTCAAAAGGTTGGATACCTTGTATATGCCCCTTCCTTCTTCTTCTTATTTGTAAAAGATTTTGTGGGGATTCCAAACCTCCCTACTGGACATTGTAATGAAAAATATGTGCCTTTGAGCTTGATTGTGGTGTATTGTATCAATTTCGGGAGGAATATAAACAGATTCGTGGATGTTCTAAACACCCTTTTGTGTTTTGTTACAACTCTTTTGGTCTGTCATCACATGTAAATTATTGTGCATTGTTGTGTTTTCATTGCAAGATTCTAGTTGTGTTGTGTTTATTGTGTAGGCTATCTAACACTCCTTCTTGGTGCATCACCTTCCCTTAGAGTAGGTTTTAATTTTCATGCATTTTATCTAACTTTGTCTCCTTGGGAAAACATTAGATTAGGTATAGATCTGCAACTCTCTGCTCTTTGGAGTAGTTGGCACTAGGATAGGATAGGAAGCCGACCTTCTCCGGAGGTTTATCCCGATTACAAAGTCCCACACTTTGGGATAACTCCATGTTTGACGAATCACACTGACTGTCTCAACCATTCACTTGCGAGCAATCATGGGTGTTGTGATTCCGCCATAACAGTGGTAAATACTCGCTCAAGTGTATTTACATTTACTATAATAAATTTTGAAACACAATGACATGATACTTTATTTTGATCTTGCTTACTTGAGATTCACATAATTATTAGTTCCTTGTTTACAAGATGAGAATTCACAGTAATTCAATCATTTCTATTATGGTCCACGAACTCTTTTAATTTATTCTTTAACCAGTATCTCTCCCTTTTCCTCACAATAAGGTTAGATTAGGTTTTTTAATGCACTATAGTAGATTAGAAATAGTTACTTGTGGATATTGTTTACAAGGAGCAGTTCCACACTAAGTAGACATCCCATGTTGTCATTGTTTGTGCAAGTGTAACCAATCATACACATTAGTCAACACTAACTACAACATAATTTGTCCTACATTCATGTTTTTATCGATACTATAGTTCTAGGGCATGCCATTCCCATGATGGTTTGCAAATATAAATAGATACCCTTGGTTGTTTTTAACAATCTAACAAAATTTTTAATCTAACTTAATAAAAGTAATGTCGTTATCTTTAACTCAATTAGGGAGGATCTTTGTAGGTTTTAATTCTCTTATATGGGGGATTGTTAGGAAATATTAGTACGTGTGAACATTATATGATAATATATTTGTAAGAGTGCAAATATATAATAATAAATTATGTGTGTGTGTGTGTGATGTAAATGAGTTGTTAGTAGCAACTCATAGTTATTTGAGATATTGAGTGAGTTGTGAGAACAACTCATGTAGATAGAGTTGTGTGAGAGAATAAAGGGATTGAGAGTGATATGTGGGAGAGGTCGAGATATTTAGGGATGAGGATAGACTCCTTGATAACCATATATATCAGAAAGATATATACATATATATAATCTTTTATAACCATCAAATAAAAAGTAATAATTTATGTATCTTTTACATTACGAGTCCACAATGCCTCAACATCAAAAATTTGACATTTAAAAACAATTGTGACATTTATAACAAAAATGAAGTCTATAAAGTAAATGATAACTACTTTGTAATATCTTACAAAAACTTTAAAAACATGAAATAACCCCTTATTCAAAACAACACTTTTATGTTCATCTAATTGAGGTATCATAATAATCCCTTCTCCCTCTTTTCGAATTTAGGTTTTTTGTGAGGTAAAAAACCATGTGACACAAATGCGACACTAATTTTTCCATATTTTCAACATATTGGCGCCATGTTAGGAAATAAAATATTAAAAAAACAAACATAAACAATATAAATCAACACAAAAGTGGTGTTATTCACACTTTATATAGTGACGAAAGGTCATATTCAAATGATGACTTAATCACATATAATGAAAATTACTACAAAAACAATCTTATATTATATCCGAAAGAAACTATAATGAATTAGGTAGCTCAAAAATAAATAGTTTGCAAGGAACATTACTAACCAATACAATATCGAGCTACGAAGGGTTGAGCATGGGGAAACTACATAGTTATTAAAAGTACAATAAATCCATAACAATACTGGGCTAAGTGACATATCTAAAAAATATCATGGCAACCCATTGTTGAAATTCACCCTTATGAGTTAAAATAAGATATAAAAATGGTCGAGCTATTTTACACCTTCTCTTCCCCATTCTCTCAATTACATGACTGAGTGACTACATGAATTTGCAAAGCTTTATGCCACAAAAATGGACATGGAGCTTTTGAAGGCCTTTAGATGGAGGATGTTTCATTTGATGTTACTCTTCCATATTTTAATAAGGAAGCTTGTCAATAGTCTTTTAAAGTATATTGTTGCTTTCAGAATTTTGGAAGTTCTTTAATTTTTATTCCAAGACATGCGGGTTTTGATAGGTTGTAGACTATTAGTGTTGTAAAGACATCTGGGATCATTTAACAAACTCAATTTTTAGTGAAACAATGCTTTCCTCTCTCAAAAATTATTTCTGGGGAATTACATTGATGATCTTGACAACTTATAATGATAATGATATCACACTCACATGGATAATGATTGCTTAGTGTTGATATATTTTTCCTTTAATTTTTATTTCAAGACGTAGTTTTTGATAGATAATAGACTACTAGTGTTTTAAAGACCTTCACTATCATTGTAATGATGTTATAAGGTGTTTCTAATTTGATTTGAACTCTTGATAAAATTGAGTTTTAGTCAAACAAGGTTGCCCTCTCTCACAAATTGTTTTCAAGAAATTAGATTGAGGACACTTATGATGATAACACACTCAGGTGAATAATGGCTATTTAATATTGATAAGTTTTTAACCATACTACATTCCTTAACTTTTTTTTCCTTGTAGAAAATAGACTAGCTAAGAGATTTAAATCAAAATTGTTTGAACGTAAAAGTTTTAATTAAACTTGATAGAGATAAGCTTTATTTTAAAAAGGGGAAACTATTTTTTATTTAAGAGAATAAACTAGAAGTGAGTGAAAGATAATTAAAAACAAATCTTTATGTAAATTAAAAAAGCTCGTAAGGTAGTTTTAATTTTATATAAAAATGGAAAAACTCATGGGTAAAGGGGGTAGATAAGATTCTATTTAAAACTAATCTAAAAGAGAAGGTACAACAATAGATAGCATAGGAAAATATTGGAAAAAAGAAAAAAAAATACTACATGTAGCTTAGGACAACAATGGACAAAAATTTCTTGAGACGCATAAACATGTAGGAGCTAAATACTTCAAAAACGACCATGATAAACTTGTATTTAATTTTCTTTGACTTTTGATCTAAACAAATCAAAATTAATTTATTCTTCCTCTCTTCTCTCATTCTCAATCTGTAAAAGGAAGTCAAGGATCTCATTGTTAAGCTTGTTTTTGTTTCAAGCCATAAATTTTTCTAGAAGCTTAATGTTCCCAAGAAGTGTCTTAGACCTTTCATATGCTATGTGTATGCTTATTATCCAACCTTTTCCTTATGGATTAAATATGGGTGTGTATAGGGTGATTGATATAAGTCTTTGAGGCTAAAATATCTTTTATTTATGTTTTTCTACTTTATTCTCATTTCCATATTTAGAATAGAGCCCACTTTTGAGTGATATTGAGTTGATTATGTTGGATGCAAAATAACATGCACATTCCCCACAACTTACTCTATTTTTAAAAAATAAATGACTTCCTATTGAACACAACTAATACCCTACTAACCACTTTATTTCAATGTGTAATGTGGTAAATACTCACTCAAGTGTATTTACATTGACTCTATTAAATTTTGAAACACAATGACACGATACTTTATTTTGATCTTGCTTACTTGAGATTCACCTATTTATTTGTTCCTTGTTTAAAAGATAAGAATTCACAATAATTCAATCATTTCTATTATGGTTCACCAACTCTTTTAATTTATTCTTTAACCATTTTCTCTCCCTTTTCCCCATAATAAGGTTAGATTAGGGGTTTTAATGCACTATATTAGATTAGAAATAGTTACTTGTGGATATTGTTTACAAGGAGAAGTTCCACACTAATTAGACATCCCATGTTGTCATTATTTGTGCAGGTGTAACCAACCATACACATTAGTCAAC
The DNA here is from genome assembly GCA_019776745.2 of Taxus chinensis. Classification (NCBI taxonomy): domain Eukaryota; kingdom Viridiplantae; phylum Streptophyta; class Pinopsida; order Cupressales; family Taxaceae; genus Taxus; species Taxus chinensis. Next base: position 775,295,628 of record CM034152.1, read on the forward strand.
ACTAACTACAACATAATTTGTCCTACATTCATGTTTTTATCGATACTATAGTTCTACGACATGCCATTCCCATGATGGTTTTGCACATATAAATAGATCCCCTTGGTTGTTTTTCACAATCTAACAAAAATTTCAATCTAACTTAATAAAAGTAATGTCATTATCTTTAACTCAATTAGGGAGGATCTTTCTAGGATTTAGTTCTCTTATATGGGGGGTTGTTAGGAAATATTAGTTAGTGTGAACATTAGATGATAATATATTTGTAAGAGTACAAATATATAATAATAAATTATGTGTGTGTGTGTGTGATGTAAATGAGTTGTTAGTAACAACTCATAGTTATTTGAGATATTGAGTGAGTTGTGAGAGAGAATAAAGGGATTGAGAGTGATTTGTGGGAGAGGTTGAGAGATTTGGGGATGAGGATAAATTCCTTGATAGTAGGAGTTCCTCCATCACGTTTAGTATCTGAATGAATTAGATTGCAATATTTTCATATTTGGTGTTTTATTACAATGCTTTTATTTTGTCAGATAAAACTAGAATTTAATAGGGATGTGGTTAATATCTCAATAACTTAGATCTACTTAGGAGTTTAAATTATTGTCATATACCTTGGCATAAAGTATGCTTCCCACTTACCTCTTTGTAAGGGACATACCTTACTCTTTCATGGGGTGACATTACTTTGATAGTCACTTAAAATGTATCCCTTCAAAGATATGCCTAATCAAATTTGTTATTAAATTCATAATGGACTATGGATTGATCTATATTGAGAGGCATTATACGATTAATTCATTGCAAAATGTATGATTCTATAGTGCAATGTTTAGATAGAGTTTTTCACCCAATCCCATTGCATACTTAGGTCTTAAAAAAAATCAGTTTCTAGTTAAGGGAGATACCGTTAAAATTGACATGTTTTTATTCACATGGGATTTATTTCTTGGGCCTCATTAGTTGGGAATTGTACTACTATTCATAGACAAGTTACTTTTATAGTTTTTTAGAATCTTGATTGGCCATCTTCCTTTGTTTATATATTCTCCAAATGCTCTTGTTCGCCTTCTTCCCCCAAAGGATATTGTTCTCAATATAGTTTTGAAGGAGGATATCTATGGACAATAAATTTATGTCACATGGACCTCTCCTCCAGCCTCTTCTCTCAAAGATGGAATTCTATCTAAGCACATTTAAAAGATTAGGGAAGGTGTCATTGTACGATCCAACTATTTTTAACACCATTAAAGATTGTGATTCCTCTTTGATAGATATTTGTTGGTTCATATGTATTTTGGCTACAAGATCGAGATTAAGGATGTCTTCATATTTTGATTTATGGAGGTATTTGGTTTGTGTAAATCTTGAAGGGTTCATTATTGAATTTATTTATATAGCTCAAAAAGAGATGTTTGGCCCCTTTCTCTATGAGGAAGTCACCTTTAGATGCAAGGCAATACATACGTGTTCTCAAGATACCAAGTTGATTACCTCATTCTTTCATCATATTTTAAATGTTGGGGGTATTAAGTGTATTTTGGATACTTCAAGTCTAATGTCTGAGGACATGTCAATGAAACAATGTCTTCCTCTACATGTACTACGAGGTAGCTTTTATAATCCTCTCGATCACACATCAAGCAAATTGTGCTTCCACTTTTTTTGATACATGGTACTAATGGCTCTAACATCATGCTCAAATTGAAAGTAAGTTCAAATTGTTAGTTCTCTCCATTTTAAGGGATTTTTTAGTCTTGGATGTTAAGAGAGGCTTTATGGAAGGTAGGGGAGATGACCCTATAAAAATGCACCTTACTTTTAGGGGTATGTAGATCCATGTAGGTGTCTCATAATTATAAAAAAATTGTATTATAATGTAGTATATGATCGGGTAACATCACCATTTTTGTTTTACGTGTTTATTTGGAAAGAAAAATAGATTTTGAATTGATTTAGTAAAAAATAATTGGTATAAAACATTTGAAAAGTGGCCTTTTTTTAGTAAGCTACTGAGAGATCAAGTGTACATGTTTTGGTGCATGCACAACTTCGGGGTCATTTTCCCTACCCTTCTTCTATGTAGACTTAACAATTATACTCCCTTAATCAAGGACATTCCTATTAAAAGATAATTAACTAATCTTTGAGTTAGATTGACATGAATAACTATTCTTATATGAGCTTTAGTTAAGACGAATACTAATGACGATTTTTGTATATTCCTTTTGTAATACACACGCGTTTGAAATCCCCAATGCCCCCCTACATGATATTAGGCGGATTCAAATTTAATCGATAACATGATAGGCTTACAAATGGCTCAAACTCAATTCCCTCGAGAAATAAGGAGTTTGTTCAACTAGGTGAACTACTAACACTAGTCAAGTTTTGGACCGCCGCTCAATTTATATTTGTTATCATCATACACGAGTCATATAAATCTTTTCTATTACATTAATTTTATCAAATCATCGTCTCCAAAATAACAACCTCCATATTAATAATCTATAAATAAAAGAAATTGAAATATATTTTATTTTTTAAAGGTTATATATAAATAACAACCATATACAAAACCCCTTTTTTAAGAATAAGGAAACTTTTCTACTCACGGGGAGGAGGCCCTCCCCACTATTATGGGGAGTAAGAGATATACATTGGGAGGGCCCGGGAAATAATCACTCACAAGGGGGAGGCCCCTCTCTCTAGTGAGGAAACCCCTCTATATCCTAACAACCTCCATATTAATAATCTATAAATAAAAGAAATCGATATATATATATAACACAACCATATACAAAACCTCTTATTTAAGAATAAGGAAACTTTTCAATCTATTGATTGCAACCTCGAGAACAAGCTTGTCCATCCATCCAGGGGTTAAATTTGACGGCCATTTAGACGTTTTTCATTATTTAAGCTGTAAAATACTTGCAAATATTTGAAATAACCTTCACACGTGACACGTGGCTTGCATATTTTCAATATGATTGTCATTTTTTATATAGATTTATATGTAAATTATATCAATATATAATATAACATTAAAAAAATTAAATGACTATAAATTTGTAGTATTTAAATGACTACTATTTCTTATTTTCGAGGAGCGATATTGAAAATTACGGTCATCGAAAAATTGTATGATAGGCATAGGTGGCCGTCAAATTTAACCCTCGCATCCATCTTCTAAGGAAGTAGGTATTAAAGGAGGATAAAGAAGATAAAAGAGAAAGGCCGACACTTTAGAAAAGTGGGAAGTGCCATTTTATAAATACTATTTTCCTTTAATATCCAGACTTGTCTAGTCATATAATTGATAAGAGGTAATAATCACATGGATTTTATCCAAGGAAATAGATTTAACATTGGTAATGGATCACACGATAAAAACAAAAAACATTTGAAATGATATATTTTGTTTCTTAGTGTTTGCGTAATCAATATCTGCTATTCTAATTATTCATTCCCATGTGTTGGCTTAAATTTTGATAGCGATATTTTCATCTTTATGTGAATTATTTGACAAGCATTATTGTTTTTCACATGTGAGCCTGGTTGACTAAGTATTTTATTAAGTGTGATAGGTTTAAATTTAAAGCATTTATGATAATAATAAAGAGATTACATTTTAGAGATTATATGGACTAAGTAGATGTACATATATAGTTCATATATTTATCTCAAACACACTAACATATTATATTTTAGAGATTATTTGGATTAGTATATATAGTACATAAGCGAGATATACCAGTTTTAAAGGTTATTATTTTCAATTTTTTTATATTATGTTAATTATATTATTTTTATTATGTTTTTAAAATTATATTAATTGAGTTGTGACTTGCAGCCAGCTACGTCCATTTCTTTACCTTGTGTAGTTTCAACTTTTGGGTAGAGCACACCCCATTTGAAATGAGACTCTGATAGCATCAGGAAACTTTTCCAAGCTCATTAGCAAACTAATGCCTCCTTCAGAAAACATGTTCATGCATTTATTCCTTCCTCTTAATATAAACTGAAAACATGCAAAGAAACAAAAAGAGATGGTAGCAGGATTTTGAGACCTTACATCTGGGATAGGATACTTGAATCTCTCATAGAAACATTATTCCAACCAACCCAACGATAGGATGTGATGAAATGTTTAGTATTCGAAGAATTTCTCGTCAAGCTAAAATATTATGTTTCACCAACATATTAAATATATATTTGCCCTTTGAAAATCCAGTATATTATTGTTATTTTTAATAAAATGGTAGGGTGGTTAAAGCTCCACCAGTCACATGGGTCGAACCTTGGTTTGAAAATATGAGTTACTAGCTTATAGGATCAACAATTATGCCATCTTTGCAGACCTCTACTGCCATGACCACAAACACAAAGGTCCCTCAGATTTTTTTTCTTAAAAATATATCAATATCCTTGTTCTTCAAGAAAATTATAAGTCTGCATGGTGCTTATTTTCTTTATTTTAATTTATATTACCAAGGGTTGGGGTAGAATTTTAGGCCAATCTTCAGGGATATCCCTCAACCCTTCATAAATACTACTCTCTACTTTGAATCCAACTCCGCTACTACTTTACTCAACACTTCTTGTATCCAAAGCGGCATTGCCGTTCAAGGGGTATCAAATGTATTCATGTTTACTAGAAATAAAATTGTCCAAAAAAGGCTACCATTCATGATATAAATATTGTAAATATATACATGTTTCGTTATGTGTACGGAGGTATTCATATATTTGACGTTGTGATATATGATTTGTAACTTTATATGTACAAATGTGTAACAAAATTAAATGTACACATACAATCTTTCAATGTAATGTTTCATCTATATTCATACACTACCACTATCAATCACACGCTTTATCGAATGTACAAAACAAGCTTTTTCAACAAAAGACCAACCAAACAACGGATGCAATAGTAACATAATTACCTCTGAAATTAATACAAACCACGTCAACTATAAAAGTAATTAACTATCAAATGTATTCATGTACGAATTTGTAACAAATTTGAAATGCAGAGAGAAGCTTTAAATTAAGTGGTTCATCTATATTTCTACGCTTACAAAATCAATCAACCCCTTATCAACATCAACTAAAAAAGTAATAACTATCCCTCTAAATCAAATAACATATATCGTTCGGCGTTCACATTGCATTGTACACATGCGATTGCTAGTAATTATTTTTATTATGTTTTTAAAATTATATTAATTGAAAATAAATTGATTGAATTTAAATTTGAGTTTTTTTTTTTTAATAAAAATTCAAGGTTATATTTTGTGAACATGAGAGATGTAGACTAAAAAAAATTGTACATAGTTTTTACTCAAAAATTCTCAAATTTATCTATTTATGGATTGTAAAAGCGTTAAATCCCTTGTTTCAATTGAGCTACATGGTTATGTCCATATTTGATAAGGAAAAAATGGGTATCACATTTTACCATATGGTCAAAATTTTACAAAAATTTGATTGATTTATTTAAACAAAAAAAAAAACCTTCTAAATAATAATTAAATGGACATTTATTTTAATGTTGAAAACTATACTATGACGATTAAATGAATGTCAAATTTAAGATTGAAAATATAAATAGCTCACAATATTACACTCCACCACTACTACCTCATTATCATTGTAAAACACCTATTGACATAATAATTTATTACAATCCTTTTTTTTTAATCACCAACAATCCATTAATTGTCTTAATATTGTGAAGAGGTGGTAAGAGAGAAATTTGAAGAATAAGTAGATCATAAGTACCTAATGAATAGATCATGAGCCAACACCTATGCAAGTAGGGAAAATCTCTATGTCACTACATAAAGATGATAGAAACTAGGGGTATTAGCACGCATATGTTTCTAGCATATTGGAGTGGATGTCTCGTGTATAATTACGTATGTTAGAGTCTTTCCTAAATACCAGGATCATGAATAACAGAAACACAACCATGATAATAACACATGTTTAGAATAACTCCTCAACAATAAAATCTCAAACTTGAAAGATGGACATAAACCAACCCACATATCGTCCCTAAACATAATCTACTCAAAATCAAAATGATTAATACCCTCTACCGTAAACAACTTTGGAATAAAATTTGACAACTTAGATGTAATCTTTAGTAACACCAAGCTTCACAATTTTAAACTCGCAATCATCTAATTCTTCAATTATAAAACAAATCATTAAGTATATCCTTATTAATGAAGTAAGGACAAGAATCATGTAATGGGGGGCCATACTTCTCTTTACAACACGACAAGCTTAACTTTCACAAGCGGCTTCACTACATTTTGTGTGGGGCAAGCAATTGCTTTTGCAACCTTTCCTTTTCTCTTCAAATGTTTCTTCGTAGGGCATTCATCAATGCAATCATTGAGAAGTAGACAATTTACGTATATATTTTTTAGCATTCACTTTTTAAAATTAATTTTAGGTATTTTAAAATCAATTATTAATGTTGGTGTTTTAAAGTCACTTTTTAGTAATAATCATGCAATTATATTCTTTATTGTTAATAATTTTTTTAATTTTGTTTATCTTTTAAAATTTTCAAATTTTTGAATATTGGATGCAATTTAATAAGAAATAATTATAAAAGAATATAAGCTAAACAATTTTATGGCCTAAATGCGTGTTTGTATGTACACATTACATAGACCATATTACACAGCTACATACACACTAGATTTTATGTCAAACTTGAAAGGCCAACATGTATATAAACTAGCAATCGCACACAAGCTGTGTAATGGACACGTCAAAAGGGATTGGACAAGGAAGTTAATAACATTTGAAGGTAATAGAAATGTATAAAAGTGATAACTTTTTTTGTAGTAGAGGTTAGATACATGAATAATTTCTTTACGAGAATGGGAATTAATGTAGACAAGACAAATGTGCCTCCTCATGTTTTATGTTATTATTAAGAGGCCCAAGAGTAAAAAATTGTTTGTAGTGTTCTATGGGAAAGTTTGTTAAATATGAGTGGCCTTTGTAGAAAGGAACGCCCTTGATAGGTAGCAGTTGGCCAAGGTTATCGAAGAGAATGATGGATCTATTACTGAAAATGGATGTTTTGAGGTGGGAAAAAGATTCGCGGAGGTGGTAGTCAACCTTAGTAAGCAACTTGGGGCCAATGAAGCTCATCTCATCAATGAGAATATAGTCAACACGTTTGAGGGATTCTTGAAACGATGATAATCCGTAGCCTTCAAGTGGTTTTATTTTGTTGAAATGTATGAAGAGGCAACCAGGCATAGTGGATGAATAAATGTTGAAGGAAGCCAACCTGATACGTACAAGCAATAAGACCATTTGAGGAGGGGAAAGGATGTGTACAAACCACACATGTGGCCCTTGACATGTTTTCAGTTCGTAGATGAAGGGTAGATTAGAGTAATGATTTGTGGGGTTCCTACTTAGGAAGAACTTGTCCATGTGGAAAATGCGATGAACAAATCTACGTTGTTCATCTTTAAGGTCGTAGATATAGGATACTGACGAATGACTACATAATTCCAAATCATTACAATAATAAATGATTGGTAGGTAAGTGCATGGAAATGAGGGACCAAAAGGGGGTCAAAAGTGGACACATTTTTCCTAAAATCAACGAAACATGAAATTTCATCTAATAATTTGGCATGCATATGCTCAAAATTTGACAAAGTGATAAGGATAAGTACCGTAGAGCTCAAAATCTAGTTTTTAAACTACTATTTTTTTTTTTTAAAATGGTGGAGATTAAGAGGATCAAATGTGGTGCACACACAAAGTATGTCTATTTTTGTGTCAAAAAGATAAGAACCTATTGTGTGTGCACTCCCCCATTTTTTGAGATCTATAAACTATTTTTCAAATGAGGTCCCACTAATTTTTCATAAATTTTGGATGAATATATAATTTTGTACTACTTTTCAAAGTGCACACATCCCGAAAATGAAATGTTTTTGTGTACACCCCCGTAACTTTGAGAAAAATTGTCATTTTTTTTAATACATGCAGAATGGAATTTAGATGAAACCACATTTTTTTAAAATTTGGATGAAAAAATCATAAACTATGCACCCAAAATGTATGCATAGGTTTTGGTGAGAAAAGAAGGCACTAGTAAAAAAATTATGGATGAAAGCCTTAAACTAATTGGATTTTAGAAAGAAGTATATCATCACCAAGGTAAAACCGAGCTTGACATCATAGTATAATTTTTTATTTAAAATTATTTTATAATGCATGAGATATCGGGGTGTACACGCGAGATTTTGATGTTTATTTGTCAAACTGTAGACACCAAATTTGTGTCTTACGACCCCCCGGGGACCTGCATCTCATTTAACAACCTAACCCCATCACCTAAACCTTGCACAATTATTTATTAATTACCTTATAATTAATAAATCCACATCACCTTACCTGCCACCATCATTTTGGCCACCTCATCATGACCTAGTCCTAACCCTAAACTAACCTAATTAAGACCTATAACTTGGTCTACATCCCCACCCATGACTAATGACCCCTTTCTCGCACCCAAAACCGACCTTCTAGTAACTTGACCAAGCCCTCAACTAATCCCTCGGGAGAAAAGGAGGGAAAGTTGTCTATTTTACTAAAAATAGCCCACTTTGACCCGACCGATACCGGTTCTTACTCGACCCGCCGTCGGTTGACGTAACCGCCATCGGTTCCCTGTAAATGGGCTCCCCTAACCAAAAACAAAGGTCAAAGGATTTTTGGTATGAATCGAGATCATCATAAGCGATCAAAAACGAATCTGGATCTTTACTTGGCTGAGTAGAGACAAGTGAAGGAATAGGAAGAGTTTGCGGTGAAGGAGATCAAACTGAAGACTGCAACTAAATAACTAGAGCCCTGTGACACTCAGCTGATCATCGGGAGGGAGATATCTCATCATTCTGATTGTCAGGCCATCCTATCTGAGTTCTGCCTTTGTCATCACAGTTCTTGAACCTGCATCCTTCGTCAATAACCAGGGAAGTTATATCTTGCATGTCCTCTTTAATAACATTTCTTATACTTTTGAATCATAGTCCTAATAAATACATTCCTAGATCCCACTACCCAGCAACACATTACAACAAATCATCATCATCCACTCTACCTCTCATCACCCCATTACCTAATCCCATTCATATACCAGCCTTACAAACAACACCAACTATCCTACAACCACAACCTCACCAAAAGTCCCAAAAACAAAACCCCTACTGATATCGGTTAACAGTAACTGGTATTGGTTATTGTAACTCAAAACCAGTAACAATCCTTTTCCCCTACCCGTTTCAATGAAGCAATTAAATTGATTATTTTACAATATTTTGTGTTAATTCATATTAGCAAGGGAACTGACCACCTTCGAAAGGAATTTTTATATTTCCTGGGCCCAAGGCAGTTCCCTCATTTATTGTCTAATCAAAATATTGTGGTCTTGTGTTCTTATTCGCAGGTATTCCTTCTAAGACAAAAAGGATTTCTTCGCAGTCAGCCCGATCTCTCTCTACGGCACCGCGCCACACCATCTTGACATTTAACAGGTATTACTCCTAGCCCTAACCATTATCTGTTTCTAAAAGGAATGAAAGGATAGAAGCAAATCTATTCCCCAAATCTGAAACATTCCGCGCGAAAAATTTTGGCACGCCCGGTGGGACCCATTTTGGGTTTTCTTTCTTTCTTGCTTGCTTTCATATAGGGAGAATAATTGTTGTTTTCTTCTTCTAAAGATATTCACAAGGTATTTTGTTATTTTGGTAAAATAACTTGATTTACTTTTACATCTTTGCATTAGTGAAAGTCATCTCTTTTGCTTCATCGAATATCATTTTTTGATTTGGGTTTAAAACACGTGCATCACATTCCTGCTTGCTGTTTTCAATTCTAGTGAACATAGATTAAGTAACAGGTCATACACGCGGGGGTGATATCCATGGTATTGACAAGAAATTAATCTTACTTTCACTGCACAACACATACCGAATCACTTCACAATTAACACAACAACTCAAACATCCCCCCTTTTCCGCGGTATTCCTCCGCCCGATTGAGGTAACCTTATAAGCCAAAACAAACTTGACATTTCCCCTAAGTCTTTTGTTTAGGATTCTGACATCATTCTACGTCTAAAGGCATAAGCCCACGATAATTAAAATTAACCCTAGGGTTAGTCTCTGGATTTGCGTGTGCATCTTGCTTGTTTTCAGTTCTATTTTCTCTGTCATACTCTATTTTCTGTGATCACCTCAGAACAATTTGATAAGTGTACTAAACATTGTTAAAAATAAAATCAGCAGCTTCTTATATTTTTCTTATACCAGTCTTATTACACCGACATTGGTTAACTGACCGACGTCGGCTAAACTCTGACCGACATCGGATATTAGACCGATATCGGTTACTGTCTTTTACAGTACTTGACAAACCAGCAACTTGCCAATTTCACCATTTTGGGGCTGTTTCTATTCCCGATAGGTTGAAGCCCTACTGTGTACTCTTGTCCATGGTTGTTATCACTCGGAAGCAAGCCGCCGCCATGGTTTCACATGCCTGCTCTGTGCCTTTTCCTGAATCACCCCCTTCACATTCTATAGGGAACCCTACGGACACCAGTGAGATCCCCAAAATTCCTTTAGGAGATAAGGAATTTGCCAAATTTCTGGATGCTAATCCTAGCGCTGTACAATACTATTTGTCTCATGCCCCTGACCGTACACCCGATGGTCAGCTCCTTGTTGGCATGCCTATTAGTATAAGCTGCTCATTTAGCTCCCACTGCGCCTGATGACACCGCCTTGCTTCCTGCATCTTTAGCCCCGTCTCCCAATCCGATGGCTTCAGAGGTTCATACGACACAGATTGGCTTTCCTTTTGTTAATCTTGGACCCCACATATCATTACCGCCGACTGCTCCTTCCTCATCTCTCTTGCAGACTGCTCCGTTCATGACTTGCTCTCTGCCACCTATCCACACGAGCTTTCCTTCTCAAGCTCTGCCTACCTTTTCATTCCCATACACGTATCCAGTGACCTCAACATCTTATATGGGACATCCCTATTCGGTCACCTCAACATATTCATCCTCCATACCTTATCAACACTTAACCCCACCATTGTCTAGCGGAGGCCCTTGGCCCAATTTGCCTCCGTTTACCACAACCGCACCATCATCTCATCCAACCACGGATTTCATCAAACAAATGATGGACAAAATGCAAAATCTGGAGGCTTCTGTTTCGGGAAGTCGTAGCGCCTTGACATACTAGCAAGTTTGTCGGGAGCCTATTCACCCTTCTGTCCCCCTTCATTCATATCCTCCTCAATGGGAATTTCTGAAATTTACTCGTTTTAACAGTAAAGAGGATCCTCAACAACACTTGCGATCATTTAGACATGCTTGTTATTTTATTGCTCATGATGATGCCTTGTTACTCCGCACCTTTCCCATGTCCTTATCAGGACCCACCTTGGAGTGGTACAGTGCTTTAACCCAGCACTCAATCTTCTCTTTTAACCAACTAGCCCAATCTTTCTTGGATCACTTCTCCATTAACATTGCCAAGAAAGTATCTATCACCAAACTTTATGCCATCCGACAATTCGAAGACGAATCTATCACAGATTTCGTTGGATGATGGCGCGGCCTTATCAACCAACTTACATATGCCTTGCCTCAGGCTGAACTTATCAAAATTTTTACGTGGGCATGTGCTAAGCACATTTCTCCTACTCTTCAAATTCAAACTTTCCGCACATTTGACGAGGCCTTTACCATGGCTCGAAAACTAGAAATTCGAGCCTTAGAAGAAGAGAAATTGCGGTTGCGCAACAAAAACCCCAATTTCCGAACTCCAGATTCTACCAATAAACCAAACACCACCACTCCTCACACATCCACTTCTTCGAAATCAAAAGGAGTTGTCCACGCGGTGATGGTCAAATCTAAAGCACCGTCTAATACCCCACCAAAAACCACCTATAAATATAAAGCCGAGCCCATCAATTACACTCCCTTGGGAGAAACTTATGGTGTCATCTTGGAAAAAATGCTCAAAGCCAGAGCTATCACCTTACCTCCTGTTAAACCTCACTCCGGGTTTGACTCCACCCGCGCTATACCTTCTTGGTACAAAGAAAATGACTTCTGTAACTTTCACCGCGTAAAAGGACATAGTCATGAAAACTACAAGATGTTGAAAAACATCGTGCAGGAAATGGTTGACGTAGGGGATATAACCCTCAATAATCCTAATGCCCCTGCTAACCGAAATTTGAAAATCTTCAACAAACCATTCCCGAATCACTCTTCCAACAGTAACATAAACCAGGATATCTTAGCCTAGGAGAGTGTTCATGAGATCCATGCAGTCTTCGACTCCCAGCCAAAAGCCTCTATTGAGAAAATTTTGAATCAAGCCTCTTCACTGACACAGGGGCCCGAACCTCCTTCACCACCATCAAGCCAAAGCGAAATCATTCATTTACCCATAAAGGAGTTAACCGCCCAGAGTTCTCTTCTCATAGATGAGTCTTCTTACACCACATCCCTACAAGACTACGAGCGGATGTTATCTAACCTATCTATTTCCCAAACGTCCCCTTCTACCACTCTTGCTGCACAAGACGAAGGCTCGCCACTCCTTTTGTCATCCTTAGACGAGAAACCTCTTGCACCGACATCACCAAATTCTTTAACCATGATGGATCCTCTCAAACATGCCCTCCTACCTATTAGTTCTTCATCACCTAAATCTTTTTAGCGACCGGTTGACCTCTTAACACCTATTGATACAGTGCCTCATCTACCCCCTATATCACACCCACAGTGGACCGGAATCACAACCCACCTTTCTTCCATACAAAAATTCCAATTCACACCTGAAGGCTGTCATTCTCCAGAAGATAGACGAGTCCTATGGGAACGTTTGAGTACCCCCTATTCTACTCAAATGCAGATGACCGATCCAGACACCTCTACCATATACCCGAAGTGTTTACAGAAACTCAAAATGCCTATGTCCTCATCTCCATTCCCCGCATCTCTACCAAGTATCCCATCCACCTCTATTAACCTAACCAAATATCCCCCTACACTTGGGACCTCACCAATACCCAGTCTAACACACCCGCCCAAGCGACTAGATTTATTCAAAAATAAATCCGCCCCTCCACTTAGGAGACAAACTCAATCCGTGCCTCTATCACAATCAAAATCATCATCGTCACACCTACCTTCCATATTGGGACCTCATCCCTCCACCTTGCGTCAATATATCATACCTCCTGCGTTTTCTTTGAAACAACCTACGCCTTCTGCACCCATACAGAGATCCATGGGTGTATCAACATCATCACCCCAAGTATCCTGTCCACCTACTAATCCTAAACAAACTCCATAATCAAAGGATTTATTTTTTGTCACTCCCCTTTCTCTGTGGTTGTTTCCCGCTACCACGTCATCTGTAGCCTCATCATCTAACCAGCTAAACGTAGCTCCTGCGCCAAAGAAGCCACGTTTAGTTAAAACCACGTGTCAACACCCCTTGGCTAAACCACCACCTCATGCCCAAACATTGCTGAAACCCGCACAATCAATACCCTCATCCTCCTCCGATTTTGACCCACTCAAAGGATATTACGCCAAAATCCTTGCTATGTTGATGGAGAATGTGACCATTTCCCTACCACCACTTAGACCTTATGACCCGTCTAAACCTCGGCCTATAGGTTATGATGAGTCTAAAATCTGCGCTTATCACCGCACACCAGGACATGATGTGGAGGGATGCAAAGCTTTAAAAACCATCCTTCGTCAGTCACCTCTCTCAGATAGAAAGGTTAAGAAAGACAACTTACGAAGGGAGAGACCTTTAGCTTCAATTCCCTCTCCTATACCACCTGTCCCCGCCTCACCAATATCTATCATTATTACAACCCCACCTCTCGAAGACCATGATTTATCTCGACCATCTTCTTCATCTCAGGTCCACGAGATTAATATGATTAGTGTTGCTACTCGAGCGCAAAAAAAACAACGAGAAAGCGAAAGAAACCAAACCTGCGTCTTCTCTTTCTCCATCCACCATCCCGATCGCACCACCACCTAAAGTGGTTATTCGTGGACCCGTTTACCCCGTCTCTAATGGAGTTGCCCACCGAGCCATGATCAAACAGCTTCACCAATCACCCATAAAAATGACACTATATGATCTCATTCAGACTTCTGAATCTCATCGACAAGCTCTCGTTGAAATCCTTCAACGGATCGAGGTCTTACCTAATGAAACCTTTCCTGTTACCTCCATTCTAACACCCAATCACGTCGCTTCCCTCACTAAACAACCTACCGCCCCAACTTCTTCTGTCTCTGTACAACAAGCTACTGCTGTCAGTTTCTCTGAAGACAAAATTGTTGACTTTGGTACAGAAGATCCTGACCCTGCTCTTTTCATCTCAGCTTACGTCCGAGATATTCGGGTACATCGTGTTATGACTGATGGGGGCGCTAGCCTAAACATCATCTCTTCAAAAGCCTTCCAAAAAATGAATATCCCTTCTAGCTACATGTGTGCCAACCCCATCATGTTGTGGTCATTCAATGATGCTATTACCTCTACCTTAGGCACCGTGATCCTTAACATTCGTGTAGGACCACGCACTTTACGTGAACTCTTCTATGTCCTTGAGGGAGAGTTCCAATACAATATACTGCTAGGTCGTCCTTGGATCCAGGCTATGGGATGCGTTCCCTCAACCTTACATAGATGCATAAAATTTGAGTACGAGGGGAAGTCTTACACCGTAAAAGCTGATCCTCCCCCCTTCAAAACCTTCAATATGTTATATCACCCTAATGATGTGCTTGTACCAATAAAGACACCCATTCATCCAACCCAACCATCCACTTCAACCACACCTCTACCATTCACTTCAACAGCACCTACACCTTCAACCCATGAAAACACCGTCGCAAAAACCACTTCCCTTCCCACAGCTAACATCCCAACCGCAGACCCCTTAGTAGATGTTTTTCAACACCTTACGCTGGGGGAGTATCGCCTATATAACGTTAGTTCTATCCATACCCCACATGAGTCTGGAAGGAATTGGCATGAGCACATCCCCTTTGCCCTTTGGGCTTATCGTACTAGCATTCGTACCTCCACTAATGCCACACCTTTTTCTTTGGTATATGGTACCGAGGCTGTCTTGCCTCTCGAAATACAAATACCCTCCCTCAGAATATCTCTTCAGGATATTCTCACCAACGATGATTTCCACCAAGAGCGGTTAGCCCAATTGGAGCTTCTTGATGAGCGTCGTCTTACAGCTCTTGATCACCTTCAAATCTATCAAAAACGCATCAAGCGTGCTTATGATAAGCGACTTCATGAGCGTACCTTTAAGGTTGGTGATCTTGTCCTCAAAGAGAATCAACATGTAACCAAACTAGAAAAGAGCAAACGTGGAAAATTTGCTCCCAATTGGATTGGGCCTTACATAATCACTCACACTTATGGATCAGGCACTTATCGTTTAGCTTCGCTTAATGGTAAACCTGAGCCTGAACCCCTTAATGCCTTGCATCTTCGACCATTCTACTGTTGAATTTAGTGTTATATCACTTCTTATCTACCTGTCGCTCGTCCCTTGAGCTCACTTACCACCACATACACTTTGTTTCCTACACCTCAAAATAAAAATCAAGCTCACATAGTTTGATTCTCACCTCCCCTTGATGAGGCCTTCCCCTTTTTAGTCTAGTCCATGACTTCAAAGTATTAAAATAACACATTCTTATGGGATTTTCTTGATTCAAACTTCCTATCGAACTAGATGCTTTACGCCAAAAGGACATCTAGCTCTCTAAATTATATATAGACTGTTCCCTCGAAGGACAGCTATATGCCAAACCATTGCTGCTATTATATATAGACTGCTCCCCCGAAGGATAGCTATGCACTAAAATCACATCTGCTACTATAAATAGACTGCTCCCTCGAAGGACAGCTATACAGAATCAGCCTTTATCAGAAGCTTCTCGCATTGATCAGCTTCGTGAAGACCTCAAAAATAATACAATCAATATCCTTTGTAGACTTCCCGCATCGATCAATCTATATTCAGTAAATAAAGCCACATTCAAAAGAACTTTTGAGTCATGGACTTGTCTATTTAGGGTAGGTTCTCCTTCGTCAGCATACTCACTTTGTAACAAGTTCTCCATCCCTCCGCTATACCATCCACCTCACCTCACCATTTGTTTAAACTCAAGGGACGTGACGTACACCCGATGTATTGTGATTATACAACTCTTTTCACCTATCGAATTCTCGTCTATGCATGGTACCTAGGGGTTTAAGCTCATTCTACGTTATTATGTGGTTTGTTTAGCTCTTTTCACCTACGGAATACTTTTTCCTCTTCGACTCCAATCTAGGATTATGTGTTGACCTTAATCAGGACATGGTTCCCTACCGCTTGGGTAGGCTCACTTTCGCTTCCCTTATACCTATTACAACATCACCAATTCATTACCAACACCAACAACCTTACCTTACCAATATTAATATCAATATTTTTTTACCAACCAACCAATTGCCTAACCGTACCTAAATTGCTTGAATTCATCTCTCCCTAGTCCTAAGCGAGAACTACATCGGTCTGAGGCCCCTCCTTGCTTTGTGCAATGGGCTATGTAGGCAGCACTTCGGAGACATGGGGTCTCCCAAGGTTAGCTCGACCATCCCCTACCATAACCTATCATGTGTGGTAAATATAAATATTTTTGTGTATTTCTATTTAATCACATTCCTCTTTATCCTTTTTCAAAACACCAAAAGTCAAAATGAAAACATTCTTATTATTATCATAACTCAAATCAACATACATATTCAGTTTTATTTAGATGTTAAACAAATACATCTTCTCTATCATCGACACGCAGGTCGGCATCCTTATTTATTCTTATACTTCGACAACATTTACTTAGACCCTCACACCTCATCCCGAACCAGGGGATGATCGTGATCGTCGACGCCTCTCGCCAGGCCTCTCTGTCCTCAAAGGTACCATGGCTATTGGTACCGCCCACTGATTTGCCAATCTCTCCTGTAACATATGAATACGTTCCCTCGCATGGAGGTATCTCGCCTCTAGTCCCTCTGCTCATGACTCCGCAACCACTAACAATCCTCTTGCCTCATTCACCAGCGTTTGGAGCTGATGAACTAATCTCTGCAGACGATCTCTCTCCGCTGTAATCATAGCTATGTCAGGACAATCACGCACACCTCGCAGTTCTGTTACCCACCATAATCTATAGGCCTCTATCGTTCCTGCATCCATGACCCTGCGATCGGCTGCTATCTCTTCAGGCCCTTCTGGAGGTGTTGGCCGGGGAGGTGAGAATGCTACCTCGGCGTCAATCCTCATATATGGTCTATAAGACAGAGGTATATCCTGCACAAATCTAAATTGTCACCGCACACGATCTAGAGGAATCCTCTCATACTCACCTGGCCGGTGCCCTGCGATCCACCTCAATCGCTCTACACCCCTCAACTCCTCCGCTATATTCTCTGTTACCATATAGTTCCCGTACGGCCTCCAACAGATATCCGCCATCGTCACCATCTCCCATACCTACCTATAATACTCAATGTCACCCATCACGGCCTGGGATCTTACCTCTTGTTCTGTCTGGACCCATCGTCTGAATCCCAACCTCTGTACTCTGGTCTCTCCTGGCTGGATGGGTCGGCCTATTGGTCGCACACAAACAATGTGCTCATAGGCCCAACAATGTAATAAAAATGAACAATCCAGTGTCGTCCTGTGATTTCGCCTACAAGCCCATAAACCCCTGTATAGCTCCGCCAAATATGCAGGTGCCCATGCAAAAGTCACGTTCCTTTCTATCATTTCCCAAATAACACACATCAATGCTTTTGGAAATCTTCCCCCATCCGCCCTCGGCAACGCATAATACCCTACCGCAATCATTAATACCACTGCCAACCTTGTTGCCTCAGGGTGTGCTGCATACATTATACCATAAGTGAATGTCAAACCTTGCTGTGTCAAATCTCGTGCGTATGAACCAAATACTGCTGTTATCGCTCCCCGTGCTGCGCTAGGTAATGCCTGATATACTGGTCTTCCTATAATTGGGAGTCTTAAAATACGGAACACATCTTCCAATGTCACTGTCATCTCCCCTGTTGGCAGATAAAAGGTATTTCTTTCTGGATTCCATCTCTCAATCAACGCCTGTAACATAGCATGGTTACGTGCGATTCGTGAATAATAGCGGATTCCACTTAACCCCAAACGATTTATCAATGCCCATTCAGTTGGTGTTACATCCGCTCGGATTCGTGACAACAGCGCTGGCACAGTATCATTCATCCTCAGCCCTGCCTCTGCCTGCATACGTCAAAACAACAAACAACCATTCAATCCATCAAATCCCCAAAGGTTTTTCTCACATTCTGGAAATTCCTGCAGTAACCGTTATCGGATATAAACAACCAGTAGCGGTTTCGTAACCGATACCGGTTATTCCCTAACTGCTATCGGTCATTGTCAATTATATACACCTTGCCTAAAACACCACCTATAACAATAATTTGATCGTTTCTCCTTCTCTGTACATACAAGCATGCCCAAAACCCCTAACTGCCTACCCCATCACATTCACCTTATCCCGAATCATTTCCTATCACCTTTTCTTTCTCCTCTTTATCTACTTAATCTCCCACATCCTATTCACAAAACATGCAAGAATCGAGTTACTACCAAGACGTTTACCTCTTGGGCTGCAGCAGCTTGAGGTGGCACTTGTCTTCCCTCTCGTCCCTGCCTGCTGGATGCTTCTCCTCGTTCTGCCATGATCACCACCCTTTTCTGATTTGCTTCTTTGCTTTCTGAATCTCCGCTCACATTCACTTTCCCTGTCTCTTTTCTCCTTATCACTCAAATCTCTCATGCAATTACCTGTCTTAGTCGTCAAAAAGCGTTGCATTCGCGTATTTAACTTCTTGCATGGCTCTCAAAATAAGAACTTCAGTTGCCACCCCCGCTTTTCTATTTTTAGAAAAGCTCCTTTTCTAAAGATAACCGGTATCGGTTATCTAACCGATATCGGTCTACCTACTACCGACATCAGTTATTTAACCGATATCGGTAATATACCTACCTTTTTTTTAACATAGTCCTTTTCTTTATTTCCTACCTAATTTTTTGTGGCACCGTCCCTTTTTCCTGCATAACAACACCGTTATCTATAATCATACATTAAATCCACATCTCATTACAATTTCATCAATATCATCTATCTACATTACAAAAACAAACAAGCCATCAACTAACGATATCAAAAGCTATCAATTTATACACCATTTGGATCCAACTTAACAGCTACATACATTCAATTTCACAAAACCAAAACATACAACATTTCATAATATAACATGTCAATTAAACTCATCATTTATATCTATATACATCCCATCAACAAAAGACATCAACATCCTTAATATCTAACACCATGTAAATCAAACTCATTATACATTAACTAGTACAAACAATCAACAAAATACTTAACACATTTTACGCACAGCATGTGGGTCAAAACATCATATTTATATATATACAAAGTTTCCAATATACAATGTGCCCTGCATCGGGGCATCTGTAATCTCATAATACAACAAATCCGGCACGCAGGCCGCAATAACTGTCAATAATCTCGACTCGGCTCGCAGGCCGGTCCCTCATATCAAAAATATACTTGGCTCGTAGGCCGGTATCAACTGTACAACCCGTACTCAGCTCGCAGGCCGGTATACAATAAATGAATGAATAAATGAATGAATACATATATATAGGCACGCAGGCCTCTATAAACAAAACCGGTTTGCAGACCGGTGCCCATGTCCAATATACAAATACAAAATATACAGGGACCCCTCAGCTCTCTCCACCGCCCTCTGCCTGTCTACCTACTGGTCCCTGTGCCGCCTCTCGCCTCCTGCCTGTGACAGACCCACCAGCTGTGGCTGCACCTCCCTGAGATCTCTGGCTCCGAGAGGTCTCTGCTCTATGTGCCGCATATGGCTGATAATCAGCCCCGGTACCATCAAGAATGTCCTGATAGTACCGGGCCTCCGCTCTAGCCTCCATATAATGCTCTCGAGCCACCGTAGGTGCTGGGGCTGGTCCCCTGACACCTACTACTAGTGCTCCCTGTGCCTGTACTGGTGCCGTTGGTGGTGCCTGTGGTTGGGGCGGTACCTGTACCTGTACCTGTGCCAGTGCTGCTGGTGGTGCCGCTGGTGGTGCTTGCGCCTGTCCCTGTACCTGAGCCTGGGCTAGCTGCCCCTGTAAGACACCTATCTGTGCCTGTGCAGCAGCTAGCTGCCCCTGTAATAGCTGCACCTGGCCCCTCAGCTGATCTCTCTCTGCTATCACCGCTGCCAAGTCAGGTTGTGCGGGCTGTGCTCTCCTCGCGGCTCTCTCCCCCGCCCACCATACCAAAAATGCACCTGTGCAACCATCATCATCTACAGTGTCATCGGCAGGCCTCTCAGCAACCCAATCTGGATCCATGGGCTGTGGTGCCGGCAGTGGGGCCTCTACATCATCCCTCCGGTACTGAGGGAAGGGAGGTGGCTCATCCTGTCGCAGCCCCATCTGCCTACGTACCCTCTCTAGGGGTATCCGCTCATACTCCCCTGGCCTCCGTCTTGCAATCCAGAATGTATACTGGATCCATCTCAGCTGTGATTGGGCTCCTCCAAGGGGGTGATGACCTCTGTACGGTCTCCATACAATATCTGCCGCTGTCAGGCCCTCTAATAAATGTCTGTAATAAGCAACGTCCCGCCCTGCAAGCACTGCTCGTGGCTGGCCCACGACCCCCAACCACCTCTGAAAGCTGTATCTGTAGACGACCTGTGGCCCTGGCTGCTGGGGCAGCCCTACTGGTCTAATGCATATGATGTGCTCATATGCCCAACAGTGAAGCAAAAACGTCGAACAAATCCCAAATCGCCTCATCCGGTGATAGCCCCACAGCTCTCGATATAACTGCACCAGGTATACTGGTGCCTGTTATCCAAAATTCACCCCTCAAGGTAATTCTGATAACATGCATCAAATTCTTTAGTCCCAAGCAATTATATTGATTCAAGGCAAAAATCATGTTTCTGGGGTCCCCTCGGGTTCTTTCTAACTCTTCTGTCCAAGAAGAAAACCCAACAAGTTTTAAAATGTGAAAAAATTGCAAAAAACAAGTTCGGGCCAGGAAAAATGGAGAAAATCGGCTAAGTCCTAGTCCTCGCAGCAGTCGGGATAGTTGGGACGAAAATGCGCGAATCGGCCGAAAAACCGCCAGGCAGTCCGCGGAGCAGTTGGGACGAAGGGACGCGCGGGACGCAAAAAGGCGAACCGGCCGAAAGTGAAAAAATTTGCCAAGTTTTGTTATCACGCGGTTTGGGACATTTGGGCCGTAGGTACGTGAGGGACGCGAAGCGGCCGAAAAGCTGAAAAACAGTTCATTTCGGGCGAGCCGGAGATATTTTTCCCAAACAGTCCGGGACAGTTGGGCCAAAAGTACGCGAAGGGCGTGAACCGACCGAACCGGGCGAATCGGGAAAATTTGTCCCAAATAGTCCGGGACAGTTGGGACGAGAGTACGCGAACCAGCCGGTTCGGCTGAAACAGGGAACTTCAGCACTGGGACATTTGGGACAAAGGGACGCGTGGGACGCGAAAATCCGAAGCGGCCGAAGACAGAAGAGGAAAAGTCAACGTTTGACCTGCGAAACTTCAAACGGCCATAACTTTTGACTCCGAGCTCCGATTTTCACAAAATTGGACTTTCTGGAATGAGCACGACGTCCTCTACGCCACAGAAACAGATTTCTTATTTTTAATGAAGGTAGATATATTTAATCAAGAGAAACATATTCGGCTCCAGTCAGTTAATGCTCATTCCCGTCAAATGCCAGAAATCGCCTGCCAGACCCAAAATAGCTGCCTGCACTCAGAAGGTCATAACTTTTGCATTTCTCAACGAAATCGCACAAAATTGGTACCATTGGAATCGTGGCTCCGAGCCCGATGCACAGTAATAAATAAATTCTAGATTTGATGAGGAATTGTTTGAGTTTTTTAACAAAATGTGGCCGGGTTCATAACAGTGTTTTATTTGGTAGCTGGAGTGCATTTAAGAGGCATGATCATCATTCTCTCTCTGCTGCAGCACATGGGATAGTATGGGGAGCCTTTTTCAAGTAATGTATAATCATTTCAATCAATTTAATGCCTCTTACAGGTGGTTGAAGGATAGATTTCGGGATTTCCATTTTCCCTTCTCTCTCTCTTCTCATTTTTCTATAAATTGGAGTGTTGGGCTAATTGAAAGGAGAGAGTTCTTGGTAGCAAAGCTCTGTCAAAATTGCTTTGTGAAGCTAATGTGCTGCAGGCCCTTGTAGTGGACTCCTTGCATGGTGATCCAGGCCCTTTTCTTGTAATAGATTGAACTGTGCATACCATGAAGCAATAAAATACAAGTTTGTGGATGTATCTTCCCCTGCTGTGTTTTCTTGCATTCTTCTTGCCCCTTTAATCTTTATACAAGGATATTGTGTCTATTATTATATTCTTGCAGGGATCCATTACCATTGTGTATGCTTGAAATATTGTTGTGAATGCATTTTTACTAGATTATGGAGAACTGTCATCACCTCTCTAGTATGTATTTTGCTTCTGTATTTCACACATTTGGAGACTACTCTCACACCCTCCTTTTCTGGTGTATCACCGCTTTAGTGTAGGCTTTCATTTTATGCATTCTCTCTCTCTGGTCACTTAGAAAGTTAGATTAGAATAGTTAGTTTCCCCTGCATTAGAGTAGATTGTGGCAGGTAGTTTAGGAGCAAGAACCAGCTTTCTCTGGAGGTCTATCTCAAGTAGCAAGTCCCACAACTTGGAGATAGTACCCATGTTATCTAATCACACCATAAGTTCAGGCATATGTACTTATGGAAACGTAAGGGTGCTGTGAATCGGTGATAACAGTGCCCAAGCATAACATGTGTGCTCCTCCACCATCTCATGTAGCACCCCCATAAGCGCTCGTGGAAAGCGGCCTCCCTCTAGGTCTGGGAGGGTGAAGCAGGTGATCCTGATCATCATCAGCACAGCAAGCCGTGTCTCATGGTGGTGGGCTCGGTACATATCCCCATACGCGATACTCGCGCTGTGATATGTTAGTAGCGCAGCTGCATCCTCGAATACGTGTAGGATGCTGTCCATGGCGGTCTCTGCGTCCACCTGAAAGACTGCCTCTCCATCAATCGACAGTCTAAGGATGTGGTACACATCCTCAATGTAATAGTCATCTCCCCAGTAGGGAAGATGGAACACATTGGTCGCCGGATCCCATCTCTCGATGAGGGCGACCATCAAACTGTGATCTCTCTCTATGGCCCTATAACGCTGGACTCCCGCCAAGTCCCACACTCACGCATGATGCCCAGTGTGCTGCGGGACAGTGTGGTCGCATCCGTCTCAACAGCGGGGGCATCCTATCCCGCATCGTCAGCTGCTTGACGTGCCTGCAAAACCACCCACTGTATTAGCCCTACTCTTTTACCAACAACTACTTTACCCCCTCATATCCCCTTTCTATCCACCTAACCACACCACGACTCCATAACACACATCTACGCCCACCTATCTTACCCTAAAAACCTCTACGATATCCCCCTCCCCTCTTCACACCCCCACACAACCCAAACCCATAACCAAACAACCCAAACCACAACCAACAAAACTCAAAACAACAACACAACCCAAACCAAAAAAAAAAAAAAAACCCTACCCACCGACGCCGGCTGCTATACGACCGACGCTGGTCACACACAAGCCACCCTGCCCCCTAAAACTCCATGACCGATGCCGGTCGCTTACCAACCGACATCGGTTGCTGTAAATTTCCGGAGCCGAACCCCGCGCGCCCCCCCCAACTACATTTTTTCCTATTTCTATCAATTTACCCACCCAAATACCCTAAAAACCTACCCACCCTGCCGCCTTGACCTATTTAACCCATCTATCCTCTTCGTTTTTCAAATTACTTCAATTTACTCATTATTTTATTAAAATTTGAAATTCCTACCCAAAACCCCAAATATAGCATAATGCAATAAAATGCACACAATGAGGGTTTCGAACCTACCGGTACGACGACATGTCGTCGTGGTGGGATGGGTGGTGGTGGTCCAGCTGGTCCAGCCCCTCCTGCTCCTCCTGGCTGTGCCATGGCTCTAACTGTCCTCTTCTGGGTCCTCCACCAATCAACTGCTGCCTCCTCCTCACTCGGGCCCACTAACAACTCACTCCTCCACTAAAATAGCTCCACCTCAATCAACAACTGCTCCAATCTCAACTCTCCACGTCAGACACCTCAAATTGGTTTTCAAATTGCAAATGTGACAATGACAGGCCGTATTTTTCTTTTTATAGGTTTTTGACCTATAACCGATATCGGTTTGCCCTAAGGAACCGGTATCGGTTTCTTAACCGATATCGGTCATAGACAATCGACATCGGTTTTATTCCAACTCTTCCCCCAATTTCCGCCCTTATTTACTAATCACCCTTCCTCACAAACATCGCCTATATCAACCTTTGCTGCAAACCCTTTGTTAACCATTTGGCCCGACCCAAGGCCGCAACCCAACAACTTGGCCCGACCCAAGGCCTCACCCTACCCATCCGGCCCGACCCAAGGCCTCACCCCAACAATTTGGCCCGACCCAAGGCCTCACCCCAACCCTTTGGCCCAACCCAAGGCCGCAACCCAACAACTTGGCCCGACCCAAGGCCTCACCCTACCCATCCGGCCCGACCCAAGGCCTCACCCTACCCATCCGGCCCGACCCAAGGCCTCACCCCAACCATTTGGCCCAACCTAAGGCCGCAACCCAACAACTTGGCCCGACCCACGGCCCTCACTAATCAATCAGCCCGACCCAAGGCCGTACCACTTCGATACCTCGCCCAACATGAACAACATACACTTTTATCCACCCATCATGTAGATTTTTGTTCAATCGAGCTCACCTGTTCGTGTTTTAGCATGATTAGGGTCCTTGACTTGATCTGTCGACCAACTTTGCCTAGACCTAGACCGTGACGTTTATCTCAACCAAACCAACCATTTGGTACTGCCAAACAAGCCTAAACGTTCCTGTACCTTACCCGTTATATACCCTGGAGCTACTTCCTATGCCTTGGATACCAGGATTATATCACCCTTGTTTGGATAAACTATCGACCTTTGCCTATGCATTGCCGGTTTGCTCGTCAAATCATGTACCCTAGTTGCACTAATGCATTTCAACGTGCGTTTGCTTCCTTGGACCCTACCCCACCATCTCACCATCATCTCTACACCATTTACCCTTTATCAACCCTATCCCTGATTTCCACGTTCTCTCAATCTGTGATAGATTTGAGGGGGATTACCTATACCCTACAGGGGAAACCACTTCATATTATTGTCGTGCAGCTTTACAAACAAACTACACGACAATAAGGGGCTAATGTAGACACCAAATTTGTGTCTTACGACCCCCGGGGACTTGCATCTCATTTCGCAACCTAACCTCATCACCTAAACCTTACACAATTATTTATTAATTACCTTATAATTAATAAATCCACATCACCTTACCTGCCACCTCATTTTGCCACCTCATCATGACCTAGTCCTAACCCTAAACTAACCTAATTAAGACCTATAACTTGGTCCACATCTACACCCATGACTAATGACCCCTTTCTCGCACCCAAAACCGACCTTCTAGTCACTTGACCAAGCCCTCAACTAATCTCTCGGGAGAAAAGGAGGGAAAGTTGGCTATTTTACTAAAAATAGCCCACTTTGACCTGACCGATACCGGTTCCTACTCGACTGCCGTCGGTTACGTAACTGCCATCGGTTCCCTGTAAATGGGCTCCCCTAACCAGAAGAAAAGGTCGAAGGATTTTTGGGATCAATCGGGATCATCAGAAGCGATCAAGAGAATCCGGATCTTTACTTGGCCAAGCAGAGACAAGTGAAGAGACAAGAAGAGTTTACAGCAAAGGAGATCAAGCCCAAGACTGCAACTGAATAACCAGAGCCCTGTGATACTCAGCTGATCATCGGGAGGGAGATATCTCATCTTCTGTGTGTCAGGCCATCCTCCCTGAGTTCTGCCTTTTTCATCACAATTCTTGGACCTGCATCCTCATCAATAACCAGTAAGTTGCATCTTGTGTGTTCTCATTTTAATATTTCTTAGACTTTTGGATTACAACCGTCATAAATCCATTCCTAGATCTACTACCCAGCAACACGTTATATCTAACTATCATTCATCTACCTCTCATCACCCAATTACTTAATCCCACTCACCACCCTACAAGACAACCACCCTACAGTCCCAAAAACATAGCCCCTACCGATATCGGTTATTGGTAACCGGTATCGGTTATTGTGACTCAAAACCAGAAACCAGCCTTTCCCCCTACCCGTTTCAACGAAGCAATTAAATTGATATTGTACAGTCTTTGGTGTTAATTCATATTAGCAGGGGAATTGACCACCTTCGAAAGGAAGTTTTATATTTCCTGGGCCCAAGGCAGTTCCCTCATTTATTGTCTAATCAAAATCTTGTGGTCTTGTGTTCTTATTTACAGGTAGTCCTTCCAAGACAAAAAGGAGTTCTTCACAATCAACCTGATCTCTCTCTACGTTATGCACACACCATCTCGACATTCAACAGGTATTCCTCCTAGCCCTAACCCTTATCTGTTTCTAAAAGGAATGAAAGGATAGAAGCAACTCTATTCCCAAAAGCTGAAACATTCCGTGCGAAACACAAACACAGATTTATTCATGGATTACACAGTCCAAACCTTAGGCTTGGATATCCAAGGCAAATCTAAAACTATGGATTGGGAATTTCAAACCCAAAGAAGATGAAACACGCTCGTGTTACAACGTGAGCACACTATAACACGAGCACATTATAATGCGCTTGCATTCTTGTTCGCAATGTGGTATATGTGCTTTTAGGAGCAATATATTTACTAAACTAAATACTTTAAGTTTAAGTTTTACATTTATTAATCTTTATACTTTATTATTTCTTATAATTTAAATTTATTTTAGTGAATATAAGAAATTAGGGTCACTATGCACCTTATGGAACTAGTCTCACAGCTACATCAGTCATGGTTTAGAAGATAGTTTTTCATATTCTAATCTGGTTAATACATAGGTATTTTTCAAGATTTTGGTATTCAGCCTAAAGCTTTTAGGGTTTATATTCCACAATCGATGTCTATTTTGGGAAATAATATAGTAATTGTTTAGGTTTTAGGGCCTTTTGGATGGTTTACTAACATTTGTAGGATTGTTAGATGTGTAAAAATTAGAATTTACAAACCTCACAACTCCCAAAGATAGCGACAATTGATCAAATATATGGACTCATGAATTTTCCCATGAACATGGAGTTTAATCCCTAATTTTACCTTAGAATGTGGTAGAATCATACTATGGATGAGAACCTACTTTAGAAGCTTAGGGAATGCATCTTTAAGAGGACCACTCGAGTGATCCTCACAATCAACAATGTAAGGGAGTGACGTTGGTTCCCATGTTCGCATGTATATAATCCTTTGATCCTTATAATATAGATTAGCAATAGTAAGATGTGGGCAAGAAGATGATCTATCTAAGGACCCAATAATATCTTCATTTATTCAATGGAAGAATAAGATGTAACTTGAAGAGTTATATGTTTCACCTAAATTTTTACGATGGAGATGAAGCAAATAAGAGGTTAGGGCATAGGAGGAATAAATGTTTTAGACAAATAAGGTTGTTGGTTGAATGCGCACGTTATTGACTTTTGATCCAAGCTGATCGTAGAGAGATTCCCTTTGGCTAGGACGAACAACTTGTAAGAAACACAAAAAGACCATAAAATAACATCAATAACATAGGTTAGTGGACTGCCTAGTAAATGCTAGATCCAGGAAGCGTGGTTCTTCTTAGAAGGCTGTCAATCCACTTTTTAAATACGAATTAATGCAGAACATGTCATGAAATAAAGAAATCATATTGTATTTATACGAATTCTGTATCTCATGAAAATAAAATAAGTAAATCTAATCTAACATGCAAACCTATGATTAGATCTGGAGGTTTAGTGGGTTATTCTGGGTTTTACGGGTCTGATAGAGGTTTGGTAAAGGGTCTAGGAATGATTGGGTGAGTTCTGAGTTAGTTTTGCATGATTGGAAGGCTTGCTGGTTGGAGAATAATAAATGACACAGAGACCTTCGTCGGTGGGTTAACCAATGCCGGTTAGGCAGATGAACGATGACGGTTAGGTAACTGACGTCAGTAGGGGAAATATGGTCCAAATCCCAAAAATGAGGTTTTGAGTCTCTCTGTGGTTGCCCGGAGAGTGTAAGGGAGTTGAGAATGGTGGTAAGGTTTATGTGGAGGTTCAAGAAGGTGGGTGGAGGTGTTAGTCTGAGGGAAATGATCTGATTAATAATATATTAGGTAACTAGGTGAGCGGTGGTTATACGGTAGACAGTTTGGTAGAAGGAAGAAGTAAATATAAAATATAACTATCAAAATAAGAGCTTAATACAGAGAAACAAGACACTTATCTGAGTTTAGATTTGTTGGTGAAGGTGGTGGTAGTTTGATGAAAATTTGAGAAGAAATGTGATCATGTCCAGTGCTATGGAAGTAGAGCCTGTGTGTTTTGCTATGTGATCCAAGACTGTAGAGGAGGAAGATGAGTGTTGATAGAGGCTCAGAATGATCTGGTTCGTCGTCTATTCACTTATATGCTTTTGAATACAAATGCAGAATGCCTCTGTTTGACAATCAGTCCCCCAAACCAACCTAGGTGAAGAGTTGGGAAAATGTATTTAACCCAATTGATGGCAGTTAGATGACCAACGCTGGTGGAGGAATGACTGACGCCGGTTGAGGAATAACCGACGTCTGTTAAGGTGGGTAATCCTAGGTTTTCCAAAAATATCCCGATCTTTACTATTTTTGGCTTGATTGATATCCTTAATATGGGTCTCAAGTGCTAGAGTCCACCCAGATAAGTATGAGTTCTTCTAGGAGAGGTAGTGGGAGTTATGAAATATCCCTTGTTGGGATCTTACAAAAAAATTGACAAAATACAGAAATTTGCAGCAAATAACAATCTGATTTTTATGACAGCAGTATATAGAAAAATATGACAGTAAAGTACAATTATGGCAGCAAGGTATAAAATTAGAAAATAACCAATATCTTCACTTTTATTGCGATTAAACCAACATGCAACAACATGCAAGTAACATGCATCAACATGAAATGTCATGCAAGTAACATGCATCAACATGCATGTAACATGCAATGACATGTAATATCAAAAGTTTCACTGATAAAATAAATGGTCTCTCTTACTGAATATGGTTCTCTTCTCTTTCTGGACTTGAAACTGGATCAGCAAGCCTCTGAAACTCTGAATCTGACAACCCGATCTGAATAAACTCCACAATATCAAACTAGGGCTGGATCTTTCACCACCGAAGAGTGCTCTACTAGCTAGGGATAGATCTTTCACTACCGAAGCTAGGGTTCCTGCGGAATTTCACCTCCACAAGCAAGGAAAGCAAGCTGAAAGCTCTAACATAAGATGGAAAAATGAACCAAGATCCTTTTTCCTCCCCAAACACCACCTTTTATAACTTTTTCCATTATAAAAGTGGCCATAAAACCCTAATTCGACCCCCTTGGAGATAAGTCATATTTTAATCGTCACTTAAAGTGACTTTATTTCTCCTAGGCCAAAAATTCCACTTAAGTGATCCCAACGAAAAAATAGAACACAAAGGGCCCATTAGACCCTCCCAACGCCCAAAAATATAAGAAAAACATAGTAGGAAATCAGACAACCATCCCCAATAACCTCCAAAGTCGTTAGTCCCTTGGGAATGACCAGGGCTAAGACCAAAATAGGGCCGTTAGGCCAACCGCTCAGAATTGGGGACATTATAAGTTAATGCTAGGTTTAGACTAAGTCTTAATTGGTTAAGATTGGTATAGAATTAGTCCTAGTAAATTAATAGACTGTGAATGGGTCTTTAAGTGAGGTGGATAGGTGAGTTGGCTGTAGGTGAGGTGGAGGGGTGAGGTAGTAAATTAATTTAACTATTGTAATTAAATTAATTAACATGTGTGCATTACGGACATGAGTGGGTATAATATGAATTTATTTAATTGATGAGGGTTAAGGGAATTTGTCCTAATTTTTGGTGTCTACATTAGAAGCTAAAAGAGTGGATCACATCGATATATTTATAACACTCAACAAAAGTTAGGGTAGGAAAAGGTGAATTTTTTTAAAATATTCCACACATTCATTTACTTTCTATGGAGAAATAAACATGGAACTTTCATCAAGATTTATGATAAGTAAATTAGTTACAAACTCACCCCAGTGTAGGAGTAGAAAGGTTGATTCAAGTGCGACATACTTCAAAAGTAATCAAATCTACATCAACATTAAGAGAAATGATTTTTCAGATATCCTTTTGTGTTTTTGCCAAGAAACACTTGAAATAATTTCATATATGGATAAGACACCAATGAAATAATTCTATGCATTAACAAAAAAGTAATTTTGTGAAAGTGGTAAGAGGGTGTTGTCACGCAAAATGTATGGCATGAAAAAATGAAACATTGAGCATGACAATTAAGTCCCATTGTTGAATCTTTCACTTCTCGAGTCACGGGTATGTCCTTCCTCTGGCTAACCTACCTCAGTACCAATCTCAACCTGGCTCAAAATAAATTATTGAACAAGTTTTTTAATTTTGTTTCAATGTGTCATGGATTATTGAATACGATGATTGATGAGTTCATTGTGACTTGATGGAAGATAACTTCCTCCAGACGCCTAAAAAGGCCATTCTGAGCTAATCAAACACCCTCTACGGAGAGTTCAAGAAATATATTAAGCATCCGGAGGTGATTTCATGGGGAATCTTGGAAGTTTTGGAGGTAATTTAGGAATATTTAGGAAAGGTTTTCTCTTTTAAGGACAATCTTCTCAACAATGGGTTTTCTAGGTGCAGGAACAAACACTCTAATGGTGAAATTTGACTTCTCTGGATGATTTTGGGAGCTCTGTAAGGAGTTAGGAGGAAAAAAATAGGCAATGAAAAGATATGTGATCCTATACATTTTGGAAACATCCATTTTTTTCTAATACTTGAAGGTTTCATGAATAATTTCAAAATAGTGCAGCTTCCCCTTTCAGTTCCAAACAAAAATGGCCCTAAATTTGCTAAGCTCTAGAGAGATGGTCACCACATGGTGATAGGTGAATATTTTTAAATGTTGATAAGTACCTCTTGGAATGGGTACTATCATAAATAGACTATTGTTTACCATGGGTGAGGATCTCATGAGGATGGGGCCAAATTTTGTGAGTTGAAAACACCTTCCTAACACCCCAGGTTGTGTTTTTGAGTGACGAAACTTATAACATGAAAAAAAGTGGTAAAAAATGAGTTACCATGAGTTTGAAAGCATGTTTCTAAAACCTCAAGTGATGAATTAAGTATTTAGAAACATTATTATGAGATCTACATTGTGATGGGAATAGGGATGATGCTCTCTTCTAATTACAAGGCAAGAGTGAGGATCACTCTCTTACTTTTCTAGGCCTCCATAATTAACCCTAGTGATCACAAATCAACTCCATGATGCTCAAACCATTTTTGATTATCTATCACTTACTAAAATAGGTATTCACCATGTATATGGAAGGATTTCTCACTGAATGAGATTCTTTCATGTGGCCACCTGTTGGACTGAAATGAGGTGGTTGCAATGTCCTTTCTCCTTTGAAGTGTGATCACACTACAAGGTTCGAATGAGTGTTTAAGAACACTACCAAGTGAGTGACATCAAGTGAAACTCAAACAATTTATCATTCTTACATACATGGTGCTCTATATGAAGATCATCCTCTTACCCCTCTTGGATCCAAAATTCTCCTTGGATGGAATCAACTTCATGATACTCATACACCTCTTTGCTCATATGCCTCTCATGGAGATAGATGATGTCTTGATCCTTCACACATGATGGTCCTGAATGCCTTCGGTAGCTTGACTAGCTCATCTTGGCTTGTTCCTTAAAGAGGTTTGAACATGATGGCAAATTCAAGATATGATGATCCTCAAATTACTCCATGAGCTTCCCATTTCACCTTTGAACATGATGACACCCTTTTTAACTTCATAATTCACTTCCCTAACCAAGATGTCACATGAGTGGAAACATGCTTATAGTATCTGGACACATCTTCACTCAATTGCTCCTCATGGAAATAGGTTTCCTCCTCTATATGGAAGGATTGATTCCTAAATGAGACTTGAAGGAATGTTTGAGGGTGAGCTCCATCTTCTTGAAACTCCAACTGCATTGAAGCACTGTGAAATCCACTCCCTGAATTGCAAGATGTGAGCACATCGCCAAGTATTGATTAAGTGTTTAGAAACAATATCAAGAGATATGCACCATTTGTGATCTTGAGATGACTACCATCACCACTCATGGTGATCCTTTCTCATCATGTTCATGATGATCATTCCCTTGATGACTTGAATTTTAATGAGGTTCTTGATGTTTCAGATCCTTCACAGACCTCATGATTCTCCTGATTGCACCCATTTTCCAAGTGATTTTCTATTACACATTTTGATGCATATTTTTTCCCTCTAAACTCATTCCCCATGAACTCCTTTTTAGAATGGATTTCCATAGAAGACAACATTCACCATTGAATCAGGATCATTCCCTACACCCTGAATACCCATGTTGAATAGATGGATCCTGAATAGATATTTTCTTTCCTAACTTGTCCTAAATTACTTCAGACACCTTCAATTCTCTTCAAAATCACCCTCAGATGGTTTAGAATTTCCCTTGAAACATTCCCAAAGTGTGTTTACCAGCTGGAAAAATGGCCAAAATGTCCTTTTTTAGGCCTCCAGAGGAAGTTATCTTTCACTGAATCTTACTGAATTAATTTATCACCTTGGGTAATCATCCTTGTACACTAAAAAAACTTTAAAACCTTGTTAGGAATTTCCTCTAAGCCTAGGTGAATTAGGTTGAAGGCGGGTTGGTGAAAGGATGCACATATTATGTATCAAGAGGAAATGGATTGAATAGACTACGAAGGATGCACATATTGATGTCTATCAAGAGGAAAGTGGATTGAATATTGGCCTACACCCTTAGTCTATATAACTTATACTTAATCATATTGTGATCATTTATCTACATTTTGGTGTTCGTTGAAGTTCTAAGCTATTATACTTGCATATTTCAAATCTATCTAAGTAATTTCATTACAAATATACAATGGTAGTTCATGACATCTAGCATTGTACTTCCAACCTTGAGTGTATTTTTTTAACTCTCACATTTTTTCTCACCTAAAGCTTAATGTTGGGAGCATATCAGGCAGTCCACAGATCTGGGTTATAAAAGAAGAAACTTGAATTTAATCCTCCTAAAGCTTATTCAATAGGTAAATGAGTCAAGAAGGGTGTGTATGATAAGAAATATGAATTTTCTCCCTATCAGGTTATCTAAAACCCTATTTTGGGTTTCAACAAGAAAATATTAATATCTCAACTGATAAGGATTCTTAGAAGATAAATCTACCTAGAATTGGGTTATAAAACTTAGGAGTCTTCTTGAGTCACACCATTGTGGAGAAGACTTTGATACCATTGCGGAGAACACCATTTTGATTAATTTTATCCATGTGGAATTATAACTTGAAGGTGAATCACATGTTCCCGACCTCCACAATGTATTGAGCTCATTACCAAGACACTAATTAAGTGTTTAGAAACACTCTTGGGAGGTATGTATTGCTTGAGAGTATGAGATGATTGCTAGCATCACCTTTAGTGGCCTTGGATCAAAATGGATTCTCCCAAAATGTAAAGGATTATTCAATATTTTTGGTGCCTACTTATTTTCCTCCTAAATCCTTACGGAGCTCCTGGAATCAGCCAGAGAAGTCAAGGTTCACAATTTGACTGCTCATTCCTTGCACCTGAAAACCCGCTATTGAACAGATTATCCCTGAATGATCAAAAATTTCCTAAATCTTTCTTAAACTACTTCCAACACCTTAAAGGCTTTCAAATACCACCTTTGGATACTTGAATACCTTTTCATAACCCTCCTAGAGGATGCACACAGGCTTTGAAATGGCCAAAATTGGCCTTTCTAGGCTTGCTGGAGAATTAGTCTTTTATTACACTTCAATGAATGGAATAATGGACCTTGTTAACCTTTTTAAAAAATTATACATGTTCACCAAATGAGTTAGGAATACCTTCAAGGATAAAGTGATCATGACATAGGAGGCAGGTTGGCTTGGAGAGGGATTCAAGAAGATTTGGGAGCAATATTTCACATTGTGGCTTGGTTTTCATGGTTTAAGTTTTGCATTTTTGGGTTAGTCAATTCACATGACAACATATCCATATGAAGATCATCCTCTTACCCTTCCATTGGATTCAAAATCCTCCTTCAATGGAATTAAATTTAGGATGCTCATATACATCTTTCTCATATCCCTCTCATGAGAATAGGTGATTTCTTGATCCTATACACATGATGGTCTTGAATGCCTCAGTAGCCTGACTATCTCATTTTGATTTGTTTCTCAAATAGATTTGGACACAATGGTAGATTCAGGATATGATGATCATCAATTCAATCCTTGATCCTCACTTTTCACCTTTGACATGATGATCTCTTCTTAATCTCATAATTCACCTCCCTACCAAGATGTCACCTGAGTGGAAGCATGCTTATGATGTTTGGACACCCTCTTTCTCAATTTCTCCTCATGGAGATAGGTTTCCTCCTCCTGATAGAAGGATTGATCCCTGAATGAAACTTGGAGGAATTTCTGAGAATGAATTCCATGTTCTTGACCTCCATGCTGTACTGAAACATTGCAAATTCCACCTCCCTAACTTGCAAGATGTGAGTTCATTACCAAACATTGATTAAGTGTTTAGAAACACTCTCATAAAATATGCATTATTTGTGATCCTGAGATGATTTCCACCATCACTCATGGTGAGCTTCTCTTATCATGCTCCTGATGACCATTCCCTTGATGATTTGAATCTCATGAAGCTCTTGATGTTTTAGATCCTTCATAGACCTCTTGATGATTGCACCCATTCCTCATTGATTATTCATGAATAATGACCATTCCCTTAATTAAACTTACATATGTGTTTTGATTTATTATGTGTTATAAGGAATTGCATGAGTCCATATATTCAAGCAATTGTTGCTACCTTTGGGAGTTGTGAGGTTTATAAAATAAGTTTTGACACATCTAAACTCCTACAAATGTCAATAAACAATCAAGAAGACCCCAAAACCTAAACAATGACTATATTCTTTCACAAAATAGATATCAATTGTAGAATTTAAACCCTAAAAGCTTTAGGTTGAATGCTAAAATCCTGAAAAATACCTATGTATTGACCAATTAGAATATGAAAAACTATCTTCAATAAAGTGTGACTGATGGAGCTATGAGACTAGTTCCATAAGGTGTAGAGTGACCCTAATTTCTTATATTTACTAAAATAAATTTAAAGTATAATAAATACCATTTAAAGTATAAAGATTTTAAATGAAAAAACTTATACTTAAACTTAAACCATTTATTTTAGTAAAATAAATTTAAAGTATAAGAAATAATAAAGTATAAAGATTAATAAATGAAAAAATTAAACTTAAACCATTTATTTTAGTAAAATATCCCTCCCAAAATCACATATACCACATTACAAACAGGAATGCGAGTGCGTTATAACATGCTCGTGTTTTACAATTGGTAATTACCAATCCTAGTAATTCATAACACAATCACACTTTGCAAAACGCGCTTGCAGATTTTCACTTCATATAAAAAATTTGGCCACTTTTTGGTCCCCCATCTCCATGCACTTGCCCAGGTTTAGTGGTGGAATGATATCTTTAATGCGACTAAAGTCATGAAAAGTAGACGTGTTAATAATAGAAAGACCACAAGTGCAGGTTCCTTTTAGGTTTACCATCGAGGGAGGCTAGACGGCAGGCTCCCAACCCATACTTGTGAGTGATGACATATGGAATGATAAAGTTAGGGGAAAAATTTCCACTTTTACTCCTTTCCAGACTAGTGAGATTTTGATTCTCTTTAAGGACAAGATCACCAATGTTGAAGTCACGTGTTTTGATATGTTTTTTGTATGCTCATTTTATGTGTTCTTGATAGACATGATGATGTTCGAGGGTTGTTAGGAAACATTCATCTAATAATTCAAGTTGTGCTAAGTGTTCTTGGTGATGATATTCATTAGAGATAAAATATATGAGGCATACATGGAGAGATGGAATTTGAACTTCAAGGGGTAAAACCGCATCAGAACCATATACTAAAGAGAAGGGTGTAGCTCCTGTAGGAGTGTAGATGCTAGTTCAATAAACCCATAGAGAAAACATAATTTTGAGATTCCAATTCCCGCCTACTTGATCGATGGTTTTTATGAGGATTTTATTGAGTGTTTTGTTAGAAGTTTCTACTTATCCATTTGGTTGTGGATAGTAAGGGGATGAGAAGCTTAGTTTGATGTTGAAAGTGTCACATAATTTCTTAACTTCCTTATTTTAAAAATACTTTCCATTATCTGTGATAAGCTTGTGAGGATGATAAAGCAACATATGATATGTTGATAGATGAAATCAACAATTTATTTTCTTTAGTGGAGACCAGGGGAATGGATTCCACCCATTTAGTAAAATATTCGGTAGTAGTAATGATAAAATGATGATGTTGTGATGAGCGTGGGTTACTAAGGCCTATAAGATCGAGCCCCCACCCACGAAAAAGGCCACAGTATCTTGAGTGGGATGTAGAACCTGACTAGGGACATGCATGTAAGATTAGAATGTTGCTGAACACTTGATGCAATTCTCAATGTATTGATAATAATCATGATTAAGGGTAGGCCAATAGTAGCCCATTCGAAAAATGCATTTAGTAACATCCATAGCTGCTAAAGTGTCCACCACATATTCCGGCATGGACTTCTTGGATAGCTTTGATAGATTCATGAGATTTAAGGCATCAAAGCATGAGGCCATCAAATCCTCATTTGTAGAGGAACACCACCAATGATGACATAGCGGGTAGCGCATGTTAATAAAGGATCTTTGATCATTTTTGGATAAGTCAGAAGTGAAGTTTAGATTGAGAAAGATAGTCATATATTTTCCTATACCAGATATCTGACTGACTACTTTCGATGTGATTGACGAAAGGGATTTAGTTGTTATGGGAGGGTTGTTCAAGCTTGTGTATGACAATGAAGAGTTTAGAATCATCAGCTGACCATGGTATGAATGAGGCAAGAGAAGCCATGCTGTTTATGAATTTATTAGATGAATGGGGAATTTGTTTGGATAATATAACTATCGAATGCCTCCAAGAGGAAGTCGACAATGACTTTATATTTTTTGTAATATTTCATTTTTACATTGATAAATTTTGTTGATTTGATTGATGATGAGATGAGAGTTCCCATAGATGTCTAAGGTTTCTAATGCTAAGAAGTGAGACAGTTTGGAGACCCATAATTAAGGCTTCATATTCTATCATATTATTAGTACATTCAAAATTCAATTTGAAGGATGAAGGGATAGGAGTCCCCCAGGGAGGTATGATGATGATACCATCCCCTCCCCCTTGTTGACATTTAGATCCATCGAAGAAGAGGGTCATTTTAAGAGTAAGAATCATCTTCATGATCAAAGGTATTGATGGATTGGTCAGGAAAATGTTCTCCTAGGGAGTTTATTGTTAGGAAGAGGGGTTTTGGCGAGATGATCGGCATGATAACCTGCCCCTTGATATATTTTTACGGGAGGACAATCTAGGTCAAACTCTGTCATGAGCATGAACCATCGAGTGATGCAATCATTATAATAAGGTTTGGAATGCATAGTTTTGAGAGGATTGACGTTAGTGAAAATGAAAGTTTTATGATTGAGAGAATGACAACAAAGCTTAGAAGTCATGAAATATAAATCACAACACAACTTTTTGGCTTTAGTGTAATGGGTTTCACAATCATGGTAGTGTTTGACTCACGTAATAGACAACTTGTTCTTTACCATGCTCATCTCGATGTGCAAGCATGGCTCCCAAGGCGTGATCGATAGAGGATATGTATAGATAAAAGGTTCACCCTTGCATGGAGGTGTGAGCATGGGTGGCGATAGAAGATATTTCTTAAGTTGATCGAAGGATTTTTGGCAATCGTCACCCCCACTTAAAGTGGACATCTTTACGAAGGAGATGATGCAAAGGCTTGCACTGATCGGATAATTGTGAGATAAAGCGGACAGATAGATTGGAGTCTCCCTTGGAGGCTTGTAATTGCTTAAGATTAGATGAAGGTGGAATTTTGATAATGGCTTTTATTTTGGTAGGGTCTACTTCAATTCCTCTAATGGATACTATAAACCCTAAAAGCTTACCGACTAGAAACACCGAAGACACACTTAATAGAGTTAAGCGTAAGGAATTATTGGAGAGATACAGGAAAAGATGACATTAAGGAAAATAAGATGATCCTCTAGTGTTTAAATTTTCCTAAAAGATCATCTACATAGTCTTCTACAGTTTTATGGATAAGGTCATGGAAGATGTAAGTCATCGCATATTGGTAAGTGGCTCCTGCATTTTTTAGACCAAAAGTCATTACTCGGTAGCAGAAGGTTCACCAAGGGGTGATGAAAGATGTTTTATATTGATCGTCGGGTGTGATAAAAATTTGATTATAGCCAGAGAATACATCCATAAGGGATAACATCTCATGGCCTGTCGTGAGATCGAAAAGATGGTCATTATTAGGTAGTGGGAAATCATCTTTTGGACATGAGAGATTAAGATCTCAAAAAATCATGGTGTAGATACGTAACTTCTATGTGGCTTTAGTCATAGGTACTATGTTGGGAACCCATTGTGGATAGTCAATGGGGAGGATAAAGTTAACATAAATAAGATGTTGAATTTCTTCTTTAACAAGGAGAGCAATGCAAGGATGCATCTTATGTAGTTTTTGTTTGACTGGTTTAGCATCGGGGATGGTGAAGATATTATGGATGATAATGTTTGGGTTGAGGCCAAGTATGTCACTGTAGGACCATGTAAAATCCTTACTGTGTTTGGATAAGAAAGCAATGAAGTCTTTTAATTCATAGGGATCAAGAGATTGGCTGACTTTGACTATGCGCGGGTCTTGAGAGGTCCCTATGTTGAAGTCTATAGTGGCTTTGTTAAGAAGTTTATGTGTCCTGTGGTATATTATTTTGAAGGTAATGATCCTTTGCCTCCATATAGGATAATATGGATTGATCATCACGACATTGAAGGATATCGATGGTAGGGGACTATTCCTCTAGCACTATCAGGGAACACTAAGCAGAAGGGTCTGCGATAGTGCCATCATTAGTATGATAAGTGAGCAATCCTAATGTAATTATGTTGATTAAAAAAAAAGTAAGAGGGGATGGAAATGACATCATTTGTGTCAATAGAGTGTTCTTGTGAAGATGAAGAGGGTGAATCCGGACTTGTTATAGGTCCAAATGGGGTGATTGTGGAGGTATCTGAAGAAGGTTTTTCAAAACCTAGTCCATACTTCTCATGAGGTTTGCGGGACTGGTCAAAGAACAAGTCATGTATACCTTGTTTCGTAGCGTCCCAAACCAAAAACCTTTCCAGGCACAATGATGAAGATACATCTACGTGAAGGATTGATTGTATAGAAATGAGAAAGCATATATAAATGGTTTAACATGGTGCTTGATTATCGTGATGTGGGGAAGGACAATTGATCCCTCCATAGACGAGGTTAGTTTTAAGATGTGGAGGGCCAAAGGAGATGATATTTCCAATGTTGGGTTCATACATTGGTTGTTTATCAGGCTTCCCATACATTTTCAGTATAGGAAATGAGTTGAGAATTAGGAGGTGATATCCCCTGCAAAAGACGTTGCATAACCTCTTCGAACGAGGTGTCATTTGGTAACTTAGATGTAGAGATGGAATAACTAGTTAAAGCCTCGTTAGACGAGTCTTTCCAAGGGACGAAGACATTGGCTAACCAATATGTCATATGTCATGTTTTTAATGGATGAGGATTGACAGGAAGTGTGAATATTTTTCCTTCATGTTCATACTTCAGGAACCGATGTAAGGTGGAAGGGACATAGTGCATAGTGCAGATCTAAGGACATCTAAGTAAAATGTTGTACTAGAAATCTTCTTCTATGATATAGAAGAGTTAGTAAAGGAGATTATGACCTATGCATATAGGTAAGATAACCATGCCTAAAGTAGGGGAGATGATGTCGTTAAAGACATGCAAGATAGTTGATGATTGAGCCATAATGTTGTCAAGTAGCTTGAGTTGTTTAAAAGTGTAAGATGAAATAATGTTGATGTTGGCACCATTTTCAATCATGGCTCTCTTGACTTGGGTGTCATTAATTTGGATGGTGATGAAGAGAGGAAAGTCATGTCCCTATGGTTGAAAATAAGGGATTTATGAGTTATCGACTGTAATGAAGGTAAAGGTTTACAATGCACTGACAAACTGAGGTAATGGGAGGGGATCATCCACTTGGACTAAAATATTTCTAAGGGCCTTGATCATAGCTTGATGATGTTGAGGAGAGTTTTGGATAATATCATGAATAGACATCTTTACGAGCATGTGGTGTAATTATTTGAGGAAAGTGTCATGTACCGCTACCAGTATCTGAGCACGAGGGGATGCAAGGACATAAACCTTGGTTTTAGGATTTGATAGATTAGAAAACTTAGAAGGAAAAAATTGTATTGATTTATGTAGAGGGTCATTAACATGACTTTTAAGTATTTTCAATATTATACTGGAGTGGAATTATTAGGTGTAGGTGAAATAATGATTTTAGATTTGGTAGTTTATGATGAGGTAGCGTCAGATGGAGCTCTAGCAATAGTGACCTTAGGTTTTTCTTGATTTTGGTCATACGTATGAGCTCTTGTGGTGATGCGAACACCCTCAATTTTAAGAGGTGATTTGATAGAAGATGCAAGATATTGTTGAGATGAAGGTCCTACTGTTGATCTAAATGTGTTAGATTTAGGAGCTTCCGAGCTCAAACTTTTACTTGGATATTTTGTTTTTTATTTTGAATGATTGGATAGAGGATTGAAATGATCTAAAAGGTCATCTGTTTGTGTCCAATTTTTAATTATGGCTTGAAGAGATTTACAATGCTTGGTTTCATATCATGACATCATGTGATAAGCACAAATGACATTATAATTGTACCATGTAGGCTTTCATCCATAAGGATCAAATGGTTTGATAGACGATAATGTTATGGATGAGGATTAAATGAGTTTATGAAGAATTGTGGTGTAAGATCCTTCAGGAAATAGCATGGGTAGGGGTATAGGTGGATAAACATCCCTGACTATTTTAAGAGGATGAGATACGGATGATGTGTCATGAGTAATATATTTAGACGTAACTTTAGGAGTAAGATTAGATTTCATGATGATTGGGGCTTGCTTAGATGAGGGGTGAGGTCTCAGAATAGAAGATGAGGGGGAATTTTTTTTAGTTGGTTCAATTTTAGTAAGCAAGAGCTCAATTTTATTTTATTTTTTATTAAGGATAAATGTTTTTTGATAGGGTCCCTACCTTGTTACATCTAATAAAAGGTCTAAACACCCACATAAAACAATAAGAGAAAGAGAACATACATAAATGAAAATCGATCGACTGCTGAAAAGCAACAAAACCATAGCAAAAACACAACTTCATAGAAAAAACTACCGCATAAGAGTGACCAAAGCTAATAAAAGACAGAGCACCCAACCAATGCCCCTAAATTTTACTAGAGGCACTTCTGGTTCTAAGGAGCTCAATTTTATTATGTGGCTGAACCATTTATTTTTGTATGGGGCTACCAAGGTTTTTGCTTAGATGTTGAAGGGATTTATCCTTGGCAGGAATAATAATAATCTCTACAGGATGATCCTCTTTTCATGTTTCTGACGAAGTAGAGTTAGGGATTTTGAGAAAGAGGTTTTTTATGGGTACAATTGTTATAGTAGATATCTAAGTCAAGATTTTTATCTTAGGGTTGTCATCTATGTAGTTGTTGTAGATGTTTGATTGATTGGTCAGAAGTATATGTGGATATGGAATTTTTTAGGAGATTGGATCTTATAAATGACATTAATGACATGGGATCCAATATTTTGAGATCCACAAGCTAGGTTTTGAATTGTGTTATTGATAGGGGATGATTAGGAAACATTTTTTTGAATACATCTAAGGCTGATTTGGAGGTGTATTGGAATTGTCAAGTTGTAAGTCACCCTGGTCAATGAGTTTTTGAATAGTCTCTTTGAAGGTGTGACAACTTTTGATATCATGGAATTCGAATTGATGGTATTTATAGTCCTCGTGTTCTTGGTAGCATGTGGGCTTAGGGAGATAATCATCAATAGGTCAAACATGAGGTAGTTATATCATATGGGTGGCCATAAGCTTATCAAATACAGAACTATAGGATTCTACCAAGGGAGTATAGTTACAAGGGGGTGTAGGTGCCCTTTGAGTTTATTTAACGTTGGATGCATTACAATATGAGGTTTTTATGATAACAACATGTGTCACACCTTTGGATTTATTATTTTTGGTAGAGGTTTTATAGAGCTCGGGCCTAGGATTTTTAGAGTGTAATTTAACCTTGTCGTCCTTAAGAGCTCTGGTTTCTAACTTATAGGCCATGGTGAAGGCCTCTTTAAAAGTATGAAATGATTGGATTTGAAGTGTTGATGAGATGTGTTTAGCACATGACCCAAAAAAAAATCAATTAACTAGGTTTGGGGCAGAAGGAATGATAATTGATTAATAACTCAGTGTCATCTAGTGAAAAATTCAGTGATAGACTCGTCTTCAAACAATTTAATAGTGTAGAGGTCGGTGATGGATATATTATGGGAGAGGATGATGGAAAAATGTTCTAATAACATTTGTGTGAGCTACATGAAGGTGAAAAGGGAATGTTGGGGAATATTCCTATATCAATCGAGAATAGGTCCTACTAACAACATCAGGAAGGTACGAAGAAGAAGAGTGTCATCATGAGCTATAAGGTAACAAGTGTGATGATAAGCTCTTGGGTGATGATGAGGATTGTACTTGGTATAAAATTTCATGAATTTTGGAAATCCCAATGAGTAGGGTATGACTGAATGGGAAAAAATGTGTGAAGAGGTTCACCACATATTGGTTCATAGGATAATTTAGTTGTAAGTGTAGATGTGGAGGCTTCTAGATTATCCATCATATTCATGAGTGTGTGTAAGAGATTAGACAAGGGTTGTGTGTTAGTTTGAGTAGATTGGTGGGGTGTGTGAGATGGAACATGTTGATAGAGGGGATGTGAAGAATGGATGTGTTGGAATTCAAAAAAAATCATGAGAATGAGATTAGTAGTTTGATGTGCAAAAATAACAAATTGAGAAGGATTATAATGATGATGTTGAGGTATCGAGGTAATAATAGAGGGTTGATATGTGTGTTGAGGTGGGATTGAAACTTGGGGCTATTAAAGAGGATTACTACTAACGTATTGAATATATGCAATGAGTAGCGTTTGAGAGGGATCTTGAATGGTTATGATTGGGATAGTTTTGATAGATGGTAAAGATATGGGAATAAATACGACCAATTCTTGAAGGTGAGTAAGATGTGATTGATGAGCGAAGGATACATTAGTTTAAGAAGGTATAATATGAGATTGTGGGACAATGGTATGAGATGTTGTAGGATTAAGATTAAGAACAAAGGATGGTGGTGGAGGAGGAGAAGATGTGGAAGCAGTGGAATAGGGAATTATTTGACTGTCTACAAGTTGATAACCTAGAGGAAGGAGTTGATTGATATGCCGTTGCTGAACTAGTGATGAAGGAGGAACGTTAGGATAAGTTGGGCGACTCCTTATAGGTGTTGTTAGATG
Organism: Taxus chinensis; assembly: GCA_019776745.2. Lineage (NCBI taxonomy): Eukaryota > Viridiplantae > Streptophyta > Pinopsida > Cupressales > Taxaceae > Taxus > Taxus chinensis. Next base: position 775,339,969 of record CM034152.1, read on the forward strand.
TTGGGTGATAGATGGATGATTGACATTGAAAGGAACCATTTGTGTGTTGGGGTAGGATTGAAGGTTTTTGATATGAGGGAATTCTTGATGAGCAGGGGGTGATGACCCCCATATTACATAATGAGTCAAATGATCTATAATAAAAACAACTCTAGTGGCTAGATATTGTTGAAGCAGGATGGGATTTTGGTCTAAGACTTCTTCTCAACTCATGGGAAAACTTGGATGACTCAAAATTCTAAAAATAAATGCTTGTACGAAGGGTGGTGTACGAGGTGGAATGAATGGTGGTTCAAATAGTTGAGAGTGAGGTGAATCTTGGATTTTCACCATTGTATCAGATGGGGATACCATCGAAACAGAGACATATATGGATAAGTTAAGATTTTGTGACTGTTGATGAGCTGAAACCATGTAGAAGGGGAAAAACAACAAAAAAATAAATTATTATTACTTAAACAAACACACTCAACAAATGTATTTTAATTATCTTGATTATGTTTAAAGTGTGTTTGAATGATAAAATTGGATAACGAAGGTACCTAAAAGGTAGTATAAGGTTGGTTTCAGGTAGTGTTAGATGGAGTCCTCGATATACCTGAAGGTACTCAACGACAAAATCTGTGATGGTTACCAATACGTGCCATGATATAGGGGCCTACCCCTGCACTTCACAATCCCACAATGATAAGGGTGTCAAGTGCTTAGCCAATGTATTGATAACCAAAAACATTGTTATACTCAGCTAGAACATCAATTCAGTTTCCTTATTGGGTGATGAAATCCCAATAATTACTCCTGGGAGGATGATGTTTAAGATATGTAGATTATGTATATGGTTCAGTTGTGTGTGAAAAGGAAGATTTGAATATAAATTGTTTAACCACCTAATTAGACTAGATTGTGAAGAAAACTATGCAAATCTAGTTTCAATCCCAAAAACTAAATGTTCGTTGGATGAAGGCAAACATAAAATGATGCATAACTTGAAAGGAAAAGATGAAAATGAAAACGTCTAGAGGAATAACTGTAGTTTCACTTTTTCCCATTTTTAAGCTTTTAAAAAAAATTCAAAAGTACCCAACCAACCCAAAGCAAGGAACTTGTAGGGTTAGGTAATAAACAAAAAGCATATAATAAAATTGATAGAAAGAAAACTGACAGTGTAATCAAAGAGAATTCACAGGAATCGTCGACGATCACAAAAATTGTTGATGATTTATTGAAATCATTGGAAATTACAGAGAAGATAATTTAATAAATGAAAACTCAAAGAAAACAAAGGGAATGGGTCCCACTGGGTGTGTGAGAATGTAATAGTGTAAAAGGAGGTTTAAAATTGAAGTCGAAGATACTCTCGAGAGCAGGTTTTTTGAAATGCAATACTTGAAGGGGGTTTTTATGGGCTGTAATTGGGATTCTCACATTCTCCATTGCAAGGTTAGTGATTAAACCCACATGAAAAAAGATACCAAGGAAGAATTGGATAAATTGCTATTGTTGAAGACAACAAAGAGAAAAATAGACGACATGGCCATCTATGATGATGTGTGTGAGAATTTTTTGACAAAGGCGGGAGTTTTATAGTTATATGAGCTCCCCTCTTTTGGAAACCTGAAAAGTTTTACTAGTGGTTAATGAGCAGATTCCATGAGGAATTCTTCTATTTTGCTAGGTGACCAATGAGGATCACTGCCCCTTTGATTGGGAGTTTGACAGGACTAAGGAGTTTAGGTACTGAGTTGAGAAGCGACCTCACTAAAAAAGAGGCCATAAAAGTAACTAAGGAGGTACTAGGATATGCTAAGGGAGAGTGCATGATGGAAATCCCTAAATTACAAAAGTATCTAGTCATTCAGGTAGCAGTCCACCTCCTGACAAAGATAAACAATCAAGAGCACTAGTCTTAGGTAAAAAAGGGCCTGACTACATGTGGTAAAGAAGATGACAGAAGGGGTGGTGTATAATTTGTCTAACTTCATTACTAAAACCATCATTGAGGAAGTGCATGAAGGTGAGAAAATTAGCTTTGGCACAATACTTCAGTCACTTTTTTTTTGTTGAAATTGGAGTGCCTGATGGGCTAAAAGATAATATGTAGTAGTACCTGGAAGAGAAGAAATCCCTAGCTCAAAATGTTTTCCAAATATACATGTGATGGATCCACGAGTGGACCATTAAAAGAGAGGGTAGAGATGTGGTATGAGCGCTTGCATGCTGCATTCGAGGAGTGGAGAATACCTAAGGATTTACCTTCGGTATTAGATAAACAAGTACAATTTGCAGTGTATCAAAATTTTTGTATAGGGCACTTTGGGATGAAGGATGAAAAATGGAGCCCTTGGTGTAAGTCTCCTATATGCCTTCACCACGTGCTAATTCCAGGACATCTTTATATAGGTTTTCGACGTGCGCTGACTGCTCTTCAATGCAGATAAGGTAGATTGTGACTACCAAACACTGAGGAAGACTTAAATTTATTCTAGGTAATTTTACATACATTGAAAGGTTAATTTCAGATGATATTAATATGAAGGTTGTGAGCTTGACAATTGGAAGATTGGGCGCGGCTCTGGTATACATATACCTGAAGTCAAAGTTGTAAAATGGGAAGTATGTAGAGAATGAATTCAAACTCCATAGAGCACCCAAGGGAAAACACAAAGTGGACACGTTAGAGGATGAAGGATATACTTTTCCCCTTAAAGAAGAAGGAGAAGAAGAAGAACTTCCGGAAGATAGTGTTAGACATGGAGCATAGAAAGAAAAAGTCAACTGTTGGAGAAAAAGAAAAAGTGCAAGGTGACACCTACATTGAAGGAGCTGGATGCTGAAGTGTTGGATACATGTGCTATAGAGATAGATATAGAAAAAACTACTGAGGAAACTCAGTTTAAAAGAGTGCTAAGAAGAACAAGAACTCAGGGTGTGGGAACTTCACAGCCCCTTAAGAGGTCACCTAGGACTTCGCTTGTGAAAGTAGAACCTGAAAATTAGAAAAGGCAAGTATAATCCTAGAAAGGTTGATGAGGAAGATGAATCTAGGGAAAGTGCGATATATACTCCAATACAAAATGAGGATATAGAGGAACCTTAGGAAGAAGAAACAAAGAAAAATGAAGAGGATTTGAAGGAGACATAGATAGAAACTAGTAAGGGCGAGCCTTTAGACATGCCCCATACCACATAGACATGTGAAAGACCGATATTAGATACATGCTCCCATATTCCAAAATGTTAGGTTGTGGAGCCTGTTTTCATGTGTGAAAGTGTTGAATACTGTACACTAGGAGTATTGTACACCTAGCTAAGAACTCTGCTTTCCACTCTAGGACCAAAGCATATACAACTTAGGTACCATTTCATCAGGATAACTTTGGAGGAATAAAAGTTGAAGCTGGAGAAGATTCATACCAGTGAGAATCATGCAAACATGATGACCAAGGTGGTCACAAGGGAAAAACTGAAGCTGTGTTCAACTTTGGTTGATCCTTCATGGAAACTAGTGAAGCGTTGAGAAGCGTGCTCAGAGGAAAACTAGTCTCTAAGTGGGAGATTGTTAGGTTGTGGAGCCTATTTTCATGTGTGAAAGTGTTGAAGAATATACACTAAGAGTATTTTTTTGGCCTCAAAAAACATGCCCGATATACCGGGAAATGTGCTTTTCTCATATGGGTAGTATTTTTGACCCGTAGGTTTATGGGCTGGTTTTGGCCAATGGTTTTGATACCCACAGTTTTGTAAAAGTACTTAAGCAGTTTGTCTACTTATGTGGTTTTGAGCATATGGTAGGGTTTGATGTAACATTGTAGATGTGTCTAAATTCGGGTGGTAATTCTATAGAGTTTGTTGAGCATAGTTCCAAATAGATCTGAGTATTGTATTGAAAGATCAGTGGTTTGTAATAAAATCTGAGCAGGTGATTCTTGGTGGATGTAGCCCAAATTGGGTGAACCACGTTAAATAATTTCTCTTTGTATTGTGTTATTTTATTTTGCACTTTTATTTGATATCTGTCATATTTTCTACATATTAGTTTCTACTGTTGTGATTCTGTGAGGGATTGTTCCGCATATTTTATCCCTTATTTCCTAACAATTGGTATCAGAGCCTGGTTTTGGTTTGCTGAAGTGTTAAACCATAGGGTAAGTTTAAGCCTGAGTGGGAGCTATGGTAGATGATGGAAGATCAAGGGTTGATAAATTCAATGGGCATAATTTCAGTCTTTGGAAGATGTAGATGGAAGATTACCTTTATCAGAAGGATCTTTATATTCCGCTGTCTGAGAAGGTGAAGAAAACCTCGAACATGACGGATACAGAATGTGATTTTCTGGATATGAAGGCATTTGGGATAATCCGTCTATGTCTTGTATCTTCAGTATTATTTAATGTTTCAAAGGAAAGACTACAAAAGAATTGATGGATGCATTAGGAAAGTTATATGAAAAAACCTCGACCTCTAACAAGATATTTTTAATAGAAAATTTGTTTAATATGAAGATGTCTGAGAATGGTTTAGTAGCAGATCATTTAAATTATTTTAATATAGTTGTAAATATGTTAGCTTTGGTGACAATAGAATTTGATGAAGAAAGTTAGGGCTTTATTAATTCTATGTTCTTTACCTAAGATTTGGAATAACATGGTAATGGTGGTAAGCAACTCGGTTCTAGCTAACTCAAAGTTGAAGTTTGAGGATGTTATAGGGGTGATTATAAGTGAGGAAATGTGAAGAAAAGTTTGTGGGGAATCTTCTACTTAATGGAATGCTTTGACAATGGAAACTAGAGGGAGATAGAAAAATAGAGGAAGCCATGGAAAATCGAAGGATCGGGCAAGGTCAAAATCCAAAAGCAAGATAATATGTTGGCACTATGGAAATTCTGGGCATGCAAAGAAGGATTGTTGGGAGCTTTAGGACAAGAATAAAATAAGGAGTCAAATGTGGCAACGAGTAATATATGTTAGGATGCTTTGATTATTTCTTTGCACAATATTACTGAATCTTGGGTTCTAGATTCAGAGGCTTCTTTCCATGCTACTCCACATAGGCATTATTTTGTTGATTATGTTCAAGGAGATTTTGTGCATGTTTTTCTTGGTGATGACGAGCCTTAAAACATAGTTGGAAAAGGTTTTATTTGGGTTAAGATGCAGAATGAGAATATTTGGCTATTGAAGGATGTCTAGAAATGTGCCTACATTAAGATGGAATTTGATATCGGCAGGGCAGTTAGGAAGTGATGGTTGTAATGTGATATTTACAGGGGGCTCTTGGAAGGTTACCAAGGGTGCTCTTGTGGTGGAAAGAGGTAAGAATGTTGGAACCTTATATTTAACCACTTACAACACTAATGTTTGTAATCTTGTGGCTTCAGAAGTAGATACATTATTGTGGCACTATAGGCTCAGTCATATGAGCCATAAGGGCATGGAGATCATAAAGAAAGATTTACCTGGATATACAGAAGCAAGTTTGGAGTTATGTGAGGATTGTATATATGGGAAATAGAAGCGAGTAAGGTTTCTCAAGGTTGGATCTACAAAGAAAGAGAGTAAGTTAGAGCTAGTGCATTTTGATGTGTGGGGGCCGGATCATGTATCATATTTTGGGGGTTCAAGTTATTATGTTACTTTTATTGAAGATGTAACAAGGAAAGTTTGGGTTTATTGTATTAGAAACAAATATAATGTATTTGACACTTTTTTCAAATGGAAAGCCTTGGTAGAGAATGAAATAGATTTTAAGCTAAAATGTCTTAGGTCAGATAATGGAGGGGAGTATTGCAACAATGAATTTGATGATTACTATTCGAAAAATGGAATCCATAGGTAAAAGATGGTTCCAGGAACTCCACACCAAAATGTGGTGTCAGAAAGGATGAACAAAATAATAATGGAATGTGCTAGGAGCATGAGGTTACATGTAGAACTACCTATTTCTTTTTGGGAAGAAGTGGTGAGCACAACTATGTACTTGATAAACAGAGGACCCTCAAATGCCTTGGATGGATGCATACTTGAGGAGGCTTGGTATGGTAAGAAAGTTGATTATTCATTTCTTAGATTCTTTGGATGTGAGGTATTTGTCCATATAGACAAGGATGATAGGACCAAGCTAGAAACTAAATCAGAAAAATGTATTTTCATTGGTTATTGGTGGCGATGACTTTGGATATAAATGTTGGAGTATTAAGGAAAAGAAAATCATTCAATCTAGGGATGTGGTATTTAATGAGAAAGTCATGTATAAGCAGTAGTTGCAGGAAAACAAGGAAGAATCCAAGAAAGAATATGTAGTAGTAGAGGATCTTCCGGATGGAAAAGTGACACATGAATCAGTTTAGGAACCTCCTCAACATGAACCACAAACTCCTATATTGAAGATGTCTTCTAGGGTAAGAAGAGAACCTGAACATTTTTCTCCTTCTCTTTATTAGTTATTACTCACTGATAGTGGAGAGCCAAAGAGCTTAGATGAAGCAATGAAGGTAGATGCCAGGAAGAAGTGGGAGTAAGCCATGGATGAGGAGCATCAGGCTCTCATGGAGAACGAGAAATGGGATTTGGTGAAGCTATCTGAAGGCAAAAGAGCATTACCGAACAAGTGGGTGTACATAGTCAAAGAGGAAGGAGGCAAGATAAGAAACAAGGCCCGGTTGGTGGTCAAGGGGTTTACACAAAAAATAGTACAAATTTTGATGAGACTTTTTCTCCTGTAATAAAAATGACTTCTATTAGAATTGTTCTTGGAATAGTAGTAACAAAAGACTTGCACTTAGATCACTTTGATGTAAAGACTGCATTTCTCCATGGTGATTTAGAGGAGGATCTATAGATGCAATAGCCTGAGGGCTATGAGGTCAAAGGTAAAGAGGAGATGGTGTGTAAATTGAAAAAGAGCTTGTATGGCTTAAAACAAGCTCCACATCAATAGTATAAGAAATTTGATAGCTTCATGACTAAGAACAATTATAATAGATGCCATTATGACCATTGCATGTATACAAAGAAATTTGAGGATGATAGTTATATTATCCTGTGTTTGTCTGTGGATGACTTGTTGGTTGCAGGTAAAAACATACAGGAAATAAAAGTACTCAAGAAACAACTAAGTGACTCCTTTGCTATGAAGGATTTGGGGGGCAACCAAACAAATCCTTGGTATGAGGATATCTCAGGATAGGAAGGAAAAGAAGCTAACTTTATCTCATAAATAGTACATTAAGAAGGTCTTGGAGAGGTTTAATAGGTAGGATGCTAAACCAGTTGGGACTCCTTTGGCAAGACATTTCAAGTTATCAAAGGAGCAGTGTCCCAAGACAGAGCAGGAGAGAAACTAGATGTCCAGGGTAATTACTCATTAGCAATTGGTAGTTTGATGTATGTCATGGTGTGCAACAAGCTTGATATTTCACATGTAGTGGGAACAATGAGTAGATTTATGAGTGATCCAGGTAGAGATCACTGGCAGACAATAAAGTGGATCCTTTGGTATTTGAGAGGGACCATGGGGACAATTTTGTGCTACAATGGATCAGACACCACTTTGCATGGTTATGTAGATTCATATATGGTTGGAGATGTAAACAATAGGAGGAACATGATAGGTTACATTTACACTGTAGGTGGGACAATAGTTAGTTGGATCTCACGGCCACATAAGCTGGTAGCTTTTTCAACCACGGAGGCCAAGTATATTACTGACACAGAGGAAAGCAAAGAGATGATTTGGCTACAACAATTACTTGAGGATTTGGGGCATAAGTGGGAGGAAGAGAAGCTACATAGTGATAGTTAGTGTGCTATACACCTAGCTAAGAAATCTACTTTCCACTCTAGGATGAAGCATATACAACTTAGATACCATTTCATTAGGACAACTTTAGAGGAAGAGAAGTTGAAGCTGGAGAAGATTCATACCCTTTAGAATCCTACAGACATGATGACCAAGGTGGTCATAAGGGAAAAACTGAAGTTGTGTTCAACTTTGGTTGGTCTTCATGGAAACTAGTGAAGGGTTGAGAAGCTTGCTCAGAGGAAAACTAGTCTCCAAGAGGGAGATTGTTAAGTTTGTGGAGTCTGTTTTCATGAGTGAAAGTGTTGAAGACTGTACACTACGAGTTTTTTTTGGCTCGAAAAATGTGCCTGATATACCAAAAACTGTACTTTTCTCATATGGGTGGTATTTTTGACCCATAGGGTTATGGGATGGTTTTGGCCCATGCTTTTGATATCCATGGTTTTATAAAACTGCTTAAGTAGTTGTCTACTTATGTGGTTTTGAGCATATGGTAGAGTTTGATGTAATATTGCAGATGTGTCTAAATTCAGGTGGGAATTCTATAGAGTTTGTTGAGCATAGCTCCAAACAAATATGAGTATTGTATTGAAAGAGTGGTGGCTTGTAATTTAATATGAGCAAGTGATTTTTGGTGGACGTAGCCCAAATTGGGCGAACCATGTTTAAATAGTCTCTTTGTATTGTGTTATTTTATTCTACACTTTTATTTGAGATCTGTAATATTTTCTGCATATTAGTTTCTATTGTTGCGATTTTGTGAGGGATTGTTCCACATATTTTATCCCTTATTTCCTAACACAAAAGGTAAACAATCAAGAAAGGGGGAGGATGAAGAGTTATATGAGACACCATCTATTGGATATGTGGATGACCCCAACAATATCATACGTGCATGGTTCCAAAGCACATTGGAGCCTAAGGAATTATATGGATGAGAGCTCATGGATGTAGAAATGGAAAACACATGCACATGCAAGTAATTAACTTGGACTATGTAGACTCATATGGATGAGCTTGATTTTGACATGTGTTAAGAATCATGTGTTTCACCCAGAATGAAGAAGGCACCTCATTTAAGGAATGTGAAATTCAAGCTCCTTGTTATGTCTGATGAGTATGAAAGTAAATCTTTAAAGAAGATATATGTTGAGGTTTCATGTAGGAATATTAATAAGGTGGAAACTATTAGAGTGCTATTGGATGATAAAAAGGATAAAGAAATAGAAATCAAATGCCTGACAGAAGAAAAAGAGGTAGTTGAGGCAACGACATGTTTGATACTCAACATGGCTGAAGAAATTGGTGATGAAATTGTGTAAAAGAGGCCAGTTTTGGGGGATAAAATTACAGAAAAAGTTCCATCTGCTTTGCACTACTGACACACATTAGTTCAAATGTTACTGGATAAGGGACCTCTTAAAATTCTGAAACCCAAGGATGTTGTAGAACAAACACAAAAGGCCAAGGCTATTATAGCTTGGAAGATCACTAGATATGAAGCAATGCTACAGACGTTGAGTGATGAGTTAAAAAAACATATTTGGCTTTGAAAATGTGTATGGCCCCATATGTGATAATAAAGACAAGGACTATAGTAGAAGAAGATGAAGTCCTACATGCACAAAAGAATGAAGCACTTGGGCATGTGGAAAAACACAAAATAGTCGAATAAAAACGTGATGCACTTGCAGCCCCCCAAGTCCCTCACAAAGACATGATAAAAGAGATCGGGAAAATCATTGCGCACCAAATGGATGTAATGGACGGGGTGATTTTAGGCATGGCTAATGTTCAAGTAGGGTACTACATAACAAAGGTGAGGACATGACACTTGATGAAATGGAAGAAATTATTGTAGACATTTCGGAAAAAATAGGTAAAGTGCTAAGTGAATGGAATGGGCTCAAAGAAGAGATCGAGAGTGAATATCTAAAATTAATTTTACCTGTAGAAGTATAGAGGGCTCATAATTATTTCATTCTTATGTACATATATTCTTTCATTTGTTACTTGTCATTTATTCATGGAGATATAATTTGGGCTACCTATTTCCGAGGACAGAAATGCATTTAGTGTGGGGTAATGTTGGGCTGTGAGAATATACCCTAAGTATGAAAGGCATGGAAGAATTGGGCATGTATACATAGGGAGCATGGATGCACACAAAAATATAGTGGAACAAGGCATACCTAGGAAAGTGAAGAGTCAGGACTTAACCGTTTTCATTGAAGGACTATTTTTGGACATAGAGTGTAGAGCACACAATGACATGAAGAATTTCTAAGCACACAAAGACTATTTTGAGCGATTAGAAGATCAAGATACATGCAGTGTTATGAGGCTATTAATAGGATTATATTGTTATTGTATTATTAAATAATCAATTAATAGAGCACTTGCATGCTTTTTTATTCATCATGTAAGGGCGCATGACTATTATTAACATGTAGCCTATTTTTGAAAGGTGCATGGGCGGTGAAGGTCAAGTTCTCACCCCTATAAATATGTATTGATTTGCATAATTTAGAATATGCATGTTTTTTTTGTAGAGTTGTGATGTTGGTTTGTACATGCGCATGACTTTGGTGACATTATTATGTATGTAAGAAGCTTCTATGTTTTATAACAATTAATAGAATGGATCTTTGTGGCTGGATATTGATTATAGAAACATATGTTACTGGTTCATGTTTAGTAAAGCTAATATTGGTTCTTGTTTGAGTATTCATGTTTAATGGTTAAAGATCTAGATCTGGTTTATGCATTGAAATATACTTGATTATCTGTTATGGATATGGAATATTTGTATAATCATGCCAACTTCTAGAACAAGCTGACATAAAAGAGGAACCTAGTACCCTTTTCTGCTTCGGGTGAGCACTCAACTATGACTGAATGATGTGCCAGTGTGCCTTGAGCTGTTGGTGGTAAAATCTAGGCTACACGATGTCACCTATAAATTTGGCTACTATTGTTTCTATTTCAATGAAGATTTCTACCTTCTCTTCATTTACCAAGGTTCTCATCCACCTAGAACATATTAGCCCCCTCCTTGGTCGAATAAATTTGATAATGGTGAAACCACTTCTAATAGTAGTCTCTCAGCGGTTCTAAAAGAATTTGACAGAATCAGTTCCAATGAATAGTTCATTTTTAATGCCTCATATTATGGAAAAGCCCCCAAGAGATGATTGATGATGGATGTTGATGGCAATTTGAGATTATACAACATTGACACGAACCACAATCGTTGGACTATTTTGTGCACAGTAGCTACAGAAAAGAGTAGGGTTACAAAAGGGAGGATTCTAGAGAGTATTTTAAAGGTTTCCTCTTGATTAATATATTACCTTGTGTCCCAAACAACAAGTTTTTGTAGTTTCTGTACATAGTTTTTTTTGGTTTCTGTACACAATTATTTTTTATAGTTTTAACAACCATGTGTATACAGCTGGGGTGCCATGGGAAGAGTACAAGGAAACCCAAATGGATGATTGCAAATTTTTAGGGTTTTGTTACAAAGTTATTAAAGTAGAGAAATGTTTCTCCAAGTCTCTATTTACGGGTGGATATCAATCTCTTAGGGTTTTCAATCATATGTATATCAATATATCAATCAATGATTAATCAATGACTAATTTCTCATCCTTGTTGGGATGACTGAGTTCACTAGAATTTTTCCTGGTACTGCAATACCAACTGCAATCACAAAATATTTTTTCAAAGAAGAGTACAAGAAATCAAATAATTATTTCCTATTGACAATGTGTATAAATGACAGGGTTATTTTTGCAAAGCTTGGGATGGTCCTATGCTAGAATCTACCTTTGTTAAATGGTACAATGTGAGCAAGATGAATATTAAATATTTCAACAAATATTTCGGGCATACAGAAGGCAAGGGAGATAATGAGAAAGCAATTTGTTTCAATTTATAATTTCAAAATTTGTTATTCGCTGGTAGGCGTCCACTATGAAGAGAGCCTTGTTAAAAAACATCAAATTCTGGCAGGCTCTTTTTCGTTGACAGAATCCTGATGACACTCGTTGTCTCTGTGTTATTTGTGTGTGTGTTTTTTTTGTGTTCTTATAAACTTAGCTAACAAATAAGGAGCAGTTTTCGTACGAGCAATATAGACAACATTGGTCTGAAGACCAAAAAGCACTTTTAACACATGCAATCCATCCATCCGAGGGGCAATTAAAAATCTAAAACAAAAAGTATGGAAATCCTATTTCAGTTACTCCATTGATGTTAAAACATTATGACTCCATTAATACACCTACCTTTCCCTATAAATAAAATCTTCGCTACCCTCCTCTAGCATCAAACAAACACCCGAACCTTAAAAACCTTCTTGTGGGAGATTGTTGTATCATATTTGTTGTTTTTTTTCTTTTGAGTTGTCTAAAAACCTTTGCCTGTACTTTATACAATGATTTGCTGTGTATATTTGTTATTTGGGAGATTTATTTTCTGATTGGCGGTTTTTCGGGCTCAGAAAAACCATACAAAATGCCCTGGGACCACCACATTTTTTGGTGCAGGAAGAATGTGCAGTCATGGATGCAATGATCAAAAGAAATGCCAAAAAATGGGTTTGTTGAAATGACCTTGGGAATTTTCAGGAAAATGCAATCGAAAGGTGTAAAGCCAGAGGCCACAATCTTTTCTAGCATCTTTAATAGATTTAAAATAGGGCATTTTTGTCCTCTACTAGATTTAACACAGGGAATTTTCATCCTCTACTTGTGTTGTTAACTGCATAGTATCCATTTCTGCCACTTCTTCAAGTATTAGTGGCATTCCATACTATTTTCTAAGAGCCGAAAAAAAATCCACAAGAAACTATATTTGGAGTATGATTTTGTGCATCTCATGCAATCATTATAGTTAGTGAGACCAAATTTATTGTGGGAATGTTGTCAAACAGTTGACATGCGTCTTGTATGATTTCACATTTTGCAAAGACACCTACAATTACAAAAAATATATATGGATACAACAATTAATTCCAAATTTAACCCCTTTTTAACATTTTCTGAGTTGAAATTTAGCTAGGCATACTAAGCATTTATCTGCACAGGCACTCAAATATGTAGCTAGCAATTACCTTCAATTTTTCTCTCCTATTTCTTCTCATTGCCCGAGCTACAAATATATCTACAAAGGCACCCAATTTTTTATTTAGCAAGTACCCTCAAATATTATCCAATTTATTCATGATTTCCGTGCTAAATTAATTATCTGCACACACACACACACCCAATTATGGATACAATAATAAATCCTAAGTTTTACCCTCTTTTTAAATTTATTTATACATACTATAAATTCATCTGCTTTACGTATTTTGCACTGGAGGAAGCAAGGAACAACAATGGGATTGACATTTTTTTTACTTATTTCCTAACCAGGCCACTCCATCTTCCTCTTTATTCTATGTGAGGAACATATCATCATCATAGATTATATGCCATCCTCAAACTATGCTGACATGGAACTTATAACAAGTTCACATTTTTCTATGGAAATGAACTGATAGGTCTATTGCTAGACTTGTTAATTTTAGCAAGTATCCATATTAACTGTAAAACATGGGTTGGATGGGTGTTCGTAAACAAACATAACTCTAATTTTTAGGTGGCCACCCACTGGCATTTGAATTACTTATTTCTTATTACTATGGAAATATATGGTATATCAGAATTGTAGCTAATAGAAGAATATGAGGCATGACAGAAAAATGAACAAAAAATGACCTCTACACCAATAATCATAGCTATTTTCATATTCATGCACTACACTGATTGATATGCACAAGAAAAATTTCTTAGGAAAACACATTTCAGAGAATTAAAACCTTCACTCCACCACATGTTTCCTCATACTCACAACCTGTGCCAAAATGGGCATATCATGAACTATTTGACAAAATTTCTGAAACTGATTCAGTTTCACTGATTGCAATGATTGCAAGATATGCACAAATTGGGTGTGTTGTAAAGGCCTTAGCACCTTTCCAAAAAATGCAATTGGAAGGTGTATAGGTGGACTCCACAACCTTTTTCAGCATCCTCCCAACTTCTTCTAGAATGAGAGATTTAGAACATGGCATGTGAACTATTTGATGAAATGATTCGTTTAGATGTGGTTCTTCTCAGAAAGTAAAAGCCAAATATTACACACAATAGAGATGTATATGTGAAATGTGGAATCATTATAAGAAAATAGCCTTAGGATTATTTACAACAAATCTTCTTTTTGAAATAGATCCTAAAAATGTAAAAATTCATGCTCTTTCTATTAAACATGTGTGTGGAAGGAGGCAAGTGGTGTGGGGTTGAAACGGTAAGGAGATTGATGAAAAATAGAGGAATTGAAAAGGTTCTTGGGTGTAGTTAGATTGGAAGTCATAAAATGGTACATACTTTTTTTGTAGATGACAAATAACACCCACATACATAGGATATCTATTCAAAGTTGGATAAATTGTCTTCAGAGATGGAAGGCATCCCTTTTTTCCTTGGAAATCTCTCTAATTTATCTAAGCTATTGTTGTATTCTAATAAGCTTTCTAGAAACATTCCCAAATAAATTGGGCTTCTGAAGAAGTTAGAAGTTTTGAGGGCAGGGGATAACATGCTATATGGCACCATTTTGGAGGAGATTTCCAAATGCATAGAGATTTGAACACCAAGGTTTGCTTCCTATGCTCTAAATGGATCTGTAACCCAAAAAATTGGGAAGATTTTACACTTGAGAATATTGAATTTGCAGAAGAATTTTTTTAGCGGCTTCATACTTGCCAAGCTAGGAAATTGCAAGCCAATTCTAAAATCTACAACAACTGGATCCATTTGAAAGTGCCCTTAATGGATCAATTCCTAGCAATCTAGATATTCTTAGGAATATGTATGATCTTCCTTTGTATAAAAGATAAACATGAAACATCCTTGCTGTGGATAGGAAATATTAGTATACTCGATTTTTTTTCCCATCATTTCAAACAAAGACATGGTTCTTGCCAAGATGATTGGTGATGTATTCGGTAAAGCCCTGTTTTATGATTCCATGGAGTTGTTGTGACATTGAATTATTTTCAGGAAACATGCACATATCTCGAATGAAAAGATGGGAGGGGGTGGAGGAATGTGAGTGAAGTTCTTCCAATCAATCAAATGCATGGAGATGATGGATAGAAGATCTCCTCATAGTTTTTTACTCCAAAATTTGTCATTTGTTACAGAGACCAAATTATGTATGTAAATTAATATACGAATATGCAGGTTTGCCTCATTTATGGTTAGTAATTTCTAATTTTGTTTTACATCATATATTTGTGAATCACATCATATATGTGGTAATTACCACACTACACTCAAGTTGTTCTTCAAGATTTTTATAAGGGAAATTATGTTTCTCTTCAATATTGTTGCAAGAGAAATTCAACATTGTTGCAAGAGAGATTGTTTTGAGATAAATGGGACAACAAATACAATCGATAAGTGTAAAGTTAGATTTCATAACCTTTTCCAATACCCTCCCAACGTTTTCCAAATGGGAGTTTAAGAATATGTCATGGACATATGTCAAAGTATAATGGATAGCTATTTTTTGTTAGATTTAGTTTTAAGTGCCCTTGTAGGCATGTAGGCATCTGGGAAACCATATACAAGACACCTGAACTATTGGGGTAAAAATAGCTTTTCAGTGTGTATTTAAAATGTGGTGGCGTAGACAATGGATACAAAGTGTTTGAAAGAATGCATGAACAAGATGTTGTTTCTATGTTTGCAATATTTACAAGGTGTTATTGGAATGGACATGGATCTCAATCCCAACTGATTTTTTCACGTATGCAACGAGTAGGGGTAAAATATGATAAGTACATCTATTAAAGTGTGTTAGATTTTTGTAATGGTTTAAAAGGATACAATTAGGAAATAAGGCCTATTTTTACATTATCAAAAGTGAATTTAATGAAATGGTAGAACCCAATGTGGTAACATGGAATGCAATGCTTATAGGGTATGCCAGTGGTGGGGTATTATTACGAGGCACTAAAATGTTTTCTCTCGATGCTAAAGTTAGGAACAAATCTGAATACCTTTAGCTTCACTAGTGTTTAAAAGGTATGCATAGACCTAGCTATTGTACATCATAGTAGATAATTCCATTCTCAAGCCATCAAAAGAAGATTTCACTTGGCTACCTCCATAGGCTTAAAACCAAGGGGCATAAATTTAGAGGCACACCTTCTATGGAGGGCATCCATCCAGGGATAATATGAAGTGTTTTACAGTAGATGTTATAGTTTTATTACATTGTTCGCTCCTCTACTTCACACTTACTAAAAATAATTTAAGCTAGCATACATTTCACCACAAATTACAACTCCAACAAAACTAACATTGTTATCCTCTCTGGCATAGTTTGCAACTCATGTGCAATTGCTAGTATTTAACATTTTAGTTAGAGATGAGATTTGATGTCAGGAATTTTTGGTTATGAAAAGTGTATTTTATAGTTTCTATCCAATAAAACAGTTTGAAAATATGTTTAAAACTTTTATGAAACTGTCAAAATGATGTCCATAAATATTAATCCTAAACGTCATTTTCATTTGTGCCTAACCTGACAATTTTAGTGAGTTGCGAGCATTTTTAGAAAAATATGTTATTTAAATATCTATGAAGTGCTACACTTATATTTATATTGAATGTGTTCATAGTGATAATGATAGTGTTGTCAAATTCATTCACATCAAATAAGATGGGAAGACTATTTTACAAAGTTTAAAATATGGTTAAAACAAGCAAAAATGTTTGGGACAGGCATAAAATATTAGATGTGGTTGCGAGTTAGTAAATTTATATTTCTTAGTTGAAAATTACCATGTTACATTGTGATTTGCATAATTTGCAATTACTGTATGTCAATGTGGTGGTTTTAAGTATTGTTTTTATTGTGTCTGAGAGTGATGGAGACAAGATAGATTGCAATCACCATGAGTCAATTCAACTAAAATTCAAAACCATATATCGAATAAAGGATATCTTCAAACTAATTTGCATTCAATGCAATTTCAATAAAAAACCATATATCTATACAAATATCTTTCTACCAGTGAATGTTAGGAATATTATATTGTTTACATTGGTGAATGTTTTAATGTAATATATATTATCATGGAGATAATATATATGGGTGAATAAATAAAATGTAATACTATTAAGAATGAGAAAATATATCTCATATCAATAATATAGGTTTTATATATTAGTTGTGAGTTTGTTGGATAAACAACTCACGTTGGTATTTTTAGGATTAGTTTAGTGTGTTGAGATAACTAAGGGATTGAGAGAGATTAGTGGAAGGTTGAGAGATATGTGGGATAAAGGATGAATCCTATTTAATAGGAGATCATATGTGTATTTATATCTCTCAATGTAAATGAAGAAATATCCAAGATGAATTGAAAATTATTCTAATATTATTTTATTTAGTGTTTTTGTTGTGCAAGATTATTTCCAATAATCTGTACCAACTTCAAGAGTGAATCGGTGATTCAATGTTGTGCGATTAAATATTGGAAGTGACATATTATACTTGAATGAAAAACTTTAAAAAAGAGGTTGCTAAGTACTGTGAGGTTTCTATTGTGAGCCTTCAAACATTTACTAAAACGTACATGTGAGTTTGATTCATAATCTGAGTCCAACTTAACTTTAAAGTTTTATATATTATAGTTTGTAAATTAATGTAGTTATTTTAATAAATCTGTAAGATTTATAAATAATTTTTTTTTTTTTGGAAACCATAACGAGCTTACTATCTGCATACAAATTCTTAAAATTTTGAATGCATAAATATACACTTGACTTTGATGAGTAAGTATTTACCGGGTCATTACATTTCTATAGACACCTAAATTCCTCTTTTGCAATCTTATTGGCAAATACACACAAATCACTCTCATTCTTTCTAATTCCGTTATAATTAGTGATTTTCACTAATTAACTAATGTTTCTTACCACTTTAGCAAATTAACGATGCTTTGTTGATTGTGTAAGCCCTTTCGCATTTAAGATGCCACTTTACGGTGAATCGTAAGTCAAAATCCTCTTTAAAACAGACAATTAGTCAATTAAGCTTATTTTACCCTTTATTTGGTCAATATGCCCTTAAACCCCTCTTATGACCACTCAAAATCACCTCATTCACCTCCACAACGTCTCAACAAGCTTCAAAAGCTTATCCTAGCCTCCTAGTTGACCTTAAGCGGTTGACTAAGGCTCCCACATCTTAATGCCTTGTTAATTCACTAATTCTCATTAGCAAAGCTTAATCATGATTAACAATTCTAATCTAATTTGGGGCTTTTAGTCCCACATGCACCAAAACACTTGTTTTCTCCAAAGTGAAAACTATAAAAAGAACTCACCTCATTACTTTTTACTTGACACCATGCTTTAATTTTCATCTCATATAATAAATATGATTTATAGCCAAGCTCAATCCTTGCCTAAAGCCTTCAATATGATTTTATCCCTTGCACCTAGTGTTTCCCTCGTAGGTCTAGTTAGGCCCATGTTGATCTTGGGAATCAAAAGCAATTTTAGTTCATTAAGAAGCACTTAGATTAATTGGGGATAAAACTTGTTTTTTTTGCAAAGTTTGATGGTAGTTAGTTGATTTATAAGAATTTTCATAGCCATATTTCTATGATATTGTTTTTGCAAAGTTTGATGGTAGTTAGTTGAATATTTTTAAAATACTATCCATTTGTGTGAAGGACCTAATGTTAGTAAAAGAAAGAAGGGCACTTTTCAAACCAAATACTAACATTCACGTGTGTTGTAGGTTTCTATTGGTGGTGTAAAACAAATTACTTAATCAAAAAGATAAAAAACACACCACAATCATCACATTGTATTTACAGGTTTCAATTAAGAGCTACGGATCGTCCGCTTAACTAGGACATAGCCCCTTTGGCATAATCCTTAAGCTACAATAATGGGGGTGATCCTAGGAACCCTAAACTAGTTCACACAAGAGGGAACCTTGTGAATGCAATAGGAAAGTGCTCAACACTACTGACTTGATAAGTATGCCTTGGTGAGATTAGAGTCAAAGATATTTATATTGCAACCCTAGTGAAAGTATAACTGAACGCACTTCGGTGCTCATTATAGTGAAGGGGGTAAAGTAAAGCTGAGATACTCCCAAACTAGTCAGTGTGAATTTTTGGGTAAATCGAGCTCGCCATAGATCTCTTATGATACCTAGAGAGAGAATCACCTAGGAAGCTTGCCATCTTGGAGCCACTGTTTTTTCTTAGTTGTTATACTTGAGATCTCTCACAAAGTGATAACTTTGTTAGATTCAAACTCTTGTTTTTCAAATAAGGGAAATAATCTCTTAAAGTTGAAACTGCGTGACATTTCATCACGAAATCTACTTAGTGTCATTTTGTCCTTTTTTTTGACTTATCTTAAGACAAGGTGAAACTCTGTCAAAATAACACCAATTTTATTTCAACACCACTTGGTCTATACCGTTATTTTCTTGTTGCCCATTTTTGGACAAAAGGAAACAACATATACGGAATACCGTTAGATATCACGTGTCCACCACTTTTGTATTCTACTTGTGCAACTAGGTTGTAATGCCGGAGCGCAAGTGTTGAAAGTGTGCCTGGTACATACTCATGATCTAATAGGCCCTCTTGTCTCAAAGACCCATATTTGAGACTTATTATCATCGTAGTTAGGTGATTTCATTGATGTAGCCTATAATTCATCAATATAATCCATGGTGCGCTAACACATCACTCAACCTAGACTGAACGCTCACCCGAAGTGGGCAAAGGTACTAGGCCCCTCTTTAGAGTTACTATTGCAGGATGTTAGCATGATAAAGTATTTAATCATTCAGATCTATAGCTAATATATCTTTCTATAGTGCATATTTAGATCTAGATCTAGAACATAACAAACTTAACAGATAACCATAATGGAATCAAACATGCAATACTAAATTATAACCATGATAACACCTTGTTTCAGTCCATAATATCTATTATATTAATTGCAGTAAATATACATAAGCTTAACAATAGTATACGCTATAATAACAAATCTAGCAGGCATGCTTCTCTTTTTGTTGCTTTTTGTCTCTTTGGCTTCTATACGCTCGTACACGTAACAAATCTAGCAACATAATCTCACTATACCCTAGTTCTCACACGTATATCTATGCTCTCCTACTACACAGTTCAATACATATTTATAAGGGTGGGGAATTTCTCTTCACCACTTATTTAATCCAAAAATAGGTCGCATGCTATTATTATCCACGCGCCGTTACAAAAAATAGGCTTATATGTAAGAATGCTAACAATAGATCTCTCTTAGTCAACTATTAGTTCACAATTCTATCTTTAGCCTGCATCCATGCAAAAGGCTTCGTAGCCGATCATAAAAAAATAGCCAATGCATGACACGTAAGTCTCAAATCGGTTTGAGTGCTCCGCACGCTATCTCCAAAAATAGATCCTTATCATGAAAATGAATAAGTCCAAATCTGTCTTTTTTCTGCACTTGATCCTCTCTGATGCTTCCATGCCTTTGAATGTGCTCTGTTCTCCCACATGAACCTTCTGTATTTTCTCCACTAAGTGCCAGAGTCTGACTAATCAACATTACCCCACACTAGTTTGCATTGCTGCCCCCGGAAATGGTTGTCTCCAAAACGAATCAAAGAATATGAATAGAAGAATAGAAATAATTTTGATGAATAAAAGAATGTCTTTAACCTGCAGTATCTTCTGTTACAACCTGAATAATCAATTCGGGATATTATTCTTTTATCTCCACCTCTAAAGTCTACTAGTCATTGAGTGCGGCCTCTGCTTTCTCTGGAATATCCACTGCAATTGAATCTAATTCATCCCTTGCAATCTCTCCTTTTTCATTCTGTAAGACCAACACAATGCTAGATATGCCAGTCATTCTCCCTTCCAACAAGTCCATCTTTTGAGTGATGAGTTTCCCAAGCTCATCCAACCTTTCCCTGTGAGGTTCTTGAGTGGCTATAAGGGCCTCACACTTCTACTTAATAAGTGATAATCATTCTGCGCAGCCCAATGTCTAATCCTTCATGGCCTTCAGGACCTCATTTTCTTCCAAAATGGTCCTGGTCCTTATAATGGCATCTGGCATTGTACAAATATTTAGTACTTGACCACCTTCTTTAGTTCCTCCTGCAAGCTCTAAAGCAATCCTTCATATGATGCAATCTTCCGCATCACTGAAGCCTTTTCCCACTCTGCTTCCTGTGTTGGATCCTTTGGTTATGGCATGCCTAGAGGTTCATCTTAAAGCACTAAGTCCACCAATGTACTTACATAATGTATTGCCGAAGGAAATGTCTTGGGTACCTTTGGCTCTAGGTGTGGCCTATAGCCTTCATGACATTGTCACCAATCTCCTCTGCCATGCTGATAAACACAACATTATTCTTCTGGGCCAAGTCTCTTTCCGGCTTTAGGCATGCTATTTCCTCATCCTTAGTCTTGATCTCCTCCCTTAGCACCCTAATTGTGGCAGCTTTATCCATATTCTGTTGTGTGACCTCTGTTAAGACTTTTACCAAAGCATTGCTCACCTGTTCATCTGACATAACAATAGGCTTTACTGTTATGTGTCTAGCCTGAGGTGTTTTTTTCAACCTCCTTGACATGCATGACTCCTCACACACATCAAAGTTTGGTTCATCCATGTGCGTGTGCATCGACCATGACAATTGCTTCCTTATGCACATTATTCGCCATATCTTCATCCATTAACTCCCAGCCATATAACTCCTTTTTTGTCATTGTGCTCTGGAAATGGGCGCAAACAATTTTACCTGTGTCCTCAGCATAGCCCATGGCTAGTGGAATATACTCCCCACTTGTTCTTCTTGATCTAGGCTACTTAGGAACTTGGGCTTCAAGATTTGGAACTTGTGCTGCTATGTCCTGAGTAGTCTCGGTTGTTGTCTCATATGTCCCTTTTTCTCCCTCTTCTCCATACTTCATTTCCTCATCTTTTTGTTCTTCCACATTCTCTAGAGGTGTAGGAGAATTGGGTGCGCTTTCCTCTAAACTCTTCTGCTTCCTCATTCAACTTTAATTTCCTTCGTCTTTTCTCAGTTGTCTCCTTCTGTGGAGAGAGTCGAGGTGATCTGCGCACTGTTTACGGAGTAGCATCTTGGGTCCTTATTCTCCTGAATACTCTCTTGAAATGACACTCTCCTTGGACTGCATCCAAGTCCTCATCATATTCCTCTTGTGGTTGAGGTGGTGTAGTTTCCCACTCAACTTCATCCTTATTTGGAGGCTGTCTTCTACCTTTGTGTTCCAAACCACCACTATCCTCATGCTCTTCTTCTTCATCATCAACCTAAATTATTTCTGTGGGCTTGGGTGCTAGAATATTTTCCATTGTATGCTTACCTTTTGGTGGCTCTGGGAGTGCGAACTCATTCTCCACATACTTAGTGTTCTCCAGCTTGGGTTTGAGTTACAGGTACACAAGCACTGCTCCAGTGTCCCCAACTACCAAGCTCACAGGTTTCATGCTTATAATATCTAAAATAAGTCTTTCAATGTATGCATTGTGCCCTAGATATACATACTTCTTCCTCAGAGTGTGGTAGTCACAATCTACCTTGTCTGCATTGAAGGTTAAGTGGCATGCATCTGAAAACTGATGAACTGATGCTTGGAAATACCTTGTTGTGAAGGCATACGATAATTTACACCATGGGCTCCAAGCCACGTCCTTCATCACAAATCATGTGATGCAAAAATGTTGGTATATGGAAAACTGAATTGCCTTACCCACCACTGAAGGAAAATCCTTGGGTATGCACCACTCTTCCTCGAATGCCACATGCGGAGTCTATCATACCACATCTCCGCCCTCTGCTTGAATGGTCCACTCATTGATCCATCACACAAGTACTTTCCAAACCTTTCCGTAGGTGACTTGTGTTCCATAGGG
Source organism: Taxus chinensis (assembly GCA_019776745.2). Lineage (NCBI taxonomy): Eukaryota > Viridiplantae > Streptophyta > Pinopsida > Cupressales > Taxaceae > Taxus > Taxus chinensis. The sequence continues at coordinate 775,362,828 of CM034152.1, forward strand.
TACTCCCAAATCTTCTCCTTTGGCCCATTGGGCACCCCAATCTCCATGAATACTAAGGACAATAACACAAGTGCCAAAACTTATTCCTGTCACATGTCCGTGCTTCTTCGATGATTGTCTTTGCTATGTGATATGCAATATTATAGACCACTCCTTGAGACATCTTCTTGGTGACGTGTAACCACATTGTGTTTACCTGTGACCACCTTCCTTGGTCATTTAGCTTTGTCACAAGATGTGCATAGCTGCCTGTACTACTGGGTAATTTTTCAACTTGTCAATGTCCATGCCGCACGGACCCTTGGTATACCCCAGACTCCTTCCTCATCTCTAGGATTGTGGCTTTATTAGTTAAATCACTATCCAGATCCAACCCTGAGGCCCTTAGTCCTATCACTGTTGAAATCAAAAGCAGTTGTGATTCTTACCCTCCGTTTGGAAAAGTAAAAGAAGTCCTCATGGACTCTTCTCATCAACCATCGATACAATGGTTCATACTTTTCAAAATATGGCAGCTCATACAGCTAGTAGACTCCATTCTACTTCAACAACTTCTCACCCACGTCATCGTATACTGACATATCCTCTGTCATGCGCTTGTTCATTTTCATGCTCAACAACGCATCGAGCTCCTTCTTATTATTTGATGTTCGATGGTTGTAATCATTGATTTTACATTGGTGGATATGGGAATCCCATTCTTGTCCCATAATCATGCCCTTTGGATACTGCATTTCTAAAAAATTACTCTCGGGAGCAATTTCTTCTTCCACTTCAACCTTCTTCTTCCCTTTATCTCCTGTTGCGGGTGCTTTCTTTGGTGCCATTTGAAAAATGTCTCTTTTCTTCCCTTTGTAATTGAGAAAGTCAAAACCCTAGCTTAAATCTTTGTGCCCCCAGTGGAAATCACATGCCCTAGCTCATTTGTAATGTGTCTTCTTCACTCAAACCCTTCTCCTATGGGAACGCAAGCTTCTCCTACACACAACCCTTCTCTCCACGTCTGGGTTCACACTCTACGCACCTCAACACGATTGCGTGGCTCATTTGCACTTAACCCTTTTCAAATTCTCTCAATTGCAATGGTAAAAATGAACTCGCATCCCATCCTTATATAGAATTTTAAAAAGTTAGTGCATTTATTACTCCTCCACCTACCAACAATCCTCTCATTAATTGACCATTTTCATTATTTCCATGTGGTACATCTTCGCACCCAAGCTATAACCTTCTAGCGTGCCCTCCTACCTTTTAGCTATAGACTTCTCTTCAGTTTACGCTTCCATGCGTCTAAGTACCTCATCAATGTGACTTCCACTAGTAGTCTTCCTGAGCCTCTGCTTACCTCACGTTATACTTGTTTCTTCATTCCTCTCTATCTATGGTCCTTGTGTCCAAAAGCAATCTTTTTTTTTCAATTTTCCAACCTTGAATAACACCCGTAGATAGTTCCTTTCATGTGTACTTATTTTCAATCAGTCATGTACTTGGATATCAACAACCTACCCCACACTAAGGGTATGTGTAGTCCTCTGCGCATAAAAATTCTTCAAATAGTAATTAGCTTCTAGCATGTAAACACGCTTATTACACAAACACACCAACTAAATTGACAAATCATAGCAACAAAGAAGGAAACACATTAAGGGAATGTAGAATTGAAAACCTAATCTAAATGGCAACACTGCCTTATTACAAACACCAAGAAGACTTATTTATAGTAGGGCTTCAGCCTACTCCCGTTGAAGTAACTAGGTAATCTGTATTCCATCAAGTGCCTCTAACTGACAAGCGCCTAATTTGAGTATGTGAGTGATAACATACAACCCCAACCAATGTACCTTGAGTTTTCTTGGATGGCACAAAAAATTAGAATCATAAAGGAGCACCATCTGTCCTATCTCAAGCTTTTTACCCTTGATGTGCCTGTCATGCCATGCTTTCTTCCTGGCCTTTTCTTGTTTTTGACTCCAATGTGGTATGGCTCGTCATTCATCCAATTTGATTAACTGTTCAATGCATTCTTCTAATGCTTTCTCATCAGAAATACCTCCAGCGCACACAATACGTAAAGAAGGTAACATAAATTCCATAGGAAGAACTGCTTCTACATGCCAAACACTAACTGAAATGGTGTGGCTTTGTTCAACCTTTTATATGTTGTCTGATATGCCCAAAGTACTGTAGATACTTTATCATCCCAATCCTTTCTTCCAACATCACAGATTTTTGTCAATGTCTGGCTCAAATTTTTTTTGAAAGCCTCAGCAGTCCCATTTTCCTGAGGATGAATAGGGTGTAGTCTTATGGTGTGCAATCATGAATTCATCCAATAAAATTTGATTGTCTCATTAAGAAAATGTTCCCCTATCACTGGTCAAACTTAAAGGACATCCATACCTTGTAATAATATTTTCCCAAAGAAACCTGTTTGTTGTGGCTGCTTGTACAATCCTTTGTAGGTGCTGCTTCTGCCCACCTGGTTAGATAATCTGTGCAAGTTATGATGTAGCACGATCCATTTCTGCATGCAGCTGGTGAAATAGGACCCACAAAATCTATAGCCCATTTCTCAAATGGTTATGGCACTAGTAATGGGTCTTAGAGGCATTTCATCTCATTGACCTAGTTTCCCAAGATGTTGACAATGATCACATGCCTTACAAAATTCCTTACAATCTTTATACAAGGTCTCCCACCATAATCCATCGAGTAGAATCTTGCGTGCGCAGTGGCATCACTGCATAGTGGCCACTTGCAATACCACCATGAGCTTCTTCCATAATACCCGTACGCTCATGTTCCAATACAAAACGACGCAATACTTCATTTCAGCCTAATTTATATGTCACTGATTAACATATAGGGGGGTATAGCAAGTATTTCTTCTCTAAGGATTTCATGCCATCCCTATTCATAGAAAGACAACAATGTCCTCTAGTTCTTCATTCTAACTTGTATAATACTTCATTTCAACCTAATTTTTATAGGTCACCATTGATTAACATATAGGGGCTGCACGTATAGCAAGCTATTTCTTCTCCAAGGATTTCATTCCTTCTGGTGCCATCCCTATTTATAGAAAGACAACAATGTCCTCTAGTTCTGATGGCACTCATTGTAACCTGTATAACTGTGCATCTGGCATGGTATCTTCAATTTCCTGTGCTTCTTCTCCTGACTATATTCTTGATAGATGGTCTGGTCTAGAATTACTTTTCCCTAGTTTAACCACAACTGTGAAATCAAATTCCTGAAATAAGAGCACCCATCGACATATGCACCCTTGTAGAATGAGCTTGTTTACCAAATACTTCAATGCCATGTGATCTGTATAAAAGATGAATGGTGTAGCTAGTAGGTACTGGTGGAATTTATGTAGTGCATAGATCATTGACAAAGATTTCACTCTATGTAGTTGTGTAATTATGTTCTGCAGGAGTCAGCTTTCTACTAGCAAAACATATAGGATGATCTACAATACCTTCTCTAGGTTGAGCCAACACTATGCCAATGGTTGTGCCAGAGGCGTCAACATGTACATGAAAGGGTTGGTCCCATGAAGGAAAATGTAGAATAGGCGCGGTAGTAAGTTTTTCCTTTAATGTCTTGAATGTGTGTTGTTGGTTCTCCCTAGTAGAATGTACCTTTCCCTTTAAGTAACTCTTCCAATGGTGTGACAACTTTGGCATATCCTTTGATAAAATTTCTGTAATATACTGTATGACCCAAAAATCTGCGCACCTCACTATGACTGGTAGGCTCTCTTAGGCCTATAATGACTGCAACCTTGGCTGGATCAACCAAAAAACCTTCCTTGCAGATTATGTGTCCTAACAATATCCCAAATGGTGTAGCAAATATGCACTTCTTGATGTTTAATGAGATACTCAACTGTCTATATCTTTCAAACATTAAGCACAGATTGTCACAATTGATCCTTAACTAATCCATACACCATCCAATCATCTAAATAGACCTGTAAGAAGTTGTGAATAAATTCCTTGAATGCTTGAACAACTATGCACGAAAATACAGCATACGCATTTTTCAGACCAAAAGGCATTACAGTATAGGTGAAGCTACCCCATTCAGTAGTAAACGTAGTATTTTCCTGATCCTCCTAGGAAATCCAAACCTGATGATACCTAGAGAACCCATCTGTAAACGAATAGATTTCACACCCTGCAACACCTTCTAGTATTTCCTTTGTGAATGGCATGGGAAAGGGATCAGTCACACATGCAACATTTAGCTCCCTGTAGTCCACACAAATCTTGATCCGTCCATCCTTCTTGATACTGATCACCATTGGACTAACCCATTCTGACTCATCAAGGGGCTTGATAATTCCAAACTTCAACATTTTTTCAATCTCTTCTTTGACCTTTTCGTGCAAGTTGGGGTTCATCCTATAGGGTCTCTTTCTAACTGGGTGCACCCTCTTTAAGCTTTATCTTTCATCTCCCCTAATGATTCATGCACACCCTTAAGTTCATGGTACCCCCTAGGGAATAAGTCCTGATAATCCCTTAGTAACTCTATGATTTTTTCCACTTCAGAGTCTGACCAATAGTCCCCAATTATGGCTTCCTTAGGCTCAAGCATCTGATCCAATATTCACCCTATTTGTCTTCATAGGTTCATGATAGGGCACGTGGTCTTATCTACACTGTCCAATACCTCATGCCTACCTGTTGAATGGTTTACATCTCAGATTTTCTACTTCTTCGTCATCCACTAAGTAGACCATTTTTCCTTTTTCTTTCTCAAGGAAAGCACATTGAAGTAGTGTTGCATCGGCCTCTGTTTCTTCAAAAAGATGCACTCCTAAGACTCCTTCATCCAATAACTCCTGAAGGAGTTCTTCAGCCTTGGCACTATCTCCCATAGTTAAGAGCTTTATGACTTTCAATGCTTCTTCCACCAGAGGCTTTGTGGAGAAGAAGTCAAATGTCTGGGTCATTCCTGCAATTAAATCCTACCAATTTCCAGTCTCTCTATGGAGTTCTGCATATACATACCAAGCACACACATGCATCCTTGTAAAGTGGAATAAAACTTGTGCACCCATAGCTGAAGGTGGTAAAGCTTCCCGCCCTTCTGTCCAGAGTCTCTCACACTTCTAAATGTGGTGCTGAACAGGTTGATTACCATGATAAGTAAAAATTTGAGTAGGTGCATTGCTCCTGAAGAACCTAGTAGTAAGAGTGATCCTAATTTCATTCCATCCTACAAGATTATCCTTGTGGGCCACCCACTAGCATGCTGCTGTCCCACGTAGTGTATATGCTAGCATATTTCTTCTTTCTAATGGGTCTATCTATTGTTCCTCCATGGTGCACGTAAAATACCATAGGATCTCCTTCTCTGGTGTAACAAGGTACCAAGTTGTTACCTATCCTTCTGACATAACATAGTTTTTTTGCCTCTAGGAAATATGCTCTTTACTTCACGCCCTACCAACTCATAAGTGCTATGAGCCCAATTATCACAAGCAACACTTGTAGTATCACTAATGGACTGTGCATCCTCCCACTGAATTATTCCTTCTTTAGTTGGCTCAAGTACTTCTGGATCTCAGATGGTGCGTACATAAATCCTATTCAGATATTCTTCACTTAAGGGCTCAACATAGGGTGCAGATTTTCCATCTGTTAAAGGGATAATAACTCTCTCCTCCTTGTTTTCAAAACTGATATAGCCTTTGTTGAACCAAATATCAACATTATTTTCATAGCACCAAGGATGCCCCAATAGAGCTGGGAAGCTATCTGACTCTTCCAGTGCTAAAACCTCAAAGTCTCCAGTGAACTTGGCTCCTTGTATGGTAATGGATGCATCTTTCAAAAATCCAGTGGGAGTGGCCTTAGTCTAGATTAGCCATGAACAATACATTAGAGGATGGTTGCAATGGGGGTCTCCCCATTTGTACCCATGCATCTAAGGTAAGAACATTGACTTCCACGCCTGTATCAATCAGTATATTACTCAATAGCCACCCATCCACAACATCATTCAGAGTGATTTCCTTGTCATAATCTAGGCTATGAGGGGGAAGATTCACATGCAGGATCTTCCATCTAGTCTCAATAATTGCACGTGGAGTGTTTCCCTTTAAACAATCCCCTAATAATGGAATGATATTTTCCTAGTGCAACATTTTACACACTTCACTTAAGTCATCTATATCAGTTTGGACTGCCTCTGATACTTTCTTTTGCTCCTATCTTCCGTGATTGATCTTTTAAGTAGTGCTATATCTGACCCTAAAGATTCCTGAGAACTTCCATGGTTTCCTGATAAACCTCCTTCTGATGGGTAGGATCTGGGTACCATGCATGTAGAACCTCCTCCTTAGTGATGGTAGGCTTCTGCTGTAATGCTTCTCCTGCACGTTCAGCCTCAGCGTGGGTCATGATCTTCACTTGTAATGCCTCGGACTCTGCTTCCAACTTAGGCATCCATTGATTTTCAACAGTACATTGTATCCTAACCATCACCGCACCTTTGTTTTTCTTGTTTATGTTGCTTACTAAGATGCTCATACAAGTCCGGGAACTCCTCATAGCTATGGTTCTTTCCACAAAAAGAACATGTAATATTCATGAGGACATTCACGCCTGTAGTGGTCACGAGATCCACATGTATAACATGTTCCACGAGGGAACTCACTTCTTCCACTACCATGGCCTCATCCTCCAAATCCACTGTGGTATCCTCAACCTCTACCATGACCGACTTCAAAACGCCCTTCATTCCAATCATAGCGCACCTGATTGTGATCCCAGTCCTGATGCTCATTCTTTCCCTTTAGAGTTGTCTGAAACTCCTTGTCTATCATACACCAATATCTATAGCATCATGGATCTAACCAATCAGCTGGCAGTCTTCTATTTCATGAGTCGTGGACCTTCAGATTTTATAGTAGCAAGAGACATTCTTCCTTATCATGCGTTGTAATAATGGGACATTGACTAACATCATGGTTTAAATGGCATATCTCACAATCTAACAACAATGAGCGCACTGATCTGTGAGGACAACTATCCTTTGTGTGACCTTCTACTTCACAATCTGTGCACCAAATCCATGTGCGTGTCTCATGTGCTGAATTTGTTGATAGTTTCTCCAACTATTTTTCCATAGTTGCGATATGTGCTTCTAAAAATGGGCTCACCCAGTATCTATGCTTCCAACTACCTCAGTGCGTAAGGCTACTTCAAGTGCTTCATGCAGATCAGTGTATGTCTTTTGTGATAATGCCCTCCTAAAAGGGGTAATCAGACCCCCAACGAACCACTGTGCATGCTGGATTGCATGTATGTCATAAGAAAACATAGATAACAACGTTTTAAACCATGGGCATCATACTCTCTAACACTCTCAATAGTTCCTTGCTTAATATCCTTGAGTGCACCTATACTCTTTTGCTCAAACTCAGGGATGTGAAACTCTTTAAGGAATGCATCTTTTAAAGCGGTATAGTCTAGGCAAGTTTGATCAGGGTCAAATTTCTGTACCAGCTGTGTGCACGCCCTTGTAATGTAGTAGCAAATTGGCTTTCCATATGCTCAGAAGCCATGATTCCTTTCACGCGCCACAATATTTCACACATATGCACATGTTCAGCAGCATTTTCTATGCCCGTATACTTTGGAAGATGAAGAGACATCTCCATGTAAATATTCTGGGGTTGGTGCAGACCTTGCCCACCTGATCTAGAACCTCTTGTGTTTCCCCTACCTCCAGAACCACAAGATCCACCGTAACTAGAGCTACCTATGCCTCCTGATCCTGAACTTGTAGCTGGTTTTGGTCCATAAGATGTACTTCCCTGTGTCCCAATAGTAGAACTGAGATGTACCCCGACAGTATGTGAAGCGTTACCACTTCCAGAAGTTAGTCCAAAAATTGGCACGCTTGTATTCTGTGTTGATGATACACCCAAAAAGGTACTCCCATATAACACCGAAGTTGTTTACACTGCCATCACTGTGCCTCTTATAAGACTTGCTCCTACTCTCCCACTACTTGAATTAGCTTGTTGACTACTTGTTGTACTAGATGCTGGAAAACCAAGCGTAAGGGCAAGGTTGCTAGGTGGATTCAGATGTGCGCTTGTGGCCCAGGTCATCTCTGCTGGTGCGCTTCTACGTGAGGCCGAGGAGGGATCCCTATCATGCTTTCCCAAATGGGGGAGTTCCTAAGGCTTAGGCTCCATGTCTTCTAGTGTGAGCTCCAAATCCTTCTATGAACCATCTCTCTCCTCAACGCCATCCACTCTGCAATGTCACGCTGCTTCTCTACCTCCCTCTCATGTGCCTCATTATACTTAAGCCACCTTTCCTCTCTCTTCCTTTTTGCTGCTAGGTCTGCCATCCTTCACCAAACCTGCTCCTTACCCCCGCGCATGGTGGGGTTTAGTTAGCCATCAGTTTACTCTCCAAATTCAAAGTTACCATCAAGATCTTGATCGCCAGTGGAATGCCTTGCAAGTAAGTTCCCCTTGGATATTGTAAAAACTGGAATTTAGCTACCTCTGGGCATGAATAAGTGGAAATTGAGTACTCCAAGATATAATTGTTTAAAACACCATGGAACCACATATCCATAGCTCGAGTCCAAATCAGATCAGCATCATAAAGGGCCTAAAATTCTTCCTGCATCTAGAAAAGTGTACGATACCTCCAATTCCACTTAGATCTATACGTAATCAGCCACTCATACAATTCTACTGGAAAGATAGCGAAGAATCTCTCATATAAACTATTCATATAGGTTATGTTCCACCCACACACATGTGTTAAACTCAGATCCAGTGCTAAACCACATGCATATTCTTCTTCTAGATCGTGTATCCACTCCTCAACACTTGCTAAGGTCAACCGATATGTCTTCATCGTGAACCATCCTGAAAACAACTGAAAAAGAGGTCCCGGAAACAAAACCAATGATGCAAGTCTAGAATTCAACAATACAAGCCCAGGTGTGCTGGCACATCACTCAGCCTAGACTGAGCACTCACCCGAAGTGTGCAAAGGTACCAGGCCCCTCTTTAGGGTTGTTGTTGTAGGATGTTAGCATGATGAAGAATTTAATCATTCAGATCTATAGCTAATATATCTTTCTACAGTGCATATTCAGATCTAGATCTAGAACATAACAGACTTAACAAATAACCATAATGGAATCAAACATGCAATACTGAATTATAACCATGATAACACCTTGTTTTAGTCCATAATCTCCATTATATTAATTGTAGTAAATACACAGAATCTTCCTTACAATAACAATAGTATACGCTCATACACGTAACAGATCTAGCAAGCATAATCTCATTATACCCTAGTTCTCACACATATATCTATGCTCTCCTGCTACACAATTTAATACATATTTATAAGGGTGGGGACTTTCCCTTCACCACTTATTTAATCCCAAAATAGGTCACATGCTATTATTAGCCATGCACCATTAGCAAAAATAGGCTTACATGCAAGAATGCTAACAATAAATCTCTCTTAGTCAACTATTAGTTCACAATTCTATCTTTAGCCTATATCCATTCAAAACACTTCGTAGTTGATCATCAAAAAATAGCCAATGCGTGACACGTAAGTCTCTAATCAGTTTGAGTGCTCCGCATGCTTTCTCCAAAAATAGATCCTTATCATGAAAATGACTAAGTCTGAATCTGTCTCTGTTCTACCCCGCGATCCTCTTTGATGCTTCCGCACCTTTGAATGCACTCTGTTCTCCTGCTCAAACCTTTTGTATTTTCTGCACTAAGTGTCTAGAGTATGACTGATCAACATTCATCCTTTTCTTCTTTTGAGTTGTTATGCTGCCCGCATTATAACCATACAATTTGGATATTTACGTCTTGATTCCATTGTGAAATTGGGCCTCAATATTCATATTGTATTGTTACGTTGCTTGTACGCTTAGAAAATTATTGTTATACATAGACATAGTTTTTACATCCTAGCTTTGTATTGAGTTTTATGAGTGTTGAGGATAAATTTATAGCATCGCGATAACATCATTTCAATACTAAAAATATTGCTTTTCCAAAATCTTGGTTCATGTGTACAAATAGTGTCGTTACGCTGCTCACATTTTTATCATCCATTATACAAGACTTAGATTTTGTTAGCATTTAGAAACTAGTTTTTAGTATACCTTGTTAGAATATCGAGTTAACATTGTCTGTATCATTTAGGTCTTGTTTGTTGAAAAATTGACCTAATTTTTGATATTGTGTTGTCACTATTTGGTGTCAAAACCTATCTAGATAAGTTTTTAAGGATTAGACTATTTGTTGTGACCGAAGTTGAGCATTTTACATTATTTTATTGGTCTAGAAAAATTTCTGTTGGATATCACCTTGCTAGGGTAGCTTGTTCATTATTCTTTGGTTCTGAGGATTGCATTGACCTAGTATATTTGTGGTTATTTTATAGTCACCTTTTTTTTCATGATGACTTAGCATCGTTAAGCTACCAAATTTCCTATGTCAATTTTCAGTAAACCTTAGTGGAAATTTTGTGTGTTGCATCTCCTATCTCGAGTATTCCTACTATGAGAAGCAGATCTTGAAGATTAGAATCCGATATATTTGGAGGTGAAAATGCTATTCTAGAGGATAATATCATGGTTAACCATATTGGTGGAGAGAAAGATTCTCCTCGTATGAATATAGAGTGTCCTCCCACCAATTTTGACGATTAAATATTTCAAATCAAACATGAGGTTCTTATGTGTGTTATGGAATTAGGAGCTAAGTTACCTTCCATGGTGGACCCTTCTCTCATTACCACAATGGTTTTGAGGAGAAGAAGAATTAGAATGACCTCATTATACTGTTAATGAAATATTAAACCCAAACCATGCCTCTACTTCTATGCGATAGAATAATGAGGAGATACTGTTTGAAAATGAAGATGATTACTGAGTACATGTTATTAAAATATGTTGTGATGATAATGAGGAACATGTTCATCATGAAAAACCTCATCCTAATGAAGATTGTAATGAAATACCTATTCAAGAGGTGACATTAGAACAACAAATCCAAGCCCTCACTTACCAATTGGAAAGTTTGGATTCACATATACAAAAGGAACAACCAATTTTTTTGAAACAAACCATACCAAAGGAAACACCCAAGGCTTCGTTTCATGAGTTCCCAATAAACACTCCTTGATGGGAGGCAAAAAGAGATCCTTATGAAGAGATTCTCACATAAAATAGAGGTGGGAATACACCTAGATTTAATCCCATGTATAGACCTACACCACCCACACAAGACCAACTCTTCCACCAAGAATTTTCTACTATGAAGAATGCCCTTCAAGCATTACAAGAGGGCCAAACTAGTAACAATAACAAGAAGTAATGGTTCAATGAGTTATGTCCCTACCCATTTGACAAAGCCATGTTGCAGGTACCTTTCCTAAGGTACTTTGATTTTCCAAAATTTGACAAGTATACGGGAAAAGGTGACTCTCGTGACCATACTAAAGGTTTTTATATGGCATACCAAGAGGTTTCATTCAAGCGACAATTATCTTATTCACCTCTTCCCATGAAATTTGGGAGGACAGACACTAGAGTGGTTTGTACACATCCCCAAGGGATCCATATCAACATGGAAAAAACTATAAGAACACTTTGTATGTCACTACTTTTTTAATATAGAGAGCGATGTCACCATGTTAGATCTTTGTAATGCGAAAAAAACAACAACGAGAAATTCATTCCATTCCTACAACGGTGGAGAGGGTTAGCTAGCTGCTTCCATTGCTCCATACCTGAAAAAAAAATAATAAGTATATTTGTTCCCAACCTCTACCTTGATATCATGTTTCACTTGTAAACTCATTATGGCAACACGTTCGAAGAGGTCATTGAAAAAGGGAGTTAAATCGAAAAATTATTGTTAGCTAGAGGGACCCTAAAGCCCTTTCCATGCGATCATAACAATTCCAAAACTAATGAATTTTTTTTTCCCTAATAGGAACAAAAATATTGTTAGTTATGGGATAGTAGACTCTAAGCAAGTACAAGTCGTTCAAAACAACACTCTTTTGAAGCTTGCAAAGGGAGCTCCGCCTATGGAGTATAAGCATCGTACTTTCAATCCTCTATCTGGATTAATGTCATCAATACTAAAACAACTAGAGACGGTTAATATGGTTAGATAACATGAAACTATGCCTTATGAGGATGACACACCTAAACCATCATGATTTAGAGATAATGAATATTGCCAATTCCACCGCCTTAAAGGTCACAAAACAGATAAATGTTTGAAGTTGCATTATTATATCCAAGACTTAATAAAATGTGGTGATGTGGAGATGGATTCATCTACTCCTAAAAAATCCATCACTATGAAGAATTTTCCTAAACATAATTAGGACAAGAATGCTAATTATGTGTCTAATGAGGAGAATCATTTTGATTCTCTCATTGGTTGTGTAGATAAACCTATTGAACATATCAACACAATAACCCCAGTGATATCCCCTGGAATATCTATGTCTAGGCATGTACCAAAAAAGACTAATTATCACACATTTATGCATACTTATGACAGTAAGGAACCTAGGTTTCAAAATTCCCATCAAAGGATTCCTATCACAACTAGATCTCGTTTGATTATTCCTGATAAAGAACCTGCTCACTTACCTCTTCCCCCATCTTCAACTCATGGTAAGTGGTTTGATTTTTTTTCTTCTGATTCTTTTGAAGATTCCAATCCCAATGATTCTAGGTATTTTGATTCTTTTGAAGATTCCAATCTAAATTATTCCTCTATTACGAATCCTAAGTTACGGTCCTCCTTGTCTTCATAGGACCCCATTTCTCAGTTGCCTCAATGACCCCTTATTCCATCGAAGAGCTCTTTGAATCAAAGTCCTAATCAATCATCCAAGTTGACTCCCATGTCGCATTTATCCAATCAACCTCTTCTGGTAGAACAACTACCCACACTGATTGATTCATTTCAGAATGAAGAAGCAATTAGATAATTTATGAGGGTACATGAAGACATTCCTCTAAAAGTTTGCGAGCAAGAAACCTATTTAAACCTCGATACGTTCACATATTGGGAGGAAGATGTTGATGCCTTTTTCAAAAAATAGAGGCTTACCCTGAGATCATCGAACATGATCCTCCCCTTATTCTTCCATCTTCACATTCTTCATCGGGTGATGAAATTCCTGGGCCTAGCATTGATCCAAGCCCTATCTTTTCGTTACCTAATCATTCTTTATCTATAAGGATTCCTCCATCGCATTATTACCTTGGGTCACCACCTGATAGCCCATTGTCTTCTTATATATGTGGGCTACCTCTAAGTATCCCCACATCATCCATATGTGGCTCACCTCCTGGTAGCCCATCTTCATATATTCTTGGGCCACGTCCTAGTAGCACATCATCTTCTATATATGGAACACCTCTTAGTAGTCCTTCCTCTTTAGTCTATTGGACACCTCCTGGTAGTCCATCTTCTTCTGTATGTGGCTCACCTCCTAGTAGCCCATCTTTGTCTATACTGGGGGCATGTCCCAAAACACCCTCATCTTCAATCTTAGGGCCACATCCTGGTAGTACTTATCTTAATTGTATAGGAAACCTCCTGGTAGCCCATCCTCTTCAATTATTGGACCGTACCCTTCATGTCCATCACATTTTCATTCTATCAATGATTGTGGAAATCCCACTTTCATTCCTCACATCAATTTTATTTGTCTACTTTCTTCTCCCACTTCTCGAGATCAGACAAGTCACGTAGTAGCTTATAAGAAACCTAAAAAGTTTCTTCATCAGGCTTAGATCAATAATTCCATGAGCTCCAAAGCTCACAACGATTTAAACAATATTAAAGTTTAGAATCAACCATGATTCAAAAATGCAGATCAACACACCAACCAAGTATGGTGTAAAGTACAGAAACCTTTGGATAGGGACCTCAATCTCCCGCACACAAAATCCACATTTCATGATAAAACATAGTCATCTATTGAGTATGAGCTCACCACGATCATTAATATCAGGGATAAGATGAATTTTGATAAGAAAACATGCCTAGTCTTCCTTATCAAGGAAATTTCTAACATTGTTGTTGGATATTATCATACCAAGTGACCTTGTTAGTCCCACCTTTCAAAAAAAGACAAAATACAAAAAATGAGAAAACATTTCAAAATAATATATCAAAGGTACAAAGGTCAAACATTTCAATCAGGTATTGCATACACATGGATGTTCTTTCTTCACTTCCTTACTTTTCTTCTACAAGTCTTCCTACCATTTTCATCCCTTCGGTTATATTTTGGTTAGCCACTTCACACACATTTTGCAACATTTATTTATATGGTATCCGTTTGTCTTTGGTCTTTCATCACCTTGGTAAATTAAAGAATGACTGACCTCATAGAGATCCTATCACAATATACATCTAATTAACTTGTTGCGAAGAACGTCTTGACGTATTTGATGACACTATCCAATGTCATCATCACAATCACTTCCACCTCCATTCATCAAGCCATCAGTAGTTCTTAACCCCTTGTCAAACATGAGAGCTGAAATAAGTTTTTAGAAAGAAAAATAATCAATCAAATCAAAAAGCACAAAGCTGAAAGCAAATGCTAAAAGCAAAATAAAATTGATATATAACTCTCTCTTGGGGCATTTCCAATAAACTCTATTAGGGCTATGGATGCCTAACAGAAAATACAAAAATTTTGTGATTAGAATCAAATGCATCTCTGTCAGGGCTATAGACACCTGGCTGGCAACAAAGAAATGTACTACTCTTCTTCCACAATCCATTCAAACAAAAAAATCAAGTTTGAAAAATAAATCATTCCTACACATTGGCTAGGGTGTCTTCACTTGTTGTCTATCAAATATTCACTCTAAGAGGTAATAAATTTCCAAGTGCACACATTGGATCTCTATGAGAAAAAATGATTAGTATGCTACCAAGTGTTTTTTTAGGACCTTTTTTTGACTCTTACTCTAGTCTGTATCTTGTCTCACAATTCGTGCCTTAGGCTAATCGCTTCTTCATCATGAGGATTCTATGCTACATTCAAAAAATTCACGTTGTTCTTCTACTTCGTTCATAACATCCATGTGTATAAGATTGCCTTTTTGCCATGTTTGCAGGCACCTTTGTG
This sequence comes from Taxus chinensis, assembly GCA_019776745.2. NCBI lineage: Eukaryota > Viridiplantae > Streptophyta > Pinopsida > Cupressales > Taxaceae > Taxus > Taxus chinensis. Next base: position 775,378,034 of record CM034152.1, read on the forward strand.
CCATTTCTCAAAAAAATCTTCCACTTTATTCTATCATGTGCTTCTTGACCAACTTATGATGGGGGCATCCTTGCTCTTTCCTAGCACGTCATTGCATTACATTAATTATCATGTTAAACCTATCCATATTGGCTCTGATACAACTTCTGCACATGAATATTTTTCCTTTGAATATTCCCATCTAACACTGGGGGCAATTTTGCATCTTCACTTTTTTGCGTATACGCATGACATTATACCCTGTGCATCTCATCTGTTACTGAGGGTATCTATGTTTCTTTGTCTTCTTGTGCATGGGTTCGAAAGGATTCTCAAAATTAAAAAACATTTAAATATGTTTCAAAAACTCCCTAAACATTCAAATATGTTAGTCGGAAAATTTAAAGCATCTATATAAAGATAAAAAATCCAATCAAATTGGTAAGAAAAATAAAAAAACCCAAATTTATTTTACCATCACGTAGTTCTCTTCAATACCTTTCCAACACAAAAACAACGGAGTTGTTTTGAGGTCGGGAGAAAAGCACGTTATGGCCTCTGGAAGATAGGTATTGCACTAAGTGTTGCATAGGTGCCCCCTGCATAAACCAGTGCTATTTTCTCAGCATATGTGCCTAAGCGCTCACGTGTCAGGGAAAAATAAAAAAATAAACAAAAGCTAAAACTTTACAAGGCATAGGCACCTAGGCGCCCTTGCACTTGAAACGAGCTCTCTTCTCCAGGAATAGGCACCCACGCCCCCCTGCATGGCATTTTAAGATACAAGTTTTCCTAGCATAGGCACCTAGACGCACCTTTCTACAGTCAAAAATTAAAAAAAAAAGAAAAAAAAAGTAAAATGCATGCATGTATAGGTGCCTAGGCGCCCATATTGTAGGCAAATTCAAAAAATGAAAAAATGCTGACATATATAGGTGCCTAGGTGCCCACGCAACATGCATAGGTTCCCATGCTGCATCAACATAGGTGCCCCCCAGTTTTTGCCTTAATTTAGCCTAAAGACATGTCTTTTCTCCAGTGTGAGCTCCTTTTCCTTCCATGGTGTGTTTCTTGCTCCCGAAATGCCCTGAAACCGCCGCATTTCTTCTAAAAGTCTTCTAACACTTGCCACCAAGATTTTTTTTAATAAATAATTATTTTTGGCACGTTTTCATTACGCTGGGACATATTTTTTCTTCATGGTGGCCTTTTCTACTATTTAGGAATTTTTTTTCCTTATAGTTACTTCTAACGTTGTCTCGAAACTTCATTATCTCTTCATTTTCCATAAAAATAAAAAATAAAACAATCAAAATTTTTTCGAAAAAATTAATAAAATTATTAAAAAATCCAAAACAATTGTGAAAATTCAAGTTTTTTCAAAAAATGGTAAATGACATATATGCAGCTAAAGCCTGTGTCAATTGCATTATCCTCTAACGTTGAAACATGTCTTACAAAACCATCTTTATATGGTTATTGCTTGTTCTAGTCTCAAACAACTTGTAGATCATTGTGATCTACCTCCATTAACAAAAGCTCAGCTGCATGCTATGTTGGTACTCTTGTGCAACAATGAGTTGTTAGAAACTGTGTCATAATGCATGAAAGATTTCTCATGGGACTACTTGTGTTCTCCTTTATTCCACTCACATGTATCCTTACTCGGGGCACCGTTTTTAACCTTTGTCGTTACAATACGAACATTTGGGAAATGTAGCTTGATAATAAAAACATTGGTGTAACTATATTGAACGTTGTTTGTTTGAGTGCATGTAATTGTACTATTTTCTCTATTAGGTTATCTGGTTTACTTACTCGTAGTGCATTTCATTATGTATGTTGCAGTGATTTAAGCATTGTTTTTAATTTCTCATAGTGCATTGCATTGTGTATGTTCCATTGAGTTAAGCATCATTTTAATTTCTTGTATTGCATTGCATTATGTTTGTTGCATGGAGTTACGTAAAAATGGACAAATGTTGGTAATTTAGCTTTTCATGTTATCTTACATTTTTGTTCATTTCAATAAAGGCCAATGATGTAGACCTAGGGGAAAAATGATATAAATAGGTTATTTATTAAAGGTTGGATGCAAAGATTGGGCTTGTCTTATAATTTCTCCATTAATCATTTCTTCTCCATTATCATTTATTACCATTAATAATTTTTCTTCTAAAACTCACCCAGGGCAATAAAAAACCACGTTTATCCCTATCTCTATTCCTTCTAAATACCCAAGGGTTTTACGCCCATTCTAACCTGTTTTCTTCTATCCATTACAATCATATTTTCGATCGTTGATTGACTTATTCTATCACCCCATCGACACTTGAGGGGGTGTCCTTCATCTTGTTAATGTTTCTTTAAAAAATTACATGTTTATGCTTCTCTACTATATTTGAAGTGAAGTCACTAACTTTACCTCAAATAGGGGCAAATGTAGACACCTAAATTCCACTTTTGCAATCTTATTGCCAAAACGCATGCAAATCACTCTCATTCTCACCAATTTTGTTATAATTAGTGATCTTTACTAATTAACTAACGTTTCTTTCCACTTTGGTTAGTTAATAGGCACTTTGTTGATCACCAAATCTCTTTCACATTCAGGATGCAACTTTATGACGAATTGTAAGTCAAAATCCTCTTTAATACAAATAATTAGCGATTATAGGCTAATTAAGCCTATTTTGCCCTTGATTTGGTCAATATGCCCTAATATTGACTCAAACCCCTCTTCCAACCACTCAAAATCACCCCACCCCATTCACCTCCACAACATCTCAACAAGCTTCAAAATCTTATCCTATCCTTCTAGTTGACCATAAGCGATCGATTAAGGCTCCATACCTCTTAATCACTTGGTAATTCACTAATTGTGATTAGCAAGGCCTAATCATGATTAGAAATTCTAATCTAATTTGGGGCTTTTAGTCCCACATGCACCAAAATACAAGTTTCTCCCAAAAGGAAAACTATAAAAAGAGTGCACCTCATTCCTTTACACTTTACATCATGCTTTGATTTGCATCTCATATAATACATAATATTTCTAAGCCAAGTCCAATCCTTGCTTAAAACCTTCAACAAGGTTAGTAGATGAATATCTTAAGTGATTTAACAAGTCATTTGGAGAGGTCATTTCACCATTGTTTGAGTAGCAACCATAACCATTTGATTGTCCCTTAGGTCTATTTAGGACCATGTTAGGTAATTAATCATATTAGTAGACATGTTTAGTTAGTTTTTCATTGTTTTCATACTAGTTAAGCATTATTTTAAGCTTCTATCTTAATGTTACATTCCTAGACTTAGAACCTTGCTAATTAGGTGCCAATGGTGTTAGCCTTCCTTATTTAGCTTTGCTATTTGCTTTTTAGAGTTTGGGGTGATTTCAATAATAATACAAATAGTGCCACATAATTGGCTTAATGCCTACAAACATGGGACACACACAATGTTGCAAGACAATCAAGGCCCTTTGACTTGTAAATAAGAGGTGAAATGTCACATATCGAAAGACATGATACCACAAACATGGGACACCCATGGTGTCACAAGACAAACAAGGCCCTTGGGCCATAATCAAAGTAACTACACACACAACTAGCAAACATGTATAGAAGACAAAAGTATCATAATGTGATGAAATGACACAAGTGATATATAAGAGTATGTGAAACAATAGCCATTAACATTGCATAAGACATGCATGTTAGTCCTGTTAGTGCAAAAACTAATAAAGGAAATATTTAATCAAGTGTAATGAGGAGGCGAAAAGGCGCTATAATGAAATACTAACACCTGGATTGTGTGGAGGGAGGCCCCTAGATAAAGTATTTACAGAACAATGATAGCTCCCATAATCAGGCATCGATCTGTATGTCCTGCATCTTACTCAATATGCCCCATGAACATGTGTCATGTGTGTACAAAAGAAATGTTATGCATCAAACTAGAAGGATAAACAACATGTATAATGTAAAGTTTGAACAATGTATGCTAGAAAAACATGTTTTGAGTTTTAAATTTTAAAAATATGTGGATGTTTATTATTTTTGTGATTATATCAATGTTTATGGAAATTTCTAGTGCATAATTATGTACAAGAAGAGAGATAACATGAAAGATACTTGATGAGGACCTTTGAAGGAGGTGAAGCAGTTGTTAAAGATGATGAAGGGCTAGGCCTCATATGTGACTCAAGCGCCAATGACATTGTGGTAGTGATATGTGCCAAAGAGGGCCTAGGAAAAGGGGAATGTATAGTAGTATGTGGTATGTGAGATTGGGATGGTGGACTAGAAGAACAAGCATTCCTGAAAGATTGAGGAGGAGATTTAGAGTGACATTGTACACTAAAGGATCAATGGGGCATCCTATGGGAATTAAGCCACTAGAAGAAATATTTGGGGATGAAGGGATAACTGGAGGTCATGAAACACTAGAGTTATGTGAATCAATGTGTGCAACCAAAGATCCAGTAGAAGGAAAAGAGCTATGGTGAATCAGTGTGTGCAACCAAAAGCTTCACATAAGGACTAGAACTATGTGGATAAACATGTGTGACCAAATTTCTAAAAAAAGGACAAGATATATATGAATCAGTGTGTGAATCCAATGACCTATAAGTAGACCTAGAAGAGGATTAGATCTTTGTGAAGTAGTGTGTGAATCTAAGGACTTATCCATAGGTGTACTAGTAGTAGGGGTAGAGGCTTCAGGAGAATTATTAGGCATGTCAAGGGGAGGGAACCTTAAAAGGGATACCTTGAATAGTAATAACATGTTGATTATGAATGGACTTGACACACTGGTGAATGAATGATGAGATAGCCTTAAGAGCACACATCCAAGGAAGACCCAGGTGTAATGTACCCGATCTAAGAGAACTAGTGACTAAGAATGAAACAAGTGTGGAAAGAGGACCGACAATGATAGGTAGTTTGATATGATGGTAGCGAGGATTAGAGTCAAGTGAGAGTTTTTGAGAAGATATACCAAGAGTTTGAAGCAATGAAAAAGAACAAACATCATCTTTTTTTTGTGGATCAACTAATATAGTATGTATAGGTACTTGATGAATAGAAAATGTATCAGAAATGAACGTGTCATCTATATCATAGTCATTAAAAGTAATGATTGGTGTAGAAAGAGGTATATGAGTAATAATACCAATCATAACATCTAAGGGATATGCATAAGATGGAGGTGGTAGTACTGCACGATGGGAATTATGTGCTTCAGAAGTAAATGTATCATTTATATGCTTAGGGAGTGGATCATTAAATATTTTCAATTTAGAATTGTTGTTTATTGGATTAGAAAATGTTGTGGGCTCGATCCCATTCAATGGAATCAGATTCAATAATACCCTAAATAAGATGACGAAGATTTATGCATGTGTTTGTGGAATGGCCACCACATCGATGATAATCACAATAGGATTTGGAATCAAAACTCTTATTTTGAGGCTTGCTCATGTAAACCTAAAACAACGGAGGGCGATACACACAATTGCACTTAAGTGCCAATTGTTATAGGAAATAAGAGGAGGAAATGGTAAATGTGTAAAACAAGTTGTAATTGTAGCTTAGTAGGTTGATTAATAGCATTGACATTGTCTTTGGGAGAATATTTAACATCATTTGTCTTGATCCCTTAAATGTAGATTTGGTTTGAAATTTGGCATTAGATGTATGACGAGTGCTAGTAACATACTTGAGCTTATTCATATGTAATAACTTAGCTTCATAATCTTTTAGTGTATGTAATAGATAGTCAAAATATCTAAATTTTTCAAACATGACTAATTCTAAAGGAAACAAAGTAGAGGAAGTAGGCTTTAAGTAAAAAGGTCTTGCAAGTCATTAACAACTAGGAGATTATTCAAATGGTAAGTGTGGTATAATAATGTAATACATGGGGTCATTGAAATGTTCATCATATCCTTGGTGTATCTTTGATATTTGTGTATAAAATACCTTATCTCTAATGTTGCTAGAAAAGTGGGCTAAAGTTTGATTTTCCAATGTAATGAAAGAGTGCACATAATGTTTAGGGAGTTCATAGAATCATTGTAATGCAAAGTCCTTAAGAATTCTAGGGAATAACTTGGTAAGTAAGATGTCATAAGAGGTATAATTGATGCAAGCCACATGAAATAATTTAAGATGTTTTACGGGATCACCTTTTCAGTCATATATAGGAAGATTACGTGTAAAAAACCAAGAGGTATATAGACACCCCAAATTTACATACTTATTCCTAATACTATCCTAGTTCACATCCTAGTTTATACCCCCTTTGCGATTGATTACTCCAATTAATTAATCATGTACATCCACCCCTTAGATTAATTAAATTATTCCTATTGTCTAAAATAGCCCTTGAGCTATTTTGGCAATCCAAAACTTTAATTCTAGACTTGGGTAATTTTGCAGTTGATTTGGAGTCAAGGAATTCATTTTCTAAAGGACTGTCAGTTTTTCAGGCTCTTCGCGCATCTCCACATGCTCCATGCTTCATGTTCTCCACCCCAAAAGTCATTTTTGAGAATTTTGGAAAAATGCCGAAGTGTCTAAAAATTTTCCTTGTATTTTATCTTTTGGGTTTTCGAGATCAAAATGTAGTTTACATGCAAATTGTTCCTCAAACCTCAAAACCCGAAATATAAAGGATTTAGTGTATTTTGGGTTTTAGGTTTCAAATTGCAATTTGCATGCAAATTACAATGTGATACCCAAAATATAAAGGATTTAGTGTATTTTGGGTTTTAGGTTTAGAAATTGCAATTTGCATGCAATTTGCAACATGATACCTGATCCCTGAAACCTGACCTCCCTAGTGCATTTCGGGCTTCGGGTTCAGATTTGAAATTTACATGTAAATTACAAATCAAACCCTAATTCCTAAAATATAAAGAAAATAATGTATTTTGGGTTTTGAGTTCTCGATTGCAATTTACATGTAAACTATAACTTGATTCCCGGAACCCAAAACCCGACAAGTTGCAAAAAGGTGGCTGACTTCTGATGTGTGTTGTATGCATACTAAGATATGGAATGTTTCAGAAACTAACACCAAGTAGCTTCAAAAAAAATTTAATCTAATAATGAAAACCACGATAATAACTTAAAGGAACTAGCTAATTAGTGCATAAACATGAAAGAAATCATCTAATACTAACCATTTCTACTATTTTAAATGTATGATTACTTCTAAAAAATGAGCCTCTTTAGATCAAAAGTAGTCAAATTTGTGTGTTTGATCCCCAAAGAGAGGGAAGGATCTCACCAAGAAATGGCTACAAGGCCATGCTTAGATCTTCCTTTCTACTCAACAATGGTAGAATGGATGTAAAGATGAAGTAGCTATTCCAAAAAATGGAAAAGGATCTTATCATATGCTGAAATGTATAAATCACTAGCAAAAGTGTGGTGTAGGTGTGAAAGGATGTAGGAGGGTCCTTTATATAGCTTTCCAATCTGGGAGAAACTTGAATCCCAATGAATGTGGGATAAATGATAACGTAGATTTATACTTGTTAAGCTAGATTAGAGGAATCAACAAGTGATTAACAACTCATGGGAGTTAGAGATGGTTTAATTAATCAACTAGGATTAATTAATAGGCTAGAATAAGCTTTTTAGGCTATTTGGAAGTGATTTATGAGGAACTTGATATGATTTGAAGCATTTTAAAGAGGGATTTAGCCAATAAAAGGGTTTATTGATTAAATACATTATTAAAAAGGCTTAATTAATTCATAATAGTTAATTAATCAATTGACCATATATTACTTCGTCACCTTTAATCCCCTTTAATTAATTAATCTCAACATCCTAATATGGCCCTAACCAACCTTCTATTTTATATTTCTTTCATTCTAAATATGCATCCTACAAATCCCTATGGTTTTTCTAACATATCCTTATCTCCAACTCACCCATTTATCATCCCTAAATCACTCCTTCTTGCCTACATGCTACAAAGCATTCAGTCCTATCCTTAAAAACATAAAAAATCACACCAAAAGAAAAAAAATCCTCCCATTGGGGAAACTTACTTCACAATCGGTGGCGACCTTATAAAGATAGATCCTTTCTTTTTATTCTTTAATCAGATGCATGCAAATTCAATCCTTCTCGCAACCTGAGCATCCTTCCTCACGCTCGAGCATTCTTGAGACATCTACAAATATTATGAACATCCATTCAGCATGCTTGCATCACTCACGATCATCCCTCTTGAGATTCCCCATCATCGTTATCTGGCTTTTGGTATCTATCATATTATTGCATTATTCTTTGTTCCTAACCTTTTTTAGGTATAGAGCAGCTCCTGTAACATCTAGGGAACACTAAATAAGCTTCTCCTACAACTCCTTTGATTGCAGGTTTCCATATCCATCTTTTTATCCTCAACTTAATGATTCTCTGATACAGTCACCGCTGATCTCTCCTAGTCATTGTTGATTAGGGTCCTGTTCATTCAATAATAAGTCCAAATCCTCCATTTCTGTCCTTTTTCCTGTCTTTCTATCTCTGGTTCTTATCTACAGATCCTCTTACAACACTCACATAGCTTTATCAACTTCTAGGTCACATTCAAACCTTGCAGGTCTGCATATTCTATCTATAGGTTTAGATCCATCCTTCCAGATCATCATCGACCTACCTGTATACAGTCTAGGTCACCGTCAACCCAAAACAAGTAACCTTTATTTTACAGTTATTGTAATCTAATTTGATTTTGATCAATTTCTATCATTTTCTAAGATTCAGTACTTTTTCTGTTTCTACATGCTTTTATTGTCGTACCCTTTATTCCACTTTATCTAAGCAACGGGGGTTGACATCTGTGAAAGGAAGCTAATCACTTCTTGGAACCACATTTTCTGGTAACCCCTGTATATATCTATTTAACCCATCTTCATTTTAGTTTTGTAGGTATAACAAGTTACATCAAGACCATCCATTTTGTGCCTGCATCACATCATATCCAAGGTAACATAAACCCTCCAACATTTCTGAGTTTGCTAGTTTCTTCAATAACTAGTGCATTAACCCTCATTAAGAACGAAAAAATTGGTAAAAAATTATAATTTATAGTTTTATATTTTCTAACCACTTCTTGGATAGGTAATATATCCCCATGTGAATTTCATAATTCAGAATGTTTTGAATAGAGTAAACACTATCACTAATATTACATATAAAGAGGGCTCTAAATATATTTTCCTAAGAAGTAATTAATGAACCATACTACACCACTGATCCATTTGGTGACACATTATAGCTATTTTAATTCTCTTAGAATTTATTAATCCCAACCCATTCCTTTTTAATGGAGAATGAACTAAATTCCATCACACAAATAAGTAAATTCAAATCCATTGTGGTTGTGCATGGCCTTCAATATACTACATGTTGGATTTTGTAGTGTCATATGCATACATTGACTTTTGTATTATTGGGTGGTAGAAAATACAATAAGGTGTTATGAATAACGTGTAGGTGAAAAAGAAGTGATTAAATATAAGGCAGTGATCCCATGGTGATGATGAATTCCTCTACAACTTCCTCGGAATAGGGGGATATTTTTCCTTTTTAAAAAGTTTTTCGTTTAGTAAAAACTAGAGAATTAATTCATTGAGAAACAAGTTCTCTAGTAGGCAAGGATTAAACAACATTTAATGTCTTCAAATGGAATTAAAAATATTTAACAACATAGTTTTGATTGTTGAATCAATCGATTGAGGGGGGGTGACAGTAATTTTTAGTTGTCAAGTCAACTACAACTCATACAAAATTGAAAAATATATATTTTATACGTCATTATTATGAACGAGCAATTTTAAAGAATTATTTGTCATTAGTTTTCAATTCTTTATGTATCAAGTACCAGAGTCTAAAATGCATTGTTTTTCCATGAAATCTATAAAGGTTCTTGACTTTCTATTCATGCACTCAACTAAATTATAAGGGTATTTCACTTTTTCTTCGCGCACTTATATTTTGATATAATCATTACATAAATTTGACTAAATAATTCTAAACCTGCTTTGTGTGTGTAAGGGAGAAAAGTAATTAATTAAATGAATGTGTCATGTCTATCTATGGTCAAGAACATAACGAAAAAAACTTAAACTTGACGGCTGTTTAGACGCGTAAATTTGACATCCATTTATACATTTTTTATGATTTAAACCGTAAAATACTTGCAAATATTTGAAATAATCATCATACTTGACTTGTATAATTACAATATAACTGTCATTTTTATATATCAATACATATGATAAACATTTCAAAAAATAAATAAATATAATAAATAATATTTAAATAACCCGATTTTGTGTTTTTTAAAGGGTGGTATTAAAAACTTACTATCATCTAAAAATTATTTGACAGACATAAACATGTTATCAAATTAACCCCTCATTAAAAACTGATTATTGTTGGTGTAAGTGGTTCTTTATCACTTTATTTAATTATTTAGTGTTATTCCACCTCACCAGGTGAGTCATCTCACTCAGGTGGACCTGGTTCTAGGTGTCATCTTAGTTATGACAGATTCTTTTGCAACATCTATCATGTGTGTAAGTGTGTCATAGGAGTTACATTCCCATTTGGGAAAGTAACTCCTCTTCTCCATTATGGAGGAATCTTCTCTTACATGGGAGTTACACATTTACTTACCTATTTGTACTCCTCTTCTTTTTGGTCCATGGTAATCCAAGAGCATTCCATTCCACTCCATTTTTGAATCTTGAGCTCTCATGCATGCACATTGTCTCTCAAAATTTTGCTTACTTTATCTTGCAACTCCTTCTTGGTGAAGTGCAACTGGTTGATTCATGTGTATTCCTTCCAGACCCTCGTCTTCCACTCCTTCATGGTATCAGAGCATGGGGATTGGAATCACATTGCTTGCCATTGTTATTCCACTATGTAGTTGCTTGTGCAAGGCTCACTTTCTGCATGTGCTTTACTTGCATATTTTCATATTATTGTGGTTATTTTTCACTGGTTTGTTTTCTATGCTCCTTTCTTTCATTATAGGTTGAAGTGGCTCTGTGTTGTGCACCGCTCATTTTTTGGTGACTTGGTTCACAGTTTTCACTCGAGTCTTGCCCATTCTTGCATTAAGCTATTGGCTCGAGGTTGCTTCTATGTGAACTTTTTTTGCATTGGCCATCCATATCTCCTTTGGCTCAACAATTGGCTCAAAGCATGTCTGCACTTCACCATCTACGTATGCATTCAGCATGGCTCACCTATGAAGGATAAAAAGGGGTAAAAGCCTCCTTCAGGAAGAGTCACACCACCTATGTAGGGGAGAGAATAAGGGAAGGACCCAAGCCCCTGAACACCATCACTGACACTAGTTGGAGTGCTAGACCATGCATAGACACCCCTAGAGACCTGTAACATAAGGGATCCACCATTTCCACCACATAAAGGGTTAGGGTTTTCAATAGGAGGCTTTGAGGAGACATTGATTAAAGGAGACATCTGTGTTGAACGTGACTCGTGGCTACCTTGGGCTGTCCTCTCTTGGCTCAAGCCATTTCAAGATCTTGATTTGCTTCATTATGGGTCTGCGTGAGGACATCTGCGCTCTTGGCTCCCTACAAACTCGGCACCACACGTCTTCCCACATTTACTGTCATACCCTAGCCCATCTGTTACTCTCTTCTTAGCGGTTAGAGCTCTGTGGGTTCAGGTTCCTGGCACGTATCCTTGCATTCCGACTTATATTCAACACGTGGCTTCATCTATAGTCACTGACCAACCAACCCTCCTTTCATGGGATTTATCTTTGTCTCCCTGTTGTAGTTCGTGGATTTCTTTGACCTAAACATGTGACAACCTGCATCGAATTTGACACTGTTTAGGCAGTTGATGTGACTTTGTGTCATTCTCACGTGGAACTTGGTAATGGCCATCTCAGCCTAATTCAATCCACACAATCCTTTTATGTTTTAAGGTAAAAAAAACATTTATTTTAGCATTAAAATAAGCTTGAGTTTCCTTTCTTTTGAGTGTTAAAGGCGGAGGGTGAGGTCTAGGGTTGGCAGGAGGCTAATCCCCCCTCGGAGTCAAAACAAACCCCTTCTAAAATTTGATGCCATTTCCAACAAGGACAAACATGATACCTTTTAGATGTGTTTCGGGTGCTTTTTCAATATTTTGTAGGGCTTATTAGCTTTTCCTTATCAGTTGTGGGAATCCTTTTAAAGCCATAACTTTTGACTCGTTGCTCATTTTTGAGCACTTCTTTAGTCAAATTTGCATGTTTTTCTACACACTACATGATGGAGATATTAGTTTTGTAAAATGCACTATGTTATAAAGTGCCACTTTTGGGGGGGGTATCTCTTTATTTCCGCATCTCTTTTTTCTGTCATGGATAATCATGGTGTTCCCCTGCTCACCCCCATTCAACTATCAAGAATGGTTGAATGCTATGAACACGACCTTACAAGAAAAGAAACTATTCTGCATTGCCACCAGTCTGCAAGCTGAACCTGATGATGAAAGAGAAAGAGAAAAGTGGCTTGATAAGTGTGATGAAGCCATTGGGTTCATAACCATGTGTGTATCTCTGGAGATGCATTTTCACATTTCCTCTTCCAGCACACCCAAAAAAGTTCTGGAGACTCTCCTAGAACTTTTTGGGAAACAGGATGAAATGCGAGGACATGAACTTGAGAATAACCTAATAAGCCTTAGTCCCAATGATTTTGACACCCTTCAAGACTTCTTCTCCAAATTCATATCACTCAGATTATAGTTAGAAGATTGTGGAATAAAGAAAATGGAATCTCAAATCATTTTATCTGTCCTTACCAAACTTGGTCCTGAATACTCCGTATTTGTCTCCACCTTCCATGCAACAAAAAGGGCACTTGGAAAAAGTTGGTCTATGCCCTCTCTTGATGAGTTTATTGCAGATTTAATCATGGAACAAAATAAATTGATTCAAATGGGCACCTTGAAATCCACAAAAGCCCATGCTCTCATTGTTGGAAAGGAAAAACAAAAAGCTTCTAAGGAGAAGAAATAACATCATGAGAAGGACAAACCCCAAAACAACTCTTCCACCTCCTCTTCCACCTCCCAAAATACCAAAGAACAAATCAAATTTAGATACTACCATGACATGCATGATGACGAAAAGTGCTTGAAGAAAAAGATCGCTCTCCTCACTAATCTACTTGAGAAGTGAAATATTGGAGGCCCAGATTCTCTCAAAACACCTTCATCATCCCATGATAGTTCTAAGGAAAAAGAGAGTGAAAAAGAGAAAGTAAAAGAATCCAACACAGAGAAACCAACGGGAAGAGATTTAGTTATAGTTGTGTGACATACCCCTACATGGATCATTGATTCAGGTGCAACTCATCACATGACACCATGAAACATTGAGTTTGATTCACTTGAGCCATGTGACATGTCCTCTATTCAGCTCGGTGACAACACCGCTACATAGGTTTTTGGAAGAGGATCGGTTGAAGTAAGTGGTGGTACTTTTAATAATGTTTTAAGTATCCCTTTACTTTTAACAAACCTTCTTTCAGTCTATCAGATCACTCATCTTGGACAGGGCATGTGAGTTGAGTTCACTCCGGACTCAGTTTATGTTAAGGAGCTCCACAGTGATGCTATTGTTACAGTTGGTATAGCTGACCATCACACTCGGCTGTACTCATTCTCTCACTTTGCTTCTCCTTCTGATTCTTCATCTGACTCAGCTAGACTTGAGGATACATCTGAGCCCATTTATGATGTTTTGGACATATCTTCTAGCATATTTGATTACCATGATGATGGGGACCCACATCTACCATCCACTTATCACTTGCCAAATCTTGAGGAGTTGTCTCTTGATTTTCCCACTTCTGGTCCACTTCAGACACTTCAGGGATTAGGCACTTTGATTTAGGACTAATCAGGCATTGGGTACACTTCTTCATAGGTTCAGGGCATTCCACCTTCCTTCATTGCCACTGCTTCTAGATCTGCACTTCTTCATGGAGCAACTGGATTTTCCACTGCACATATGGAGCATTGTTCCCTTGACTCGAACAACACCTTGGCACTTCGGGGGTCTTCTTCCTCTTCTTAACTTAGCACAAGGTGGCTCGTGACTGGATCATATTCTTGGGAGGCTGGATAGACTTATTATCTCCTTCTTCTTAGTAGTCTAGGAGAGTTTTTTGCTATCTCTTGTAAGTTGAGGTTTTTCCCACTAGGTTTTCCCATCACTACTTGAGACCTTTTGTGCATGGGTACCTCATCAGGCTTATTACCGGGACCCATTTATTGTGTGTTTTGCTGACTTACCTAGCCCTATCCTAGTATTGATGAAGGGAGGTGTTGGTGTAAGTGGTTTTTTATCACTTTATTTAATTATTTAGTGTTATTCCACCTCACTAGGTGAGTCATCTCACTTAGGTGGACCTGGATCTAGGTGTAGTGCCCACATTTTTTATAGCTCCAGCTATCTGTTGGTTCCTTTATGCATAGACATGTTTTGATTGAGACTCTGATAGATTTTGGAAATTTTGCTATGTTATTTTATCCTCATGGACATTATGGTATTTTGGGCGCGTAGCGCCAATTGGACTAGATTCATATATTGATATATTTCTTGTGATGTTGATGACACTAACAGAGGTACATGATAGTGAGATTTATTGATTAGATGTTGATTTCTTGTGGTCGATTTGATTAATGATATAGTTTTCTGGATTTAATAATGGTAATCTCATACTAGCCTAAGTGTATGTCATTGTAATTTTATCTGTGGATGATTTGTGGCAAACTATGTGTATAATTGTATACATTGCACTATCAATTGTAAAATGATGTTAGGATGTTATAAGTTAATTTAAATTTGTAATGTGTAGATGATGTTATTATATTGGACAGATGCGGTTAATGTGTGCAATAAGTGTGCAGGTGACAGGTATACGAGAGCATGGGTTTCAGGGCAACTACACAATTGTGCACGAGCGGCCCACAGGCTGAGTTCTAACCATGCTAAATGTTTGAGGCCTTAGAATAGATGTATTAATTGGGTGCCATGGGTGAACCCTCAATTATAATGTATTTATGTCTTGTAAAATTAAGTATGTTTAGGGTGTGTTTTATTAAGTAGACTAGTTTAGGGGTTTAATGATCTCATCTTAATTTAAGTGGCATTTTTGGGTAAGTGTGTGTGTGTGTGTGTTGGTAGAAAGGATTGGGGACCACATGTGAACCTTGGGTGGACCCCACACCCTCTACCCTTGTGCCCAAGCATGCCAAACCCGAAATTAGGTTATTTTAGGCATTTTTAGGGACCCCTTTTGAGTTTGGGAGTTCCCTTAGCATGAAAATGTTCCCTTGGACCCTACCTAATAGGTAGGGGGGCTTATTTCCAAGGTTTGGAGGGAGTTTCCCTCCCATTTTTCCCTCCTTAGTCACCATCCATGTAATATGGTCGGTTTGTGTGTAATTGTTAAAAGTTGCTCCACTTTGTTTTATTTTCGTTTTTAGTATTTTGGGTGATAAGGGCTAAAAGGTGAGTTTACTTTTACTTATTTGGTTTTTGGAATCTTTGACTCATGAGAGAAGAGGGGGTGACACTTGTCACCTTCCCATTGGTGAGGAAACTTTTGGGTTCCTCTTCTTATTCTTCCTCATGTGGAAGGAAGGGGTCTTCTTTGCTCATTTTGTTTTTGGGGAGAACTTGGAGAATTTTGGGAGCTTGGAGGTTTACTTGGACAAAGAGAAAATCATAGAGTCTTGGAAAGCATTGTAGAGGTAGGATTCTTAATCCTTTTCTCTCCTAGTTGTGCTTATCTTGTTAACATGTGTATTCTACGTATATAAATATGAAATTTAACAAGCTAAACATTCTTTTAAATCTGTAAATTTTTTATGGCATTACATTTTGGTATCAGAGCGTGGTTCAAACATGCGGACTCTTGGGTATCCAGTAAATTATTTAGTCTTGATTTTGTGGCCTTCGTGTTTTAATATTGGTTCCATTAGTTTTTTCAATATTTACAAAGACTATAATATTTGTTAAAAAATCATGCTATAGTATGAAACTGGTTGATAGCTATAGTATGCGACTGCTACAATTGTTTTGGGAAAGATTGTCACTTGGAGGAAAGCCGCCGAAAAACATGGACAATGGCCAAAATATTTCTTTTGGAAGAGAGACACCTTTCGATGTAATAAAAATAGTTCTACCTTAATCTAACCATACTTAATAAAAAATCATGTTTAATTTACATTAAAGTAACAATTACTCTTTAATATATAAAGGGACCGATATGAAATGTTTGATGATGTTAACATATAATAGTTTTGTTATCAATCCATTCCAAGTAATAATTTCAAACTTCCTCACAACAATTGTCGTTATTTGTTTATTATTCATTAATTATAAAGTTTGATATTAAAGGAAAAATAAATGTTGATGCAACCTAGAATCTACCACGAATAACCCAAGCGCGCTAGCACATCACCCAGCCTGAGCTGAGCACTCACCCAAAGTGCGCAAAGGTACTAGGACCCTCCTCAGAGTTACTTGTGCAAGATGTTAGCGTGATGAAGATATAATGCATTCAGATCCATAAATAGCATAAACATTCCAAAGAACATAACTAGACCTACATCTTTAGACAATCACGAATTAAACAATAATAATGATAAGATTAACCATACAAGAACCAATTACAGTCATGTTTAACACCATTATCCATCCAATAAACCCCATTATATTAAACATTGTAATTCATAGAAGCTCCTTACATTACAAAATATTACTATAAGCTATGCGTGCAATAGATCTGAAAGCATAACTTCACAATAGCTCTCACACAGTGGTCTCTATCTCTCTCTTAAACTGCATAGTTCAATACATGTTTATAAGGGTGGGGACTTTCCTTTGACCTCTTGTGCACTTCCCAGAAATAGGTTACATGCTGAAAATAAACCATGTGCCTTTACAATAATATGCACATATGCAAGTGCGCTAATAATAGATCTCCTACAGTTAACCGACAATAGTAATCCTATCATTATCCTAAACTCATGCGTGGTGCTTAGTAGACACTCATCTCAAAGTAACATTTGCATGTCGTGCAAGTCTCCATCTGCGCACAATCTCCAAAAATAGCCCATATCCATGAAAATGGCTAATTCCTGAATCAACTTGTCCTGACGCGTGTTTCCTTCCCTATCCTTCCGCGCCTTCAAAAGTGCCTTGTTCCCATGCGTGAATCTTCTGTGTGCCCTCTCCTTAGTGTCATACTATGTTTTCTCAACACATATTCTTTAAGTTATTATCCCGATAATTTTTTTGTCATGTCAAAATTTTGTTATACATAAGGAAATTAATAATATATAACATTTAAAAGTTAACTAGTCCCATTTAATGTTTTCACTTTGATTGTGAATATCTTATTTCATTCCCTTTAAGATTTATTTTGTTCCTAACAGACATAAAAGGATGAAATATTGATAGAAGAGGCTATTTTGATTTAATTAACTTCCAATATTAATTGTCTAAATAAGAATAACACTTTACAAAGTGACTTTTGATCTAGAAACTATCAAAACACAAAGGAGAAATTGCACTTAGCTGATTTTTTGAGGATCTAAGATATTCTAAGTGATATGAATGCAGGAACAGACTAATCTAGAATTGAAAATTCTTCACTACTAAGACCGAAACCTGAAACTACACTTGGTCAAAACCATTGGTGGTGTAAATCAACTTGGTGAAATTAATATGCTGTATATTGAGTTACATTTATTTAATTATCAGACCAGGGAGTGTAGACTTGAAATAATTCATGTATTGTATACACAATTATAGTGATTTAAGAGGTTGGAAAGGAAATAATGGTCACATAACAATGTTGAAAGTAAAATAAAAACTCATAATTGAAAATGAACTACTGCTAAATGCTATTACTGTAATAAAGTTGTGGATTCAGGGAAAATATTGTTCCTAAGGAAATATGCATGAAATGAAACAACAAAGGGGATTTAACAGACCTCAAGTGGGCCCTGAATTGGGTGTGAATCCTTTCCTAACTTTGCAACTAAAAGCTATATGATAGAACCCATATTTCTTTATTGAATTGCATAAAACATTACATCCAGAAATTAAAGATCAGAGTAATCTCTATTCTCTAATTCCAAATATGACTCTCTAACTTGATTTCTCTGACTTCCTTACTAACTAACTTACCTGTTATAAGGTACCAAACCTTTCCTTTATATCCTATCATTTATAACACGTGAGAAGAAGAAGAATACAATAAGGATTCTTCAACAAAACAAGTGAGAGATTCGACACATGTTTGAAACACACAATAAGTGTTCAACTAATGATGAGTTTGTGTTCAACTAACAATCAGTTCTTAACTAGTTCTTAATCAATGACCGAATCAAATATTTATTTGTTCCTCAGTTTTCCATGTTTTTGTTATAACTACTTCTCCAATGACGCATAAGGACTTAAGTACCATCACTTCATGTTTCAAAATATCTTCATAAATGCATTGTAACTTTCCGTGAATAATTTCCTTATGCTACGGAGGAGTTTCTGCAGACAAGTTCTTTGGCTGCAGAAGAGTTTATGCAGACAAGTTATTTGGCTGCAGAAGAGCTCCTGCACACAAGTTTCTTTGCTGCATATGACAAATTTCTTACAACCACAACCAAGAGTAGCATCAACACACACAATCAACCAAACAACTTATTAGAATAACAAGAATAAATGCACACATAACACAAAATAAAGAAAATTAAATATAACTATATCAATTAGCCATTATGCCAAAAGTTCATGGTTGTTCCTATAAGTTTTGTTCCCATCTCATTGTAAGATGGTTTTTCAGGTTCCTTTATGATTTCATGAATAATAATTGGGGGCTACATTAGTTCTACATTTTCTTCTTGCAGACTATCATTTTTTGATTGTTCAAAAACTTTCTCAATGAAATTTTCATTGACATAATATGTAGTCATTTTCTATTGTTCATTTCCTCCTTTTGTTGCCTCTTCTACTTGTCTCACTTCATGACTCTCTACTTCATGAATTGTGTCCTCATTTTGATCCAGTTCTTCTTGGCCTTCCATTGGTTGTTCATGGTATTCTAGCTCTTGAGTTAGTGTGGGAGAATTATCTCTATACTTTAATTCTATTGGTTTAGGCTCAGAATTTTCTTCTATGACTTCCAAATCACTATCCAATGAGATGGGGTTGAGATTGTCTTGAACTGGATTTTTTTTTCCTCTTTTTCCTATGCCTATGGGAGCAGCAAGTTTTTTTTTGGAATAGAATGAGTAGTTTCCATTTTATTTTTGAGGTGGAGAGTATATTTTGTTGCGTGACAGAATGAGTAGACTTCCTTTTGGTTTTGGAAGTGGAGGGTTTCAGGGGACTAAAATTATAATAAAGTTTCAGGAATAAAGATTCTCTCTGGTGAAATATGTGTAGGGGTTTCTTCTGTTGAAGGCACACATTTACAATTTATTGGTTCTTGAGATGGGAAAGAGGGCAGTGTAGCTTTTGGAATATGTGAAGTAGAACTTTCAGTGTTGTTTCTCCTTTTTATCCTCTTTCCTGACAAGGTTTTAATATTTTTCACTCTCACAGAGTCATTCCATGATATCTGAGGGTGATCCCTCTGTAAAGTGTGCTTGACCACTAGGGTTATTAGACAGTGATGTGACAGGGCTGCCCTACCCCTGTTGAACCTCTTTCCTAATTTTTTAAAGCATCTCATGCAAGAAATTTCAAACATTCACTTGATGATTGTTTTTCAAATGATTAATTTTTTTGAAATTCATTGCATTTATCCTTGAATATCTCCCTTCATAAGTAAAATATTGAATGAAAAAATTGTTAGCTTGTGCCCATAAAGGTTTGAAGGATGTTTAAGAGTACCTTGGTGGTCTAAGATGAAATGATTATCATTTTCTACAAATTCTCTTCTTGCTGCTTCTGGGTTAGCTTTGTCTGGAAATGGATCTCCTTGAGCTGGTAAACCAATGAACTTTGCTAAAATATCAACACTTAACCTAATTTTTAACCATTTTACCTTTTCCTCTCCATTGTTCAGGGTATTTAAAAAATCTTCCACAATTTCCTCATCAAAGCCTTGAAATTTTTTAATGTATTGTATCCAGCCATGATTCTCAAATTACTACACTATGTCAGGATGATCCCAAAGTTGTAACTGTGTAAAAGGTTCATATTTGATTGGGTTACCTCCCATGGCGGATATGTAACTTCTCCCAGGTGCAATACACAACTAGGAAAATTTTCTTTGAAATTACTTAGAAAAAATGAATTGTGTTGATGACATTTCATTGCTTTGAACATTATTACCAATAAGACTAATACATGTAGGGGTGATTAATCATTAGGTGGATGTGACAACATTGAGTAAATGAGGAAAAATGACGTGACACATTGATTATCTGGAGGGTTTAGGTGGACACATCATAGCTGAAAGGTGGTGATATTTTAATGTGACACACTCTTCATGACTTAGCATAACTCATTATTAAATATAATCAATCTAATCATGCTTTATTAAAGTAATAAATGTATGCACTTATATGGTTGTGGCTTGCAATGATTTATGTGCATGTTTTATTAAGCCAGGATCTTGGCTAAATGCAAGTGCCTTGCAATGTTGCGTACATGTAGTTAACTTGTGTTGACAACTCCTTACTAAAAATAGAGGCTTCCTGGAGAGGGAACTCAAGTTGGTTGGTGGGTGTCAATCATTCCTTATATATCATCCACTCATGCATGCTTCCTTGATGTAACCATGAGTTCTTCTAGATGCTAAAAACAAACAAGATCTTATTTTTATGGCAGCAAGTTGAAACTTTGTTCATTGCAATCTCTCCTTGTGATAAAGATCATGCTCTCCTGCAATCACTTTTCAATAAGACCTACAAAACAAAAAATTAGATACAAAATGGGTTAGCTGAATGTTGATGATCACCTAGAAAGATATATCTCAACAATTTTATTCAGCCTTGAGGTATTTAGCAAGATGAATGCTCCAAGGCTATGAAAATATCATCAATTATTTAGAATCCCAGAAGGTGAGCCAACAGACTCAACCTATGAGGTTAATTATGATTTTTGCTTCTCCATTCTTATTTGATCTCCTCTAAA
The DNA here is from genome assembly GCA_019776745.2 of Taxus chinensis. Lineage (NCBI taxonomy): Eukaryota > Viridiplantae > Streptophyta > Pinopsida > Cupressales > Taxaceae > Taxus > Taxus chinensis. Next base: position 775,399,232 of record CM034152.1, read on the forward strand.
CAATTCCTTGAATGATCCTTTATCAACTAGATTTTTGTACAATCTTAACCTGTGGCCATTCACCAACAACTTGAATCTCACAAGCTAAATAGTAATAAGTTTCACATCTCCATTAGGTAATATCTTCTCATTTTCATAGGGGCCTAACCACCTTGTTATGAGCTTCCCTATGTGATCCTTGTATTTTGAGTCAAACAAAAGTGCTTAGTCACCTTCTTAGAATTGTCTTGTTTTGATATACTTGTCATGCCATTTGATTCTTTGTTTTTACACTACCTCTATGTTATGAACTACTTGCTTCCTTAATTCATCCAACTCATTGAGTTGGAGAATTATGTCTCTGAGATTCTGATAAATCTATTCCTGGATAAAGTGTAGTTCTCAATGTTTTATGCTCAAATTATATTAACAAAACAACAATCTTGCCATATAATAGTTCAAATGGTGTAAATCTAGTTGTAGTCTTCTATGTTGTATTAAATGCTTAGACTACTTCTGGAATCCTTTATACACAGTCTCTTATGTGGAGTGTTATAGTCTTTGTCAATAAGGCCTCTATCTCTCTGTTTGTAACATCTACTTGGTCATTAGACTGGGGATGGTATGGTGTAGAATCCTATGTCTGATTTCATTTTCAATGATCAAATTAGTAATCATATCAGTAGTAAAATGTGTACCCTAGTCTATCACAATTTCCCTTGGGACTCCATATCTAGTAAATATGTTCTCATATAGGAATTTAGCCATATTCTAAATAGTTTGGTTTGGAAATGCTTTTACCTTTATCCACTTGGTTAGGTAATATGTATAGATTAGGATATACTCTTTTTGATTAGATGGAGGGTCTATATGACACAAAAAAATCTAAGCCCCACTTATCAAAAGGTTTGCAGAACAAATTGAGGTTGTAATGGCATCTCATCGGACTTAGTGGGCTTTCCCATTCACTGCCATTTATCACATCTCTTAGCATATAACATTACATCCTTATGTAAAGTTGACCAATAGTAGTCAGTATCCAACACATTTTGTGTTGTTCTCTTTACAGAAAAATTTACTCCATAAGGTTCATTGTGATAGGATTTGAGGACATCAAATATCTACTCATCATCTATACACCTTATCATTACTTGATATTGACCTGTATAAAAGAGAAGTATAACTATCTAAGAAAAAGTAAACTCTTTTCAACTAAATACCTTTTCTCAGAGGATAAAAAAATGTGGAGGTGTTTTACCTGAGACAAAGTATTTGGCTATGTCTACATATCAGGGTGTTCTTGTAGAAATAGAAAATAGGTGCTCATTTGGAAATGAATCATGAACTACTTTCTCTTCACTGTTGGTCTCCATCCTTGAGAGGAAATCTGCCACCACATTATCTTTTCCAGGATTTTCCACTATGGTGACATAAAATTCTTGCAAACGGAGAAACCACCTCATGATTATGTTGCTTACTACTGCTTTGTTTACTAGATACTTGATTGCAACATGATCAGTGTGTATAAACACTGGATATCTTGTGATATAATGTCTGATTTTTTTATAGAATATACTATTGCCAGGTGTAGACACCCCCAAAATTACACTTCTGCTTCCACTTGTTCCTAGTGTTATCCTAGTACACCCTTTTATTCACCTATTTGTGATTAATTGATTAAATTAATTAATTCATACACATTGTACCCCTTTGGATTAATTAAATTAATCCTATATATCCTTTGTACCCTTTTAGCTAAATTAATTATTATTTATTAATTAAATAAATAATTAATTAAGTGTGTGCACATCCTCGTCATCTGCCACTTGATCAATATCCACCTAGACTCCACTTAGACTCCACTTGGACTCCACTTGGACTCGCTATCCTTATCCTAGTTAATTGCACTTCTAGAATCCTAAAAAGGTGGGGGCAATAAAATTACATGTACAACCACCTTTTTGGATGCATATTTTTACAATAAATTCATTTACTTCCCTTGACACTATTGTAACTTGCCACAATGCTATTTTTAGCATATGTATTCATCCGTATGTAACCAAATTTAACTACTTTTGCCTCTATAAATTGCAAGCTTACCTTCCTTACAAATCCTCTTGAATCAGAAGTACAAAAGCTTTGTTGAATTCATTGTGTTGGTAGCAATTGCATTCAAAGTTTGGAGAGCATTCAAGAGAACCCACATTTATTTCTGACATTAATTTACAAGGTTCCATAGACAAGGTATTCACAACCTTACTGAGGTTTGCATTGAAGAAAGTATAGGGAAGGTTTGCATTATTAGTTTGTTCATCTTTCATTACTGTATTTTTTTCATTGCATACATTTTGGCACGCCCAGTGGGACTCGCACCCCTCCTCTTTCATTTTTGTTTCATTCTATTTGTCTCATTTTGTTCTTGTAGTGTTCCTGTTGTTGTGCATGTTTCGAAGCAAGCACCAAGTTTCCCAGATCACAAAACAAACTAATAACATATTTGTTGTATTTCTCAGTTTTTGTTGATTTATTCGAAGTACAAAATTCTATTTGGAATGTAGAAATTCGTTTGAGTGCACAAAAAAATTAGTTTGGTTATTCGCTATTGTAATAGACCTGCAAAAAAACAATAGAGCTTAGATTAGATGTTCATTAATTTTTTTGAATATATCTATATAGGTCTTTTTTTTCTTTATAAACTGTTTTAAAATTAAAAACAATTTGATAAAAAAACAAAAAAACCTAGATCTAACCTAGACCCCTACCCCCCCATCCCTACCCAGCTCGGCCAGCTCGGCCGAGCCACCTTTCCTCACTCCCTCTACTCTACTCAGTTCTCTGTCCTTGCCTAACTACCCTGCAACCTACCCAATCGAGCCCTACCCCGTCCCATTTCCCTACCTACCCATCCTCGACTACCCGTCTCGTTTCCCTAGCTGTCCCAAACTCACCTCGACCCTAACTCCCTCCCATCCTCAGCTCAATCCCACCCTGTCCCTACCCACCCCACGCCCCATTCCCCATAAACCAAGTTATTTGCCATTCCCTTTCTAACCCCTACCCATCCCCGCCCCAACTCAAATCATCCCTACCCTTTGCTCTAACCCGTTCCCCACAAACCGCCATGTTCCCTACCCACCTTGTCCCCATCCTAATGATCTAGCAATCCTACCCCGACCCATCCCCTACTAGGCCCATCTCGAAGTCAACCCATAAACCGATCCCCTCACAATGACCCGCCTGTAGTCATATTTTATACCCTTATACCAATATTTCTAATCCCCATGCACGCCATCCTATCACCCAACGGGCACTAGGCGCTCACCTGAGGCATGCGTGAGCATCGATCCTCTCCTTTATGTGAGTCTTGTGAGAATGCACCATCTTATAACAAATATTCAAATGGAAATGAATAGAAAAGAACCATGCATCAATATGAGAACTTAGAACGAGTTTTCACCGCATTGCATCTAGAAAAGAGAAATAACAAACAAACATATGAAAAGGGCTCATATATAAAGGAAATGCACAATGATTATACTCATGAACACTTATATGATTTTAGAACAAAGCCTTATATTCATATTAACATGTTCAATAACCCCCATTACATCCCTCAAAGTCACAACAAACCTTCATATAATAATGCATAGCCAAGTCATGTATCAAAACTACACTATGTTCATCACATTACAAAGAAGAATGCAAACCCATCCCTCTAAATGTGCCATGATTCCTATATTTTCCTAATCCCAAACAATATAATCCTCCATGGTATTTATACAGATCTTCACCTCTTTTCCCATACCTCCGCTCTCCCAGGATGACTCTATGTCTCTTTATGCTCTCCCTGATAAGAACTGCAATATAATATAAAAACAACAAATAATAAAATATGAAAATTAAATTCATTTGAGATGATCATTGATATTGATAGAGGTTACATATATAGTGTTTGATCTCCTGCAATGGTGGAGTCAACACTCATCTTCAATCCCTCATATCTTTGTCCATGAATCTCTCAAACTTATCTCCTAATATCTCTCAAACATCCCTAGGATCACTCACACTATAAAATGAGCTACGTGAATTGTTATCAAAACTCACTCAGTTAATTAAACTATTACAACTATATTATCAATATGAGTTCTATAAACTCATTATTAATAACATTACAATTTATTTAATAATGTTACACAATATTTTGGTAACATTCACTCCCTTATTGTTAACATTATTAATTCCCAATATACACTCCCCTAATGTTGACATTATAGAAACAACAATCACACTTCCTTTTACAGCTTGCTGCCCATACGTGCTCATGATCTGGATGGTTTAGTAGGTCAACCAACAACCTAAAACAAAGGATGGTTTTACAGGACAACCAATAACCTAAAACAAAGTATGATTTTATAGGACAACCAACAATGATTACAAAGGAATAACCAACAACCTAAAACAAAGGATGGTTTTACAGGATAACCAACAACCCAAATATCATGTTGTTGCTTTTCCTTTATGCTTTCATGCTGTCAACTATGTCTTTCCTTCAGGGAATCATGTAGGAAGCATTGCTTACTAAATACAAACTGAATAGAGGGAAAATTGAACATTGAGACCATGTTCTAGTTCCCCCTCTCAATGTGAACATTTCAGTTATTCAAACAGGAACTCTGAAAACTGCAAAAGAAATAAAAGAAAACACACATACACACATTGCCACAACAGCTTCATGTGACCCCATCGTTGGTGACTGATGAGGGTTCATTGATTGACCTCCATCCTCCATTGCCTCTCTCCTCCAATGTAAATGCACTATTTACTTAATACAAGAAGTCTTCATCACTTTTGCTGAGCATTTGTTTCCTCATTATCAGAGTGAGGAGATTTATATCCCAATCACTTTCTTTCTCTCTGTTTTTAGAAATGAAGGCTTTATCCTTCAATTTACTATCAATTAAATCTTGATAGTCTTTTCTTACAATACATAATACCATGTCCTAGAACACTACAATAGTGACAAAGAAATTTTTGTGGACCGTTGGGAGGTTGAATTTTTTTTAAAAGAAGGCTTGAATTTTCCTTTAACATATGATTTGTTTCTACCATACATTGAAGATTTCTCCTAGATCAATCTTTTTGGCTCTATTTTTTTCTTCTATCAGAGAAGAAATTAAATCCTCTAGACTCAGATATATTTTTCTCAAAGTGAAGACCATATTAGAATAGCTAGGAGGCATGCAATTAAGTAATACCGCTTTTGCATCATCATCAAGCACATCAACTTTGATTCCAATAATTGATTTGAAATAGAACAAAACTTATTGATATGTTCCACCATACTTTCTCCTTCCTCCATTTTGAGTCCAAACAACTTTTGCTTGAGTGCCACTGTTGTGCTCTCTACTTGTGGCCCAAATAGTTTACTCAATGTCGTCTAGATCAAATGTTGATGTCTTTGTTAGATCTATGTGATGCAAGTAGGCATCAAATAAACCTAGGCCAATAATCGTCGTTTCTTTTCAATCCTTGCTTTCCCATTTTGTTGCTTCATCTATGTCATGTGGTTTATTTATTTTTCCTTCACAATCTCCCATAGATCTTTGTTAATCAACAAAAATTGAGTTCTAACCTGCCATGTATGGAAATATTTTCCTTCAAATTTTTCAATTCGATTCAACTATCCATGTCGATTTACAAAATTGGACATCTAGGATTCCACCGAAAATGTGTCATGTAAAGTAATTTTTATTTTATTTTTAAATTTTTTGATATGATCAATGTAAAGAGCTCAAAAAAACACATATTTAAAAAATCATCATCTCAATCTGACTTACCAGCTGAAATTTATGGAAACTACAAATTTTAAATCCAACATCTTTATGGATGCCTTTCCAAAAATGGAATTTTTTATTCTATACCTGTGTTTTTTTTACTAAATCCAAAAATGGAAAAAAATGGAAAAGAAGATTTGTAACTCACAATTTCACGATTGGCAGATAACTATCATTTTCACTAGTCTAGAAGAAGATCGTTGAGTTGCAGGCAGTGATTTCAGTTGGAACGTGAATGTAGTCGATGAAAAGTTCCGCACGAAAAGAATTTTGATAAATTAGAAGTATTTATATGGAAATCTGAATTCGTAGAGCTATCAAATCATATAAAAACTACATTCATCTAACAATTGAATTGACCAAGAATTGTGAATGCAAAATAGGTACTTTGCAGCCAATACACTCTCCACCAATCACGAACAAGATAATGTAAAATCAATATTTACAGATTTGGTCATGATAACAGAATGGATCTGAAGAGGATGGCACATGGCTATGTCCAAATAAAAAACTACAGAATTGAATGGATGCTTATTTCCCCCTCCTTCAACGTGTGGCTATGTTGGGGACGTGTCTGATATTCATCTGCTGCGAGCTCACTGTTATTTCTCCATTATATGGATAAGAAGCTGATCTGATACTAGTGATAAGAACTGCAATATAATATAAAAACACCAAATAATAAAATATGGAAATTAAATTCATTTGGGATGATCATTGATATTGATAGAGGTTACATATATAGTGTTTGATCTCCTATAATGGTGGAGTTAACACTCATCTTCAATCCCCATATCTCTCTCCATGAATCTCTCAAACTTATCTCCTAATATCTCTCAAACATCCCTAGGATCACTCACACTAAAAAATAGCTAAGTGAATTGTTCTCACAACTCAATCAATTAATTAAACTATTACAACTATATTATTAATATGAGTTCTATAAACTCATTATTAATAATATTACAATTTATTTAATAATGTTACACAATATTTTGGTAACACTCCCTGCTCTCCTTTTTTTCTACCCACACACCTCATTATATAATTTTCTTGCCTTCATCGCGATGCCTTCTGAGGTAGCAGATCGGATCGCCAAGTTTTCAAGTGGTCCTCCAATGGAGCATGCCTCCTTTGATGCAAGCTCTCCACTCTGTGAAATGATGTTCTTCTGGAACCTTCCATTGCATACCTAGAATATTCTCATTTTGATCCTACAGTTCTAGGCTGGGCACCTTATCCACAAGGGTCATGCTTTTCTTATGTTCTTCTTGAGACGCCGAATATGGCTAAGTCGAAAATCTGTCTTGCCTTGCGCACACACTATGTGTTCTAAAAAACCCTGCTAGAACCCTTCCCTATGCGCCTTCAACCCGCACGCCCTTATTCAACTAGGTACTGATGCCCATGTGCCTTCTTGTACTTAGCTAATATTCTGGGGCCCAACATCACCCCACACTACACCTCTTCTCTATCCTCGGAAACACTCCTCAAAGAATAAAGAATAGTGGGATCTTACGAGTGTTGGAAAGAAAGAATAAGGGAATGAAGAAATGGGAAGAAAGAATGAAAGAATGGGGAACTGGTTTATTACTGGAGGAGGAGAGGGAAATCCTTTCCTAATTCTACATCTAACTTCTCCCAAGCATCGACCTCACTCTAAGCTTATTGACAGAGGTCACCCCTCCAGGGCGCTTACCTCCTCAAAACTCAGATCCTCTCCTTTGACACTCATGGTGTTAAAAATAATCTTCAACTGCTTCCCCAAGTCTTTAAGGGCATCCATCCCACGGGTGTTTTGAGGGTAGAGTTCCTTCATCCAGATTTTGATTGAGCCTCGCAGGGTCTCAATTAATTTTGATTTCTTCTCCACCTTGGCTAGGATCTTGTCTCTCTCTACTCTATTTTCCTTATTTTTCTCTTGGAACTCCTTGTGTTCCATCTCATGTGTGACAACTAAGATACTTTCTACTCTATCCCTATTGGTGTAGTTGTTATAGGCAACTTCAACGATTTACTTAAAGGCCTTTACTTCTGCAAGAAGTTTGGTTTATCGAGCCAAAATCTTGACAAAATTCATCTTGTTTTCTCTCTCCTGGCATGCCTACGCCTCCTTTGTAGATTCTAAAGCAAGTGGTCACCTCTCCATTATAAGGATGCAAGTCACATCCTCCAGACATTGCAAGGTGATGCATCCTAGAATTTAGTGTTACAAATCCAATAAGACCCTAGACGTGTTGGCACATCACTCAGCCTAGACTGAGCGCTCACCTAAAGTGCACAAAGGTACCAGGTCCCTCTTTAGGGTTTCTATTGCAGGATGTTAGCATGATGAAGACTTAACATATGTGGTTCCATTTACTAACACATCATTCTACAGAGCATACCAAATTTATACCTAAGGGAGAACAAAATTAATTACTAACCATGATGAGACCAATAATGTACGATATTCAGATACACACATAACTAACACTTAGATTCAACCAATTTCCTCCATTATATTCAATGTAACAAGTATACAAAAATATTCATTACAATAACAATAGTATGTGCGTACAACATAATCTCACTATGTATGCATATCTCTGTATATGCTAATCTCCCCTTTACTACACAGTTTACTACATACTTATAATGATGGGGACTTGCGCTTCAACCATTTATCTATTCCCAAAATAGGTCACATGCTATTAATAGCCACGCGCCGTTTACAAAAATAGCCACACATGTAAGTGTGCTAACAATAGACTTCTAGTAGTTAAGTAACAATAGTAGATCTATTTCCAGCCTATGTCCATACAAAGTGCTTCATATCCAATCCTCCAAGAATAGCCAATGTGTGGTGCACATGTCTCTACCTTGTTTGTGTGCTCTGCACGCCATCTCTACAAATAGACCTTCATGAGTGAAACAAATAAGTCCCAAAAAGTTGAACTATTGGTTTGCATGTGTGTTCTCCCTATTTGTTCGCACCTTTGAATATGCCCTACTTTCCCACGCGGACTTCTTGCATGATTTCTATCAAGTGTTCTCTGATCAACATTACCCCACACTAATTTCATTTTCGCACTGAAAATGGTAATCTCCAAAGCTGAAGTAAAGAATAGAAGAATAGAAAGAAGTAAATAATAGAAGAATGGAAAGAATGAATGAATATTTTTACTTTGCAGTCTCTTCTTCTGCAACCTGAATAGCTAATTCAGGATATTCCTGTTTTATTTAGGCCTCTAAGGTCTGCCACTTAGTGAGTGCTTCCTCTGATTTTTCTGGAATGTCTACAACAATGGACTTCAGTTCATCTTTTACAATCTCCCCCTTTTTCATTTTTCAAGACCAACACAATGCTAGACATTGGAGTCATCCTTCCCTCTAAAAAAATCCATCTTCTGCGTAACAAGCTTCCCAAGCTCTTCCAACCAATTTTTGTGTGGTTCTTGGCATGCTACCAGGGCCTCATGCTTCTGTTTAACCATTGATAATCTTTCTGTGTGGCCCAATGTTTCATCCTTCATCACTTTCTGGACTTCATTGTTCTCCTCTAAGGTTTTGATGTTAATGAGCACCTCTAGATATGTGCAGATGTTCAAGGCTTGGTTTGCTTTCTTCAATTCTTCTTATAGCGCTTACAACATTCTTTCATATGATGCAATCTTTTGCATCACAGAAGCCTTCTTTAATTTTGCATCTTGTGTTAGATCCTTTGGTGCTGGCATGCGTAGAGGTTCATCTTCAAGCACCAGGTCCACCAATGTACCTAAATAATGTATTGCTGAAGGAAATGTATTTGGTATCTTTGGCTCTAAGTGTGGCCTAGCTCTTATAATATTATCACTAATTTCCTCTAGGATGCTAATAAATACATAGTTCTTTTTCTGCGCTAAGTCTCTTTCTTGCGTTAGGCATGTTATTTTCCCATCCTTAGTTTTAATCTCTTCCCTGAGCACCCTAATTATGGCAGCCTTGTCCATATTCCACCTCACCACCTCTGTTGAGACTTTCACTAATGCATTGCTTACTTGTTCATCTGACATGAAAGTAGGCTTTATTGTCATGTGTTTAGCCAGAGGTGTCTTTTTTAACCTCCTCGATACACATGACTCCTAATACACATCAAAATCTGGCTCATCCATGTGTGTGTGCATGGACCATGATAACTACTTTCTTGTGTGCACTATTGCCATATCTTCATCCATTAGTTCCCATACATATAAGTCCTTTTGGGTCAGTGTGCTATGGAAATGTGAACAGACAGTTTCACCTACGTCCTCGGTATAACCCATGGTTGGTGGAATGTGCTCTCCACTCATTCTTCTAGACCTAGGTTGCTTAGGAACTTGAGCCTCCAGATTCGGAACTTGTGTTTCCATGTCTTGCGTAGTCTCTGTAGCTGTCTCATATGTTCTCTTTTCCTCCTCTTCTCCTTCCTTCATTTCTTCATCTGTATGTTCTTATACGTTCTCTGGAGGTGTAGGAAAATTAGGTGCACTTTCCTCTAACTCTTTCACCTCCTCATTCAACTTCAATTTCCTTCTCCTTTTCACAGTTGTCTCCTTTTGTGGAGAGAGTCTAGGTGATTTGTGCACTGTTTACAGAGTAACACCTTGGGTTCTTATTCTCCTGAACACTCTTTTAAATGTGTGCTCTCCTTGGACTACATCCAAGTCATCATCATCCCCCTCTTATGGCTGAGGTGGTGTAGTGGTGCACTTAGCTTCATCCTTATTTGTAGGATGTCTTCTACCTCTATGTTCCAAATCACCACTATCCTCACACTCCTCTTTCTCATTCTCTACTTCAATTGGCTTTATGGGCTTAGGCACTAGGATGTTCTCCATTATATGCTTACCCTTTCGATGTGTTGGGAGTGCGAACTCATCTTCCGCATACTTGTTATCATCTTGGGCTCTAGTTGGAGGTACACCAGTGCTGCTCCAATATCTCCCATAGCCAAACTTACTGGTTTAATGCTCAATACATCTGAAATGATCTTTTCAATATATGCACCCTGCCCTGGATACACATATTTCTTCTTTAGTGTGTGGTAGTCACAATCTACCTTGTTTGAATTGAACGTGAGGCACTGCACATCTGAGAACTTGTGTACTGATGCCTAGAAGTACCTTGCTGTGAAGGCATATGGTAACTTACACCAAGGGATCCATGCCCCATCCTTCATGGTGAACCACGCTATGCAAAAGTGCTTGTATACAACGAACTGAACTGCCTTTCCAGCCACCGAAAACAAGTCCTTGGGGATTCACCATTCTTCTTCAAAGGCCACATAAATCTTGTCGTACTACTTCTCAGCCCTTTGCTTGACCTATTCTTTCATGGATCCTTCACACAAGTACTTCTTGAAGCATTTTGTAGTTGAATTGTGCTCCATGGGATACTCCCATATCTTCTCTTTTGGTCCATTAGGTACTCTGATCCCCATGAACACTAGTGATAATAAAACAACTCCAAAGCTGATCCTTCCTCTTGTGTGCACTTCCTCAACGATAGTTTCCGCAATGTAACATGAAATGTTGTAGACTACCCCTTCAGACATATTTTTAGCAATGTGTAGGCAAATGGTATTCACTTGTGATCACCTTTCCTGGTCATTTAGCTTTGTAACAAGATGTGAGGCTGCTTGCATAATTGGATACTTCTTCAGTTTTTCAATGTCCATGCCACGCAGACACTTTGTATACCCTAACTCCTTTCTAGTCTCTAATATTACGACATTGTCTGTTAAATAATCTTTCAAATATTCTCCTGTGCCTTTCAACCCCATTACCGTGGAGATGAGCATGACTGAAATTCTAGATCTACATCCTGCAAATTAGATAAAATCCTTGTGCACTCTGCTCATGAACCACTGGTACAAGGGCTCATATTTCCCAAATTAGGGAGCTCATATAGCTGGTGAACTCCAATATTCTTCAAGAGCTTCTAGCCAACATCATCATACACCAACATGTCTTCTGCAGTGCGTCTTTGTGTTGAACAAGGCATCAAGCTCCTTCTTATTCTCTACGGTATGGTGATTGTACTCACTCACCTTACTTTTCCTTATGTGAGAATCCCACTCCTGGTCTACGATAACCCCCATCTAGATATTGTATTTAATAAAAATTACTTTTGGGAGCCATCTCCTCTTCTTCTTTGACCACCTTTTTCTTTCCCTTCAGTCCTGTTGCAACTAATTGCAACTACTTTCTTGGATGCCATTTCTACCTTGAAATCCTTTTTAGATCCTCACATCTTGAATTCTACAATTTGGGAATCAAACCCTAGCTCGATTCAACATGTCCTAGGTGAAATCATGTGCCCTCGCTCCTCTCTTTCACCTTGCTTCGCTCAAACCCTTCACCACCGGGGACACAAGCTCTTTCTGTGCACATATCTCTTCATCACGACTAGTTACACACCTTTTGAACCTTAATTCGATCACTCAGCTCTTTGCACTTAACTCTTTCTCAAATACTCTTAATCGTAACGATAAAAATGAACTCACATTCCATCCTTATATATATTTTCAAATTTTTGATGCATTCATTTCTCCTTCACCTACCAAATATCCTCTCATTAATTGACCAATTCCATCCTTTCCATGTGTTACATCTTCGTGCCCCAGATATAACCTTCTAGCGCGCCTTCCTACCCTCTGGTCACATACTTCTCTTCAGCGTGCTTCCTTGCACCTGAGTACCTCATCACTGTACCTTTTACTGGTAGTTATTATGGCCTCTGCTTACCTCACATTACACTATCCCTTCATTCATCTCCATCTTTGGTCATTTTTTTAGAAGCAATCCCTTTGACTTGAAGAACACCCGTAGCAAATTATTCCTTTCACCTTTCAATTTCCATGATTTTGTACCTTGATACCAACAATCCACGCCACACTAAAATATACGCAGTCCTCTATGCATAAAAAAATTCTTCAAATAATAATTAGCTTCATGCGCCCAAGTGTGCTTATTTCACAACACACCAACTAAATTGAAAAAGCATAACAACAAAGAAAGAAACACATTTAAGGAAATACATAATTGAAAACCTAATCTAAATGGCAATACTGCCTTATTATAACCACTGAGAAGACTTATTTATAGTAGGGCTTCAGCTTACTCCCGTTGAAGTAACCACGCAACCATGTTCCATCAAGTGCTTCTAACTGGAAATCACTTGTTTCAAGGATGTAAGTGATAACATACGGCCCTAACCAATGTACCTTAAGTTTTCCTAGATGGCGTAAGAACTTAGAGTCATAGAGAAGTACCATTTGTCCAATCTCAAACTTCTTGTCCCTTATGTTTCTATCATGCCATGCTTTTTACCTGGCCTTTTCTTGCTTCTGACTCCAACGTGCTATGGCTCTTCATTCATCCAGCTGAATTATATTTTCAATCCATTCTTCTAAATCTTTCTCATCAGCTAGACCTCCAACACACACAATATGAAAAGAAGGTCATAGAAATTCCATAGGAAGAATGGCTTCTGCGCCAAACACTAATTGAAATGGCGTGGCTTTGTTCAGTATTTTATATGTTGTTCGATATGCCCAAAGTATTGCAAATACTTTATCATCCCAATCCTTTCTTCCAACATCACACATTTTTGTTGAAAGCCTACACAATTTCATTTTCCTGAGGATGATAGGGTGTAGTCTTATGGTGTGCAATCATGAACTCATCCAAAAAAATTCTGATTGTCTCATTAAGAAAATGTGTGCCCCTATCACTGGTCAAACTCAAAAGACATCCATACCTTGTAATAATATTTTCCCATCGGAACTGAGCTACTGTAGCCACTGTACAATCCTTGGTAGGTGGTGCTTCTTCCCATCTTGTCAGATAGTCTTTGAAAGTTATGATGTAGCATGATCCAGTTATGCATGCGGCTGGTGCAATGGGACCCAAAAAATCTATAGCCCATTTCTCAAAAGGTTATGCACTAGCAAGAGGTCTTAGAGGCATTTCATCTCACTAACTTGGTATTCTAAGACGTTGACAATGGTCACATGCCTTACAAAATTCCTTACGGTCTTTATAGAGGGTCTCTCACCATAATCCAATGAGTAGAATCTTGTGTGATGTGGAATCACCTACATAGTGGAAACCTGTAATTCCACCATGAGATTCTTCCATAATACACATGCACTCATGTTCCAATACACAACAGTGCAATACTTCATCTTGGCCCAATGTGTACAAGTCACCAGTGATTAACATATAAGGTGCGGCGGTGCGTATAGCAAGCTGTTTCTTCTCCAAGGATTTCATTCCTTCTGGTGTCATCCCTATTCATAGAAAGACAACAATTTCCTCTAGTTCTAATGGTGTGCATTGTAACCTTTATAACTGTGCATCTGACATGGTATCCTCAATTTCCTGGGCTTCTTCTCCTGACTGTATTTTTGATAGATGGTCAGGTCTAGGATTACTTTTTCCTGGTTTTACCACAACTGTGAAATCAAATTCTTTAAATAAGAGTACCCATCGACATATGCACCCTTGTAGAATAGGTTTATTTACCAAATACTTCAATGCCATGTGATATGTATAAAAGATGAATGCTGTAGCTAGTAGGTATTGGTGGAATTAATACAGCGCATAAATCATTGACAAATCTTTGTGCTCTGTAGTTGTGTAATTCTGTTATGCAAGAGTCAACTTTCTACTAGTAAAAAAATAGGATGATCTATAATACCTTATCTAGGTTGGGCCAACACTGCGCCAATGGCCATGCCAGAGGCGTCAACATTTACATGAAATGGTTTGTCCCACAAAGGAAAATGTAGAATAGGTACGGTAGTAAGTTTCTAATTCAATGTCTCGAATGCGCGCTGCTGCTATTCTCCCCAACAACATGGGTAGATGCCCCTTCTCATGTATGAATAATTTTTTTTTTACTTAATAATATTTAGAATTAAAATTTATCATATTGCCATTGTAAACATTCTAATACCCAATATTATACAATAGAAGACTTTTGTTTAGTAATGTAAGATCATAGTAATGGAAGTGCAACATTTAATCTTGAAGGATAAACCATTTGTACCTTGGCCTTGTGTATATGGTAAATTATTCAACAATGCAAAGAGAAACATACGATATCAATTCTAACAGAGGTGACACAATTCACCATTGATGCAAGGCCAAGTAGCAAATGATTCACCATCAGGATAAAATACCTTACTTGACATGATTCACCATTAATGCAAGACCAATTTGTAAATGACTCACCTTCGGGATAAAATACTTTAATTTTATTAATATTATCTAACCTTGATGAACATCAATCATGAACAAAAAATATCATTTTATGGATGAAAGAAGAATTATAGAATTATCATTTATTTTGTGATCAACTGTCATGCCCAATTCGGAAACTAAGCAATGTCTCCCAAGTGGTAAGCACACTTTTTAATTTGGTGAAAACATAATAGATAAATCCCTGTCTTAGCATGAAGGATTGGCAGTGGATTTCTTAGGTAACTCCCCGTCTTAGAATCATATATATTTTTTACAAGGGAATGTGATTATGTTGAGACTTTGAAACATGCATCAAATGGTCATATTTAGATGCAATATTTTATAACTATGGATGATAACAACTATACAAGTATTACAAAATTTTGAAATGATATTTTTAAAACCCATATCAAAAATAAAAATGTTCTAAAATACGACATTATAATTTATCTTTATACCCAGAGACTAGGAATACAACAGAGATGAGTTAGAAGTATCTCTGAAATATATCTTTAATTTAAAAAAGAAGTAACTCTCTGCATTAACAACTATGATTAGGTTAACAACTACACATGTCTCACAAAACATTGAAATGATATTCTTAATACCCAGAGCAAAAACTACAAAATATGAAAAATAGGGCATTATCTTTAAACTAAGAACAAAATATAAGGGAAAGAAAACCAAATGATATTCTTCATCTCGTAATAATTCAATAGAGAAGAGTTGAATAATTTATGCCTCAAATTTTCTTCAAATCTGATTCTTCACAAGCCAAAACGGTCTTACGAAATAGAGGGAGACCAAAATGAAAAGGGTCAACAAAAATTTAGCGGAAAAAACAATATCTCAGAAATATTGCTCAAATTTTCCGCTTTGCAAGACGAAACAGTGTATGAGAAGGTACTTTGTTTTATAATGGGAAGTTGTGCACTGTGACATCCTTTATAGAATTTGTGCACGCTTCTAATGGGAAAAATACAATTCTCATACAAACAAATACTGTTTGTTTTGTAATAATTAATAATTGTATTATATTAACACCATCTCCTAAAATCTTAGTTTCCCTGCACCCCCTCCTAAATGGTTAAATACACAGACAAAAGGGAAATAATTCAATCCATGTGTTTGTGTGTATATATATATCTTTATTTTTATGAAATAAAGGAAGCCTAAAAAAGAAGAAATTGGATGAAAAAGAAAACAGAAAGGATGAACAAGAAATTGATAGCTTTGCTGACCATGGTTAACCTTGTGATTCCCAATATCTCTACCATCATTAAAAATAGTAATGTTTGTCATTCTCTCTACCATGTCATGGAAGAATTATTTTCCATTAATTTCACCAATTTCCCTCCAACGGGTATTGGAAGACGAGTTTGAAAAACAAATAACTTCAATTAATCAAAGGTGGTACACCAATTTATTTACAAATTAATAGTAAATAAGTACTCTATGAAGGTTGTGAGAATGAGAAACTATCCATTATAAAACAAGCTACATTTTATCTTTGTTCTTATTTTATGATTCCAATTATTAGAACGGGCATTTTCTCACTAGATACATCATTTACTATTGCTTAGCTCGGTAGGTGAGCTTGCCCACCCAACTCAGAATGTCAACTTTCCCTCCGAGCTCGGTTGGTCAACTTGAGCGCCCAGCTCAGCCTACGCATCCTACCTGCCCATCTAGGCCTGTGCACCTAGGCCACCCAGCTCAAAAAATAAGTAACCTTTCCTAGGTCCTTCTGCTTTAGGATTCATGTATTTTGTAAAAATAAAAATAATTATATATATACACACATGGACATGATTCACCTACATTGAATGATTTCCCATTTTTTCTGTGTAGTTATACATTTTTTGCAAGGGAATGGTCTTGTTGAGACTCTAAAACATATCTGAGAAACAATCATAATTATATGCATTCTTTTATAACTATGGAGTATAATAATATGTGAGTCTTACAAAATATTGAAGTGATATTCTTAAAACACATATCGATAATACAAAAGATCTAAAATATGGCATTATCTTTATACCCCGACTAGAATACAAAAGAAATAAAGATAGATAATATTCTTCATCTCATAACAAATCAACATAGAAGAGTTAGAAGTATATCTAAAACTTATCTTCAATTTAAAAAAAAAAATTTCTTCTTTTATGAGTCATTCTTCTTTCATGATTTCTATATGTTAAATGAGCATCTTCCCAATTTTAAAACACAGTAATATTTATCTTTCATGTGCCTCTTCTAAACATTTGTTTTTCTTTTATGTTTTATATGAGATAAAAAAATTCTCACAATTCTTCTATGATTATTATTTGGGAATGGACATATGCTCATTCTAAACATCTATTCTTCTTTCTTCTATTCTTCTACTTATTTAATATGAGAATCGACATCTGCCCATTTCGAATGGGCTTGACATGAAAATGAAGATTACTTTGTTTTACAATGGTCACTCCACATTTTACAATGGAAGACATGTTTCAAAGCAATTACCTTTAATATATATATATATATATATATATATATATATATATATATATATATATATATATATATATATATATATATATATATATATATATGAGAATGGGCCTCTGCCGATGCTAAAAATAAAAAATATAACTACATAATATGAGGATGGGTGGATGTCATGGTGGTAAACAATATATGTTAATGATTCCTATATGAGAATGGCCTCTGCCGATTCTAAAAATAAACAATAGTAGCCAAAATGAGAAAATTATAAACAAAAGACACAATTCTTAGTCTAGCCAAAATGATTGAGTTCAATATTTCCCACAAATTCTAAAACTAACTAATATAACTACATAAGGTTTGATTCCTCTTGAGGATATGTAGTGCTCCACTTGGCAATGCTAGCACTTGGCTCCACCAAGGTTAGTCTAGCCAAAACAATAGTAACAATTATAAAGGCTCATTTGGTTTATTTGTTTCCCACCGCATGAATATGGATAAGGAATTGGGCCAAAAAAAATTACATTAAAAAATGTTTACCAC